>CM040122.1:447569440-447944881 GCA_022559845.1 Amorphophallus konjac
ACATGATATATATGTGGGGGCATTTCGTTGCTGTACGTATATATTAAGCATCTATATATGTTAATATCAATTTTGATGGTTATTATTAATTAACTAAATATTTATTCATATATACTCTATATATATAACTTAATTATACATATTAAAAATTACTCTTATATTAAATTTAATACGGGTTCCAGCTTGTAATATTGAAAATGCAGAATTCATATTTACAGAATCTCAACGTTCCCACTCACTTTCTCTCACAATTACTGTCTTATATATTTCTTTTATGTTCGTTATAACACCATTAGTATTATAAATTCTAACACATCACTCTCAACTCTACCAAATTTGATGTTTCCACACTTGTTTTGCAGGTGAGAACCGTATCAAGGAGCAGGTGAGGCTGTTGAGGGATGTTGTCAATGATGTAAGCTATCCTATAATACCCTTCAATTCAACTGCCCTTATTTTTCTCTCTATCTTCCAGTCACAGTACCCACAAATGATCCGTCTGTCCACGCAATGCATACGTACGTAACGACGCACCATTACCGTAGAACGTGTTCTTTTTGATGTCCTTAATTTGAACTGATATGAAAACTTGAAATCCCAAGAGGAATCGCTAGAAATGGTTAGCTACGAGCACCAATCATGCACACGCAAACGCCTAAAAGTCTCTGTCTAAAATGTAAAATCATGAAAATTTTTGAGGATGTTTCCAAACGGCACTAATTAACTTTGATTAGTTGTCCAACCTAATGTTATCGGAACCGAACTGGTATCCGAACCGGTCAATGAGCTGATTTGGTTCGAATCGGTCGGACCATTTAATCTAACTGATTTGAACTATGATATCATCATAATATTGATACATAGTTCGACTCGATTTTATAACCCAAGACAATAAAAAATAAGGTATAGTGATCAAATAAAAAAACATACATCTATAATTATTAATCATGATTATGTAACTATACAAGTTAATAATAATAATAACATGGTTAAATAAATTGACCTTAAAATTTTGTAATATTTCATTGGTCTTTACTCTTCACAATTGACATCTATGCTCCTTTAAACTTTTAAATTTTAAATATATTTAAAATAAAATGATAAATAATAACAAGACAATTCCGTTCACATATAAATATCATTTTGAATATATAAATATTTTTTCGTTTATTATTTTTATTTTAAATGATGAATCGGGTCGGACTGGTTCGAATCGGTTCACCGATCGAACTGAAGTTCTTCCGGTTCGTCCGGTTCTTTAACATTAATCCGGATCGGTCTTAATCGAACCGATTTCTAGACCGGTTCACGGTCATATCGATCCAACCGACCGATTCGATCCATAACATTGATCCAACCATTTAAAATAAGCAACAAGATAAATTAAGCATCTTACATTAATGTGATCGGACCAGTAGCTATATATACTTAAAAAGTGCCCTTTCTTGTGATTCTAAAGTTGGGGGAGAATTTTGAAGGAATAATTACATGCATAATTGCATATCCCTATGATTTTGCATTTCTACTCTGTAGCACTATATTCTCCATGTTATCGTGTACACTCCCATAATAATCGTATTTCATCACATATACCCCCACTGTTACCTACCGTTTGTTTAGTTTAAATTTAGATAGATTAATATGAAAAAAACTAATGAATCTATCTTTACTTAATCTTTTCAGGTAATTAAGATAATGACATATATACCCATGCAATCATTCATATATATTATCTTGTATACCCCTTGAAAACCTTATATTTTACATATTTAACAGAATATTGCTAACTTTGATATATGGTGTTATATAGCACGAAGGGTATTGTTGAGCCATATTTCATAATGTGAAAGTATACATAGTAATATAAAGAATACGAGGGTATAGAGTAAAATATGCAAGATTCTAGGGGTATATATATAATCATTACAATTTTAAGAAGGCAATGTAGCCCAAATCCTCAGAAAACCAAAAGAAAAAACTTGAGACCCATGCAAGTCCTAGCTTGCGGTCGTGGCATGTTTTGAATCAAATTAAAAAGCAAAAAAAGGCATTCCATTCAACATCCATTATTCCGGCCATTTCACAATGCTTTGGGATTAAAAAAATACCTATCACCTATATATGTGTAATCCCAAAGAATTTCTGAACGACACGAACAAATTAACTTAGTCAGAGATTAAACAGTAACCCGTGGATATATATTGGCAAATGAGAGAGAGAGAGAGAGAGAGAGAGAGTAAAGAAGGCCAAGTCCTTTTTTTTTTGACAGTTCAAGGAAATTTGTATATATGTTAACGTAACTTCCTCAAATATGAAACACAAAATATTATTTTTTATTTATTTTTTAATATAATTTGCCGGGTCACCTTAAGATCGAGTCTTATAATTTAATAAAATAATCAGGCCGGATACGACTTAATAAGTTATCACGTGATTTGTGACGAGTTTAGTTTAAAGTTTTTTAAGTTGAGTTTTGGACGGGACTGTATCGAGCACGAACTTGGCCAGACCCATTGTACCCAATTCATTTGTGGGCAATTTGAAAGCATTAACTTGGGAACAACATGATGGCTTAGCTCTTGGGTCGTTAAAAATAGTGTTGAACGGGTCTTAAAAATAGTGTTAAAAATGCGTACGTAAGATGACGTACTCACCTCCCACCAATCTCCCCACCAACCCACCGGTCAAAGCATGACCATGACTCTTGTTTGGTTGGAAAGTTCAATGAGGTCATGCTTTGACTTCCCCATCGGGACGGAGTTTGCCTGCCGACAAAGAATTCATGCATCCATCTCAAAATCTAGTACGAGATTTTACCAGAGTACACGTACGCACACATGCTCTAATATCTTTTTGTCTGATGGAATTAGACCACGCTACCCGTCTTTAATGAAACCATGGGTGCCTTCATTTGATTGTTTTGGGGTTCGATCGGACTGAGAGGTCCGTTTACAAACTTCTATAGGTTGTAGATTTTTACATGTAAACCATCTTTAAATAAAAATTATAGACTTATCATTTTTATACTTATATTTACACATGTATCATTAATTAAAAATATCGACATTGTGTAATAAAACCGCTTAAAATAGTGCAAAAGACCATCTGATTCCTTTTTACATAATATCGATGTTTTTAATGATGTGTAAAAGTACACATATATAGAGAGATGATATACCTATACTTTTTATTTTAACAATGGTTTCTTAGAACCCCCTTTTCTTGGTAGAAGAGACAAGAAAAAGAAATTACATGCAAAAGCCCAGGAAGACGGAAAAAAAAAGATAAAAAAAATTACAGCCTCGAAGGTGTCTAGTTGATTATGAGCTGTATGAATGTGCATGTTTGTGTTATGCACGTCACATTTTATCTTTTAAAGTAAGGAGTTTCCTTTGAATGTATTATCATCGGCATTATTATTATTATTTGCATGGATTCCTCGTAAAGCCTACACATACGAATGTAAAATTTTATGCAGTGGCGGAGCCAGGGGGGGTCAAGGCCCCCCTTGATTTGGATAAATTTCTTTCTCTCTCTCTCTCTTTTTGCATTTGCCTCCACCCCTGTTGAGTTTTTTAGGTCTATTAGATGTCTATCGATCGTGGATATCTAAGTTTCACGATTAAGTTAAAATATCTATTGATGATGAGTATTTATCATCGACATTCATTGGTTGGTTATTTAACCGTAAATCGACGATGGAGATTTTCTTTTGTAAGATAGAAACCTAAAAGAGACAAAGAGGATAAAAGCAGTACAATAGAACCGTAAAAATGTATTGCGGCTGTCGGCTGAGAAATTTTGTCTGTAGTTATGTAGGGTTATTTTTTGATGGTTGAGTATAAATAAAAAAAGGTTATCGGGCTGTGCACAGGGTTAATTTGTAGGTTTGTAGAAGGTCTCTCCGATCCGCACGTATGCCCCCCCCCCACACCCCACTCCACTCTAATGAGTTTCTATGTCAATACGGTGAGTTTTCTCCCTTGCTCGGTTCTCCTGTTATCTATTTGATGACTTTTGCTGGAATCGTAGGGTTTTACCATGTGATTTTACGTGAGGAAGATATTTCATTCATGACTTTGATTTTATCTTTCTTTTTAATTTTTATTTCGTGTATTTTCAATCACGGGGATTTTACATGTCTCAGTAACTTAACCTGGTTCTCCCTCTCAGTTATTCCTATTTGTGATTCATTATCTCGGGTATATAATACAAAGCTAGCTCCCACTCGTCGGAAATACTGCACCTGATTTTGAAGCTGAAATAATTTTTGTGGTGATCAATGGATGAATGATAATTTTGTGACATATATTGAGAAGGAGGCATTCGAGAGTATTGACAATAAGACAATAATGTAACGCTTTCAGAATATGAAGATCCGTCGTGAACAACTCATTTGTAAAATGTCTTCTATTTAAATAAAAACAAATAATTTTTATTTATATTAATTATATTTTACCCCCCCTTTTAAATATTTCTGACTCCGCCACTAATTTTATGGTGTCATGTAGGAATCAGAAATGAATGCGAGATCAACACAGCCAACAAACGATAGGCCAGTCACATTGTATCGGCCACGAACGAAGCTCAAGTGAGGCTATATATATGTGGGAGCTACTCAAGTGGCGTCGACACCAACTGATGTCGTTGCCCTCTCCGTTCAGCGTCCCCTTCTTCCATAAATAAAATATCCTCATAAATAATATAGGGGGAGGCATCAGGTGCAGTTAACACCACCTAATCAATATATATATATATATATATATATATATATATATATATATGGAGGGGTTGTTCCGATGGTGTCGGTATCACCTGATGTCGGTCTCACCCTCCCTCTCATTCGTCCCCTCTCATAAATGCACGAGGGAGGGGGGGGCACTGAGAGAGGGGTGAGACCGGCACCACCGGATCATCCCCATATATATATATATATATATATATATCTTTGTGTACTTTATTTCCCAGGTGGATTTGTCCACGGGAGGTGTTGGATACGAATAATTTTGTGAGAGAATAATGTTAATCATATATATTTGGTTCATTACATATTATTATTATTATTTCATCGTTCCTATGGACATCCGACCTGTGGTAGGGAGTTTATGAATGATGTACCATGTGTCTAGTGAGTTTCTCGAGGAAACATAAGTCTCCAAGATCACGTAAATCTTTTGTTTTGAGACAAATGGCACAATTGACTAAATATTGACATTTCTTTTCACCGAGAAGAATTTAAATTCAGGCATTCACAAAATGTTTCCCCGTAAGTATGGATTTTTTTCGCACCGCTGCAAATTTTAATGAGACAAATTAAACATAAATGTTGAATTATTTGACTCTATCTAATCTTATTTAGTAGACTACACTTTTAAGGGCGGTCTGATAACGGGTGAGGTGATTTATTCGTATTCCTATCCTATATGTGAATAAGTCATCCCACCTCGATTAATAGGGGTTGAATGTGAGGAAAAAATATGAAACTCACAATTTTCTCTCACATATATTTACTATTAGACCTATTGTATTCGAAAAGAGTGACTCACACGGGCCATTGCACATGCATAGTAGACAAATATGTATGAAGCAGTCATTAACAAATGAGATTATCAAGAAATCAACAATTTGACAATCGTTGGACACATACTAGGCAAGATATGAATCATCTGTTAGCTATTCGGAAGATGGGGACCGAGGTCTAACAAATGCTATTAACAACTGCGGGCCGAGACTTGCTAATAAGAGGTCTCGGGCATTGGGTATACGGCTAAGATGGAGAAAATAACTTTAAAAAAATACCTACAAAAAAAAAGGGTGTCCTGACACGAAGCCATTTAGTTCTTTTAATTGGATTACAGTACTAAAGCTTGTAACACGAAACAACACGCACCAAGTGGAAGTAAAATATATAGATACATCATTTCAAGTATATTCCTCTTTCTCCGTGGGATGAGAGAGGGGACTATTTAAGAAGATATAGGGAAGACACAGGGTAAATTTATAAGTTAAGAATCTTGGGTGGATCGACCTGTAAGGATATTGTCTCAAGGTTCTAAGTTTCGATTCTCAAGAGGGAGTGTTTAGCTGATTCACAATTATTTTTTTGAGGGATGTGATACTTAGAATTATTATTTATTAAGAATAATAAATTTCCATGAATTAGACATCTTTGAATTTGAATTCAATTATCTCACACTCCACGTGGATGATCACTGTCGAGTTAACTTCTCCGTCAATAAAAAAAAAATAAACCTGCTCAACCCAATGGGTCAAGAAAGAGGGAGAAGAGAGATAAATGAACGAGTTACCGGTTTTATCTATTTTTTTAACTGTTTAACAATTAGTATTTTGTGGTTGGGTGGTGGGGAGGATGGATTAAACGATGAAAGGGTTTAAGGAAAGGGAGAATAATGAGAGAGAGATAATAAAATTCTTAAATAAATTGATGTCTTATATTAAAGTTTGAAATTATTATTGGTTTAGATGGAGGGAGTTATGTGGTCGACTCCTCAATTTTAAAGTCTGAGTTTGACTATTCGGTCATAAGCTATGTTGTGTAGGGTGGGGTCGAGTTAGACTTGATTTTTTTTTAAAGACTCGGCTTACGAGCGATCAAGTCCAGTGTCTAACAAATTAAATAAAAAATAATAAGTGATATAATATTTTTTTAAAAATAAAGTTTTTAGATTTTATTAAAAATAAATTTTTATTTTTTAAATAAAATAAAATTAATTTTTTAAAGGAAACAATAAGTCAGATCGAGCCACAGCCAAATTAAAAATCCGATCTGACTTGTAGACTTAATTAGATCTGATTTTTAAACTCAATTAAAAATTCATAAATTTAAAAAGAAATCGAGATTCTACTTAAGATTGAGATAGATTTACTGCCGACAGATCAACCAAGATACATGTACATTTAGAGCTGTCAATGGGCTGGGCCCGGTCCGGTTTAGGTCGGCCCGGCTCGGGCTTGACTCCTCAAAATTAAAGCCCGAGTTTGTCCCGGGTTCAACACTATTAAAAAAAGTATAAAATCCGACTAAAGTTTGGCCCGATCCGAAAACTTAAATAAAAATAAAAATAAAATAATAAATAATATATTTAATATTATAAAATTTATAATCTCACTAAATTAATTAAACATTTGATGTTAATTAGTTAGAAAAGAGAGTTTTAATATTTTAATTAAGTAAAATAACATAATTTTAATTAAATATTTTTTAAAATAAAAAAAAAGAAGACGGGCCAAGCCAACTCGTAGGTAAAACTCAGAACCCAAATTTTACTGGTGGATATAATCGAGCACAATTTTTAGATCTGACTAAGAGTCTACAGATCGGTAATGATCTTGCACCCGGACTTAAAATCAAGTCAAATTTACGAGTCTATCGGGCCGGCCCAACCTATGTACGTCCCTGCCCACCGAGTCCACGGCTAGATTGGCTTCCCTCCCACGCGTGGCCGAAACATCAATTCGAATGCGCGCGTTCGCGCTCTTTGTAGTGGTCACCGTGGCCGCCTAACCTGGGGCTCACAGGGAGCTCTGTGTTCTGAACCCGATTCCGCGATAGCAGTTTTGCGAAAACTTTTACCTCCATAGTTTTACTTGTTAAAACCCTCCGTAGAACTTATACATCTAAAAAGGCCCCTACAGCACGCTAATCGAAAGCTTGTTTGTCTTCTTCGGTGAATCTTCTGGGGGATCTACACATATATACTGAAAAGAAAGGACGTGAAAATCATATCTTGGCCTAAGGAGGTTGCCTTTGGAAAACACCCAACCCTTCCCCTCGCAACTTTTTCCAAACCCTTCCCCTTCCCCTCCATTTCCGTCTCCGGGCCACGGCCATGGCCGCTCCCCCCGCAGCGGACGAGGCCTCCGCAATCCTCGCCGCCCTGGAAGGCGGCGGCGGCGGTGCCGGCATCTACCGCCGCGTCGCGTCCTTCCTTTTCCCCTTCGGTGATCACTTCCCAGTCGACTCTCACGACCCCGCCGCCGCCCCCAGTCGGGAGGATGCCACCGCCGCCGCGACGAAGAGGAAGAAGAAGCCGCCCTCTGCGGCTGCCGGCAAGAGGAGGACAAAGAAGGACGAGGTGGAGGGGGCCGCCGCGGTTGTCCGGCCCCTGGCGAAGCGGTTCCTCCCGTTCCTCTCCCGCGCGCTGAAGCTTCTCCCCTCTGCCCTGCGGAAGTGCCCCAGGGAGGAGGAAGAGCGGGCGGGGGAGCTGTTCGCCGTGTATCGGCTCGTGCTGGATTGCCTGGCGTGCGTCGCTCCCTGTCTCGACGGCAGGCCGTTCTCGGTGCACCTCCAGAGGTGCAGCCTCCTTTGTTGCTTGGAGACCTGGGGGAGGTATGAAGAGGCGGAGGTGGAGGGTGTCTCTCTTCTCGAGACTCTCGGGTCTTTGGTGTCCCCGGCTGCTCCGAAGAAGACTCAAAAGGGGAGGACAGCCAAAGGTGCTAGTGGCGGCAGTCTTCTGCCGGTCTCCACAGCAGAAGGCATCCACGATGTTGACCTGCCTATCTTGGTCGTTGAGGTTGTCGCTTGTCTCGTGAGATGTGCATCCAAGAGCAATACGAAGAATGACGCAGTGTACCGTCGGATCCTGTTGATGGTCGAGGAGGCCCAGCCTTGGCTCAGGTACGTAGAAATGGAAATTAACATCTTTGTCCGTCTTACCTCATAGAACGTGAATTCTTAGTGATTACAGGTGATTAATTATCGCCTCTCGAATAATTGATGGGAAAAAAATGGTTCGTGTTAATGTCTAGGCTTTTAGATTCTGAAGCTTTCGAGAAGTACCAATCTGCTCTGGTGAATGCTTTATGCAAATGCTCGCTGTTCTTGGCTGGACAGTGCATGTCCTTTGATGCTGATTTGGTCTGTAACTTCTGTTTGGCAATGTTGAAAGAGTTGTTGCAATCTTCTTCAATGGATCGATTCCCTAAGGTGTTGATGTTATTTCCATTCATTTCTAAAGTTTCATCCAGTGCAAAAGGGGAAGATCTTTCTTTTACCTGGACCGTCTCTGTGTTTTTTCTCGTTCTTAAATAAAATTTGGAATAAAATCCAGCCGTTTTTACTGAGATTTAGATATCTGAATGACAGATTGCTCGTCAAATTTGCTCTTCTGTTTGCCTTCAGTGGGAAAACAGAGCTTCACTTATGCTCAAAATGTTGAGATTCTCTCTAGATTCCATGTCTTGCAAATGCCAGGTACTTATATTTCATTTGTCTATTTGTCCTGATGGCTGAACATTTTGATCTGTTCCTGTAAATAGTATTCTGATTTAAGTTCATGCTTTGTTGGAATGTGAAAGTGGGTAATGCCACAATTAAAAGTCGGAAGAACGGGAATGTATGAGTATATTTTGCCGTATGCTGTGAAGATCAACCAAGCCTGGCCCAAAACGAAAGAATCCTCCCTCTCCATTTGTTATAGAGTCCTCCGCCACTCTCTTACCCTATCATGAATAAGAACAAAAATGCAATCTGCATATCTGCTGGCTGTGATGGTCTCTCTTCTCTCCTGGCATTTGAGTCACAATGCTGCCCTTTTGAAAATTTGTTGCAAAATATCTCTAGAGAAAGAACAAAACCTATGAATTGGTAGTGCAGTCTACAATGAGGAACCTCTCCTCTCCTTTTTTTGTTGTACCACCTTTGTTAATTCAATAAAATTGGTAGTGCCCTCTACCTTATTTAAAAAAAAAGAGGAAAAGACACAGTGAGAAAGAACAGTCTAGGAATTAAGTGGCCCAAGGTCTCTTCTTCCTCCTCATGCAAGTAACAAATATTCCTCTGACCCAAGAAGGATGTCAGACTATCACATGTCCGATGTATTGATTGTGAAAGTCTGAAAGTTGGTGATGTAAGTGCATCAGATTTGTGACCAATAATTCTTTTAATTTGGTGGTGCAGATTTCTACGACATGGATGTCTTCCAGACTGGAGTTAGTTATGGGAAAATTTGCTTTGGTAGGAGAACTTACAACATTAGATGCTTGTAGAAGGAATGTGTTAACACATTTTAAAGGAAGGTGATTGTATTAATTTGGATCTGCTAGCCTAAGGTAGGGTATATAGGTGTATCCAGATTGATACTATCCACAATAATCAATTTGATGATGGAAGGTTATGGATTGTGTCTATTGAGGATGCAGTTACTTTCTTGATGAATACCACCCAACTCCACTGCCCGTTTCTCTCTCTGCATTTTGATTTCCAAAGCAGAAGAAAAGACCTGAATGTATGGGAAGTGTTTTCTTCTGGAAAGGCAGTGGACTAGGTAAAATGGGGCTTCATCTTGGGTAGGACTCTCAATTTGTAGAGAGAAAGGTGAGGGTGGTATCGATTCAATGGGCGTTGCAGCAGTCAATCTGCATTCAAATGCATATGGAACCTTGGGATAGTTGAGTATGCATGTACAGGTCAAGTTTGGAAAAGTAAGGTACAATTACGATTGGAGTGGATGGAGTACGGAGCCCAATTTTCTCACCTTTTTTGGCATTGGATCACTCAAAATATTGAATTCATGGGCAACTCTATCTTTCCTTGCTGATAATGATTGGCATTTTTATCCCCTGGGAAGAACCATGCCAAGCTTTGCATCATTTGCTGTGATTTGTTCGTGCTCATGTAATATTTATTATATTGATGGGAATCTGTTTCCCCCCGAACAAGGTATATAATACCTCCAATTTTTATTGCAAAACAGAGGCAACACAATCAAAGAGGAAGAGGAGAGGTTCCTCTTCCTCTGAAAAAGACACTCTATTAAGGCACTTCTACAATTACAGTTTAAGACAATCTGCTGCTGCCTTTAAAATATAATGAACTAAGCTCAGTTTTTTGCCCGTAGACTCATAGATGCATGGCCTTGAGTGGGAGAGCTGGCAAATCAAGTATGCATGTTTTGGTCAAGCAATGCTGTCAGTGGGGAAGGTTTATCACGGCATATCATGAAGTTAGTTTTTTATGAAATACTGGATGAGGATAGTGGGTGAGCTGGGAATTTGGGTGTTGGACAATGATCTAAGTTAGATATTACCTTTTGATTTAAGCTATGGTTTGGGGTGGTATGGGTATTTTATTTGTCATTATTTCAACTATCTTGGTAAGGCTGGATGGATGCTTCTTGGCATGTTCCATTGTCTTCTTTCTTTTGATTTTTTACATTTCACTTTCCATTCGACAATCTGGTGTGTTTGCCACCTGCTTGAGGAACAGCTATTTTGGTTAAATGCAATGAGCTTCTGAATTGTTCATATTTATCGATTACATGTTATGCATATTGCACTGTATACTTGATCTTTTTTGCTGTTTGCTTCTGTATTTATTTATGTACAAATCTATATGATTTGATATTTAATCATTGTCTTGGCAGGTGAATGTGGTGTATATGATAAATCAACTTTTTGAGTTTGTCCGGTACATTGTTGACAACTGTGAAACTGCAAACTTGGATGTCAGGAAAAGTGTTTCTGAACTTCTTTATGAATGGAGGATCAATCTTCACAAGGTATTCATATACTGTTTGGAAATATATATGCTAACATGTAATCTCTCTGTTAACATCCATCTTCTAGGTAAAGGACCTAACTAATGGTTTTTTAGGTTTCATCTCCTGTTTCCTCAGTTTTGGGCATTTATGCCATTGGAATGGATTATGCAACAAGAAATATTCACCTTCAGCATGGACAAGCATTGACTGGATGTTCTGATGATCCATCAGTAGAGCTTTTAAGTGGTACAGAGCATCTGCAAATATTTGTCAATTCACTGGATGTCCTACGATGTTACTTTCATAGTAGTGGCAGGCCTATTTGTAGTGTTCTGGTTGAATGTGCAAGAAGAGTGTCATCTTTATCTCGGGAATGCAATACTTCTAGATCATGCAATCAGGTACATGGTGAAATTTCCTTGTTGTCGTATGTCGATGCTTTGGGGTTTGTGTGCAAACAGTTGGAGGAGTATGCGAACACAGGTTGGAAGCATATGATATCTGAAAAAAAGAGCTTTATTTCCACTGACATAATTCATGTTCAAAATGCCTTTTCTCAGTTCTGTGATTTGTTCCTCCATGAATTCAGGTAAAGAATCTAATTTTTCAATGAGCAATCCTTGTTTATCTTATATATGCAAATACACAAATTTTAACTCCTAGTTTCTCATCATTGTTTACATTTTGATGGCTGTGGTAAAAAATTTAAAATAGTCGTAACTGCATTGTTCTTGTATAGATGCAATGAGAAATGTGAGAGTGAAAGATTGCATGAGAGCCGCCTAATGGTGATCCGTGTAGCTGTTGCTTCCCTTAAAATCTCCCTTGGACTGAATGAGAAAATCCAGGTTTCTTTTGTCAGTATTATTTGAGTTGGTTTTCTGAAGATTCAACTTTTTGAGGAGAATTGCTCATAGCTTGTGTATGTAGTAATCATGAAATTTTTTCTCTTCCAGAGGATGATATGTTTCATAGATCAATTGGTTTCATGTGAATGGATTGAGCCTCAAGAATTAAAATATCTGTCATCTTCATTCTATAACGTTGGTGCATCATTGTACAATGTTGGGCACGTGGAGAAGGTAATTGACTATACTGATGATACAGTTTATTTAGTATATACTAATTTAAAAGATTCTTGATTTTGATGTTTCTAAATAAAACAGTGTCTTTATTTGCAAGCATTTCATTTGTCTGAATATTGGATCTTATGATTGCTTCTAGGTACTGATCCATTTTGATGTATAGCTGTTATTATTTTTCAATAATGTGCCAATTAGGCCTGGCAATGAGCAATGCAACTTGGGTTCAACTGGCCTTGGTTCATTTCATGAAATGAACTGAGCTTGAGCTTAAGCCCAGCATAGATATACTAAACATGCAAAGCTCCAGCTCAGTTGAGCTAAGCTTGGTTACCTTAGGACTTGCGTAAAAGTTAATATTTTTTCTATTAAGTGGAATGCTGCGATACAATGGTTGCCAATGAAGCGGGACGGTGTACTCAAATGAGTCTGACTAGGCGACTAATGAGATCAGCAAATGCGTTACAATTGTTCGACAAATAACCCGATGTGTACTCGAACGCCAAGAGATGAATTACGCTAAATAACAGTAGCTACGCGCTAAGAAACCGTCCCTCGCAGCGAGGAAACGTCGTGCCAAACGGTAGTTAGAACTACCAAGGCCTAGGGTATCAATCACGCAGATAGACCGAACTCAGATAGGCGTGCTCAGGATAGGAAAACACTCACAATCTCACAACCGGCAGGATAATAATATAAGAGCTAGGCGTCCTAACTCACGAACGGCGACAGAATTGACATGGATACTAAGTAAGTAGATTAAAGGAGCAGGTCTTTCCACACTAACCTACTCGCTGAAGAGCGAGGATCAGACTGAGCCCGGTAGACCGTGAGAGAAGGGAGACGGGCGGGCAGCCGCCGGCAATGGCGTCGGGGTCGCTGGAATGGGCGGCTTCTTCTGCCGCTGCCACCGCGGGTGAGAGTGGCTGCAGGTGGTGGCGACCGGCGGCGTCGACCACTGCTATCACCGCTGGCGAGGCCGGCTGTGGCGTCTGGGGTTGCAGGTACTACTGCCGGTCGCGATGGCGAGAGGCTATGTGGGGATGGCCACGAAGGGGGACCTCCAGCGGAGAGATCCGCGGCGTCTGCGCGTTGACCGGCGACGGGCACAGGACGCCCAGACGAGGCGCCTCTCGAGACGGGGTAACGGTGCCGCTGGCGGCCGTAACCGGGCGCAGGCAGCAGGGGAAGGGAGAAGCGGTCGACTGGAGAGGGGGGGGGGGCGCTGTTCGTCGCCGCGGCCACCATCTGCGGAAGGCAGCGACGTTACCGTGCTACCGCCTGCAGGGCGGAGACGACGGGGGAGGGAGGTGGCCGGCGGCCAAAGGGGACGGCAGCAGCGACGGTGACTGCGGCGGCTTCGGCCGTGGTGGTTGCAGCGGTGGAAGGAGTCGCGGCGGCGAGTCGGCGACGATCGGCGGTCTGGTCCCGCTGTCGAAGCTGTTGGAGGTGGGCAGTAGCGAGCTCGGCTGTCGCCCGGGGGGGAGTGGGTTCAAACGCGAAGGCGGGAGGGAGGGGAGAGGAGGAAGAAGTGGCTTATGTGGGAGTGGGACCACGAGGGGCGAACACAGGGGGAAGAAGGAAGGCGACGTTCGTGGGGTTGCGGAGCACGTGAGTGAGGGGACGACAATAAATGTTTGCGGGGTGGGTTCGGATAGGGAGCAATACGTGGAGAGAGGGGGTTGCCACACCGGCAGCAGAGAGGGGTGGGGTACAGGGCTTCACGACCACAGAAAACTCCATTCACAGGAGGACGAAACAGTAGCGGCGGCCCTTACCATAAAGAAATTTCTTTTCTTTTCATCATTGCCAAAAAGGGGGAACTACAAGAGTATTTTTACTAGAAGAAAACCCTAGTGGTCTCCTCACATGACTAAATACCAAAATGTCCCTGAGACCTAAAATAGTGCTAAAATCGCACCCAAAAATACACAATAAATAGAAAATACATAAAATGGGCCCTAAATGGCCTCTCTCTCAAATAAATGCCAAATAATCAAAAGAAAAATACATCAATGTGCTATGTGTCATCATCAAGCCATAAGGATGCCGATGTTGCTACTGGTTGTCTCCGACGGCGGTAAACGCGGGCCGAGTCGAATCGGATCCGCGCTCGGGTGTCCTCACCAATCCTCCCTCGTGGGAGGAACTCGACCCTGTCGAGTAAGGGTCCTGGCCGCTCTGGTACCGCTCCAAGAGGTCGGGGTCGATCTGCTGTAGCTCCTCGCGTGTTATCCACGTGTCCTCAGTAGGTGGCCGATCTCTCCAACGAACCAGGTAGCGCTGGAAAGCTCCGCTCCGTGAGGTAACAATCTGCTCATCCAGTATCTGGTCAATCTGCTCACGCCGTGCTGAACTGGGGCCACTGGTGGGCACTAAGGGTGGGGTCACTCGCAAGGGGAGGAGAAGGCTTGAAAGGATCACGGGAATCACTGCTGGGTCCCGATAAGGCACCAGATCTGAGACATTAAACGTGTGACTGATACCATAATCTGGTGGTAGATCTACAACATACGCATTGGGCCCGACACGTTTCAACACTTTGAATGGACCAGCTCCCCGAGCTTGTAGCTTCTTTACGGTTCCCGACGGAAACCGTTCAAGTCTGACCTTGATCATTACGTAATCACCCTCTGGAACTCCTGTGACCGACAGTGTGCATCTGCCAACTTCTTGTAGTTTGCATTGCTGACCTCAATGTGACGACGAATGCTATCATGTAGACTCCTAATATGCTCAGCTAGCGACTCGGCTGACTCTGACACACGGCCTGATGGGGCATAGGGACAAGATCTATGGGTCTCCTAGGTCTATAGCCAGTGACTATCTCAAAAGGACTCATGCAGTAGACCTATTGACCGAGTTGTTGTACGCAAACTCACTAATGGTAATGATCGATCCCAACCTCGCTCGTGCTCTCCAACTAGACATCGCAAAAGGTCACCCAGACTCCTATTTACTACCTCAGTCTGCCCATCGGTCTGGGGATGATAAGCTGTGAGAACTTGAGCTTGGTGCCATAAGATGCCATAGTCTTCCAAAAATAGCTCGCAAATCGCACATCCATCCGACATAATAGTCTTGGGTAGCCCATGCAGATGACAATCTCAGCTAGAAAGAGACGGGCTACCTTGACACATCGGAGGTCCTGGCACAGGGGATAAAGTGAGCCATCTTGGAGAACCTATCAACCACCACCATGATGGAATCGTGCCGACGGACCGTACGTAGCAACCCTAGGACAAAATCCATGCTAACGTCTTGCCACGGACTATCTGGCACAGGGAGAGAGTGTACAAACCGTATTTTGCCTCTGTTGCTTAGCCATGGCGCAAATGCGGCACTGGGCCACGATGTGGGCCACATGCGCTTCAGGCTGGGCCAGAAGAATCGGTACTCCACCAACTCAATAGTCTTGTTCCGGCCAAAGTGGCGGCGAGACCTCCCGCATGAACCTCCCAAATCAAAAACTCGTGGACTGAGTCCGCGGGACACACAACCTATCCCGCGAAAAAGATAACCCTCTGAAGGATGTAATCATTGTACTCTCTAGAGGGTCCTAGCTGGAGCGCTGTGTGAATCGGACCAAAATTCGGGCAATCGGGGTACTCCTCTCGGAGCCTCTCAAATCCCGTAACCTCCGTGTGGACCATGGATAAGAGCATGGATCGACGACTCAGGGCGTCTGTCACACGATTCTCCACACCCGCCCGATGCCTGAGGACAAATGTATAGGCCTGAAGGTACTCTACCCATCGACTGTGTCGGGGGTTGAGCTTCTTCTGCGCATGGAGAAATCTGAGGGCCTTGGTCCGAATATACACAAACTCATGCGGCAGTAGATAGTGTCTCCAATACCTCAACGCCTGCACTACTGCATAAAACTCCTTGTCATAAGTGGAGTACATGAACTTTGCATCATTCAGTTTCTCGCTGAAGTAAGCAATAGGGTGGCCCTCCTGGCTCAACACTCCATCTATGCCGACACAGAAGCATCACATGAAACCTCAAACACCCTCGAAAAATCCGGCAGTCGAAGTACAGGTGCCTGAGTCATCCGCTCCTTGATGTCACGAAAGGCCGAAGCAGCGGCCTTCGTCAAATAAAGGCTCCCTTTCAAATGCAGTCTATAATAGGAGCCGTAATGGTGCTGAACCCGCGTATGAATCGACGGTAGAAAGTGGCTAAGCCATGGAAGCTGCGCACATCATGGATGGTCTGCGGCTCAGGCCACTCTACGATCGCCCTGATCTTCTCCGGGTCAGCGGAGACCCTTCATGTGAAACGATAAACCCCAAGAAAGTAACATGATCGGTCAAGAAGGCACATTTCTTGAGGTTGCCATACAAACTCTCCTTGACGAAGGGTGAGGCACACCTGTGCGTAGGTGACCCACATGATCCTCCTAGTGCGGCTGTATATAAGAATGCCATCAAAAATATACGACCAGGAACATACTAATGAATGGTCGCGAACACACCAATGAATGGTCGCAACATCTGGGTCATCAAGCCGCATAAAAGTACTAGGGGCGTTGGACAGCCCGAAGGGCATGGACCAACCACTCATTAAGCCCGTCCTTTGTCTTGAAGGCCGTCTTTCATTCATCTCCAGGCCGGATCTGACCTGATTATAGCGACTCCTCAGGTCAATCTTTGAGAATACTTTGGCTCCCACCCATCATATCCACCATGTCATCCAACGGGGAATGGGAAGCCATATTTCACTGCAATGCGATTAATCACACGGCTATCCACGCGCCATTCTCCAAGTGCCATCTTTCTTTGGAGCTAACAGTGCGGGAACGGCGCGGGGGCTCAAGCTCTCCCTCATGGAGCCCCTCCCCAGATACTTCTCCACCTTTCTCTGTAACTCGACATGCTCAGCCGGGTTCATGCGATAGTGCGGCAGGTTGGGTAACGTAGACCCCGAACCAAATCAATAGCGTGTTGGATATCACGCATCGAGATAATCTGTAACGACCCGAGAATCCGATTACCGGGAAGGCCCGATAACCCGAGACTCGAACCGTCACCCACGAGTCCGAAGACTCGGAAGGGTTAGAAGGATGGTGTGAGACTACACAAGTATCACAAATAATTGCAGAAATTAAACAGTTTATATGATTAAGTAGGAAATAAATTAACATTTTACATGATACATGGTCCACAAGATATAACAAAATAACAACAGTAGTCCACAACTAGTACAGAGACAAGAAAGAAAAGTACAGCTACACGGGGCATACCCCGGCTTTGACCTCTGGCACTAACGCTGGGCACCTGAACCACGCTGAGCCTCAGACCGCTCCCTGAGGCCCGCGCCTCGCCTGAAACACGGTGAAAACACGCAGGGTATGAGTCTCAGAACAAGACTCAGTAGGGATCACTCGAACCCTACCTCGCAAAACGGAAAACCGCTACACTAGCAGTAAGCGAATACCTCAGAAGTGAAAAAAGTCCTGCAACTACAAACACCGGTCTCGCGGCACGAAATCCGACACACGCGCTACGTCGAGACAGCGGGAACTCAAACGGTCAACCCGACAAAAACCCGAAGGTCGAAGTCACAGAGACTGACAGTTTGTCACTCCCGACTCGACAGGAGTACCTCCCACTAGAAGCACAGTCGGTAGCGTCCCCTGACGTCTTACACCGCATCGCAGGTGTCTGCCTGGCACGATAGCCCCCGGCGGAGGCAAGGACACCGTACAAGTAACCACAAAACAAGTGACTAGTTGGGGTCACGCTCGTCAGCGTGGGTCCAACCGCCCCCAAACCACATGTGCACACACTGACTGTGCGTCCCTGGTCTGGCCCTCTGACCGGTTTTCCCCTCAGCCGGACTCTGGCTGGTAGACGCGGGGCCCGACGGAAACCAGCCTAAAACCGTCCTCAGGGTAGCCTCTCCACCACTCCCTGGTGGGACCACTAAACGTGTAAGCATGCTACGACTAGTGGAGGGTCACTGAAGGAGTATACTCTCAAGTTAACGGAAAACAACGTCCGAATCCGACGAAGTACGGGGGCCGTCCCACGTACCTGCACCGTCGCACGGTGACCACGGTCGGAGAAGAAACGGGACTGCAAACGACCTGGTGTAGTCCAGAGCATGACGGTCTAACACAGGAGCGCCACAGCTCTGACGGTCTATCTCTGGACCGTCACAGCAGTCTGACGGCTCAACACAGGCGCGTCAGACACTCGGTGCAAAACCGGCTGTGACGCGCCAGCCTTGGTGCGTCACAGGCCCTAACGCACCCATCCAATGTGTCAGAAGGCGAGAAGAAACCCAGTGTGACGCACACCGCTCGGGGCGTCACAGTCTCTAACGGACCCACCGTTGGTGCGTCAGGAGACGGAATGAAACCAGTTGTGACGCACACCCCTCGGGGCGTCACAGCTCTAACGGTTCTGCCTAGGAGCGTTAGAAGGTGGGGACGCATCCGCTCTAACGCTCCCACATAGGGGTGTCACACGGCTCTGACGTCCCACCCTGGGTGCGTCAGAGGCCTTGACCCCTAACGGTCAAAACCGCAACGGTCGGATGCCAACGGTCGGATCGCCACCTGACGGTCCAATCTAGGCGCGTCACACGCCCTGGTGGCCTATCGTGGGACCGTCAGGCCCACGGACCACCCAGTTGGCAAAACAGCCTTTGTGACGCACCCACCGTGGGGCGTCACAGGCTGTGACCGTCACACCGTCCCGACGCGCGAAACGACGGGAAACGACCCAAAACACCAATTAAGCCCCCATACCTCCATGGGAGAGGGGGAAAACAAGGGGGAAGCCCCCTAGGGACCCCTAGCATGCTTCTAAGCCATCAAAACGCCGAATCGCGGCTTAAAAACGTGGATCGGGTGAACTCTCCCCAAATCATGATTTTACCCTCCCGGCATGGAAACGACACCTCTCGGCCTCACACCGGGCTAGAAATCACGGGAAAGGAACGCGGGGAGCTAGGGAACGTCACCCTACCTCGATCTCGCCTCGAGGCACGCCGGATCGTCCACAAATCGCGAAGAACGCTTTTAGAACCCTCGTTCCTTCACGCCTCCCACGAACGCCGCACGCCACCGGGATCGTCTCACCGCCGCCTACGTCGTCACGCTGTCGCCCACCGCCGTCTGCAGTCGGAGGGGAGCGCGCCGCGGTCGTCGTCGGCCGAAGAGAGAGAGAAAAGGGGGGCGGCTCTCGTTGGGGAAGGAAAAAGAAAGGGGAAGAAGAAGAAAGAAGAGGGGGAGAAAAAGAAAAAGAAATGGGGTATTTATAGAAAAACCAGAAATTCTAGAAAATACCGAAAAAATCAAAAATTACACATCTGCGATCCTCGGAACGCACCGATCGCAACGGTACCACTCTTGTCCAGGTGAACGACTCGGTTCACCCACTACGGGGTTCCGCAGGAATTGCCGAAACTCGCACGCGAAAATCGGGGAAAACACGCGCGAAAAGTCGCTGACGCACTCCGGGCCTCCGAAACAACTCCGGATTGTGCCGATCCGAACACAAAAGATGTCCGAAATGAAATTTCGGACACAACGGAGCCGGACACTCCGAGAAAGCAGATTCGAGACCCAAGAAGAAAGGATCCGAAAGGTCCGGGATATTACATAATCCATCCGGGAGGTCCTCGGGAAGATGTCTGCAAACTCGTGGAGAAGTGAGGCAATCTCAACGGGATGCTCGCTCGAAGTCTCCTCAACGATCACATCGATAACCTCTCTCCCCACCAAGATATAGATGGTGTCACACTCGGGGAGCTCCTGCTCAAACTCCGAGCGGTGATCAACTGAAGGGTCCTGGAAGATGGGGTACCTAGGATAGAGGCACGAGGTGTAGGGGTGCTGCCAGACGGGGAAACTCTAGGAACGACAGTGGGACCCTGCAGCGTAGTACTGGGTACCATATTGGTGCGTGACTGAGATGCACCATCAGCAGCCATAGCACGGGGCGTGGTGCCCCCCAGTGGGGTAGTAGGAGCTCCTTGTCGGGAGGGGTGTAAGGTGATGCGCTGACCGCCATGCTCGAAGACACAAGTGTTGGACCGACCATAGAGGTCGCATCCACATCAAATATCTAAGGCCTGCCCAAGATAATACTCCCGACCTCCGTAGGCAAGACATCGCACCAAATCTGGTCCTCATATGGGTGGAAATGTATCGGTACGAGATATCTCGACGCACTGGAATAGAAGTCGCATCCACCTAGGACACCTGGTAAAGTTGAGGGTGATCCACAGGTGTCAGTCTGAGGCGCGTAACGGTCCCGGTGGAGATTCCATTAATGCAACTCCCACTATCAATGATGACCTTGCACAGTTTACCACCGAGGCGACTGTAGGTGTGGAAGATCGTGGTACGACGCCAGTCGTCGCTCTCCCTCGGCTGGGCCAGAATGCAACGAACGACCCCAAGCCTGTCATCACTCGGCACATCCTCGGTGCCCACCTCTCGAATGCAACCGACTGATCCTCATATAGCTGAAACTCCTCAGCCATGTCAACCCCAGCCTCATAACTCACCTCTGCTAGGACTGGTGGAGGCTCCACATGATCAGCACTCTTAATGGCCAGGGCCCTCGTAGGACAAGAGGAGGCATAGTGACCAAACCCCTGACCACGATAACAGCGGCTACGGGAACCGCCGTCCTGGGGCAAACCTCCCACGATAGGGGCCTTCCCCTTATCATCTCGCCTGACAGGTGGTGCAGTAGTATGAGGGCGAGTGGGAGGGGCAGGTAGGGCTGGCACAGGCTCTCTCACGGAAAAAGCACGTGGGCGAGGGGGAAGATCCGGGCGAGGGGCCTCGGGGTGTCTGAAGGATGGACCCCTCTGGGATGGCATAGGCACAACACGCTGCTCGAAGGTGCGTTGATACGGGGGCCTCGCCCGAGGAGGAGGATCACTCTCTAACTCGAACTGTTCCATCTCACGTACTACCTGATAGGCGTGATCAATGGTCGTCACACGTTGACGGAACAGCTCCTGCTGATAAATCTGACGAAGTCCCCTCCGAAATCGGGAAAGGGTCATCGCGCCCTCCTCACGTGCTCCACACCTCAAAAGAAGCTCATCAAACTCATCGATATACTCCGACACAGATCGGGTATCTTGAGTTATACTCTGCCATTTGTCAATCAACCGGTGTCGGTACGTCACGGGACGTACTTCTCTCGGAGTCTCGCCTATCTCCTCCATGAGTCGATAGGCTCCTCAAATCGCTGCACAAGATGATCCTCAAGGTTCGTCTTATAAGTCAGGGCACGACCTCGCAACATCGTCTTGGCGAAGAAGGCTCGCTTAGGGTCGAACATCCCCATCCAATCAAAATAGCGGTTCATCCTGGCTTCCCAGTCAAGATAAACCTGTGGCTCCAAGGAACCATCAAAGCTGGGAGGCTCGATGCGGGCGTTCCGAATATCCTGGTCCCGGTCTCGGGGCGCCCTCCGCTCATCATCAAAGTCCAAATCACGCCTCTTATCAAACCTCCTGTACCCCCGGGCAGCGGGGGGCCCTAGGAGTCTCACCCACCTCCTCCTCAACGGACTCTCCATCAAAATCCTCAACTCGACCATGTCGGTCATCAGCGGGGGCAACCCTAGGGGGCGGGTGCCGAGGCACTACCTGGGGATGTGGGCACTGCAGCTAAGGGCGATCTACTAGTCGGTCGTGCCTCTGATCTCGGATGGCTCCCTCTAGAGCAGTGATGCGACCAACCATCTCCTGGACAGTATGGTCAGACTCTGTGACCCTATCCTCTATGCTTGCCCCTCAACGAGGCGACGATCCATCATCTGTATATCAGCCCTGAGCTGGGACACTAACTCGGTCAAGTCAAGACCCCCCTGAGGGTCCACATGCATGCCTGACACACTCGGGTGTGAACCAGACATCGGCGCTGACAAGAGATACTCAGCACCGCTACGTGTGGGCATAAAACACAAATGGCTAAACTACGATGCACTGGCACACTATGATGCGAAATTGATGCATTTTTTTTAAACGATGCAAATGAACTAACAATAAATGCAGGACATGGAATGACAAAGTGGTGACACCCTAGACTGCCAACCTAGGCTCTGATACCAAAACTGACGCGGGACGGTGTACTCAAATGAGTCCGACAAGACAACTAATGAGATCAGCAAATGCGTTACAATTGTTCGACAAATAACCTGACGTGTACTCGAACGCCAAGAGATGAATTACGCTAAATAACAGTAGCTACGCGCTAAGAAACCGTCCCTCGCAGCGAGGAAACCTCGAATCGAACGGTAGATAGAACTACCAAGGCCTAGGGTATCAATCACGCAGATAGATCGAACTCAGATAGGCGTGCTCAGAATAGGAAAACACTCACAATCTCACAACCGGCAGGATAATAATATAAGAGCTAGGCGTCCTAACTCACGAACGGCGGCAGAATTGACATGGATACTAAGTAAGCAGATTAAAGGAGCAGGTCTTTTCACACTAACCTACTCGCTGAAGAGCGAGGATCAGACTGAGCCCGGTAGACCGTGAGAGAAGGGAGACGGGCGGGCAGCCGCCGGCAATGGCGTCGGGGTCGTTGGAATGGGCGGCTTCTTCTGCCGCTGCCACCGCGGGTGAGAGCGGCTGCAGGTGGTGGCGACCGGCGGCGTCAACCACTGTTATCACCGCTGGCGAGGCCGGCTCTGGCGTCCGGGGTTGCAGGTGCTACTGCCGGTCGCGATGGCGAGAGGCTATGTGGGGATGGCCGCGAAGAGGGACCTCCGGCGGAGAGATCCGCGGCGTCTGCGTGTTGACCGGCGACGGGCACAGGATGCCCAGACGAGGCGGCTCTCGAGACGGGGGTAACGGTGCCGTTGGCGGCCGTAACCGGGCGCAGGCGGCAGGGGAAGGGAGAAGCTGTCGACTGGAGAGGGGGGGCGCCGTTTGTCGCCGCGGCCACCATCTGCGGAAGGCAGCGACGTCACCGTTGCTACCGCTGCAGGGCGGAGACGACGGGGGAGGGAGGTGACCGGCGGCCGAAGGGGACGGCAGCAGCGACGGTGACTGCGGCCGCTTCGGCCGTGTGGTTGCAGCGGTGGAAGGAGTAGCGGCGGTGGCGATCGGCTGTTTGGTCCCGCTGTCGAAGTTGCTGGAGGTGGGCGGTAGCGAGCTTGGCTGTCGCTCGGGGGGGAGTGGGTTCAAACGCGAAGGCGGGAGGGAGGGGAGAGGAGGAAGAAGTGGCTTATGTGGGAGTGGGACCACGAGGGGCGAACACGGGGGGAAGAAGGAAGGCGACGTTCGTGGGGTTGCGGAGCACGTGAGTGAGGGGACGACAATAAATGTTTGCGGGGTGGGTTCGGACAGGGAGCAATACGTGGAGAGAGGGGGCTGCCACAACGCGCAACAGAGAGGGGGGGTGGTACAGGGCTTCACGCCCACAGAAGACTCCATTCACAGGAGGAAGAAACAGTAGTGGTGGCCCTTACCATAAAGAAATTTCTTTTCTTTTCATCATTACCCAAAAAGGGGGAACTACAAGAGTATTTATACTAGAAGAAAATCCTAGTGGTCTCCTCACATGACTAAATATCAAAATGTCTCTGAGACCTAAAATAGTGCTAAAATTGCACCCGAAAATACACAATAAATAAAAAATACATCAAATGGGCCCCAAAGGCCTCTCTCTCAAATAAATGCCAAATAATCAAAAGAAAAATACATGAATGTGCTCTCTGTCGTCATCAAGTCATAAGGATGCCGATGTCGCTGCTGGTCCTCTCCGACGGCGGTAAACGCGGGTCGAGTCGAATCGGATCCGTGCTCGGGTGTCCTCACCAGCCAACCTGGGAAATGATAGCACGAAACAAAAGTGAGAAATGACCTTCCAAAATATAAGGGGAAACAACAGACAGTTATTTATTTTTAAAATTAATTTAAATTAATTATGAGTATTTTTTGTTTAATTTTTATAGATTTGTTTGTGTTATCTAAGGGACTAAGAGGTACTAAAAGTATTATTGGCGTTATAAATATTTTCATGTGTATCACATTTTAAAGAAAAGGCTTTCATCTTTATTCTAATTTTTGGAAAAAAGATTTTTGAAGTTTTAATGGAATTTTCACAATTCATCCCTATAATTATGGCATATTCGAAATATATCCCTTCATTCAAAATATTCTTAAATAGGGAATAACTCCTTCAAATTTAGTTCCATTTGAAGGTAGATTCATGCTATTAAATTTCTAACGGTGGAGTTGCAATGTATTTACTCCGGTGAGATTCAACCAGTGTGAAGTAAGTCATTCTTTTACCCTTAACAATCAACACACAATGTTGCATGAGAGAGAGAGAGAGAGGGAGACAGCCCTGGCTAGCATCTATTGGTATTCCCAATGGACTGTGAACTGGAGGAACTTCAGTTTGAAATTTGAACTGCTGCCTGAAGTGCTTGACAAAGGTATCAACACAGGCATTGATATTGTCAGGGAAGCACTCAAACCTGTTTGCCATGGCAATTGGCTGCTAGCTGGCCGGACCATCTTGTGGTGGTGGCTGTGTGATGATGGCCATCTCCTTCTTCTGCTTATTCTGTGTCATGGGAAGGGTTAGAAGGGGCTGTGGTGGTTTTTGAAATGGGCCATGGTAATAGCTTGGAAGGCTTCTTCCCTTCAGCGCTGCCGCTGAACTACGAAAGCTGAGGGAGAGAAAGGAGAGGAGGAAAGAAAAGAGGAAGAAAAGGGTTAGTTATTTTTTGGATTGTTAGTGCTTATATGAGTCACTTTAGTAAGAAAAAAGGAATTATCCTTGGAATGATGCTGTTTTTAGATGGCTATTAACTTGGTGGAGTTTTCTTATTTGAAGGGGTTATTTAGGAATGCTGGGTACAAAGGGATACATTTTGAATATGTCACTATTAGAGGAACTGAAATGTAAAAATCCCTTGTTTAATTTGTTTTTATAATTATTTGGATATTCATGTGATATATTCTATTCAAATTGGGGCTTAGTTTACAGATAACTGCTAAAAACATACCATGATCCATGTACTCTAGAACACTCATCCTAGTGCCTAGTTGATCCTTAACTTCACAACCTAACTATATCTCTAAAACACCCTCCGCTCGAGTAACCTGCTTAATACCCAAAATGTTGATGGGTTAAATAACTCAATCAGAGACCATGCATGCTCATGACTTTTACAACTTAACTATAGACTTAGACCTTATAACCACACTGAAACCCCCAATGCCCATGGAATCCTAATTCCTAAAAGATTTTCAATGACAAGGCCTGTGAAAAGACATGGGTGGGGCCCAAAATTACCAAAACATCCCTCAAATCATAAAATCATCTAAAAATATGTAAAATTTCAAAAAGATCTAAAATTCATGTCAAATGAGAAAATGTCCTCATTTGACGGTCAGTTCCTGTTCTCAGATGCTTTCAAAGACTAAGGCCTAGGCGATTTGGGTCTATGTGAGGCGAGCTATCACCCCCTCGCCTCGCCTCATTGCCCAGGCGAATGCCTTGGGAGCTTTTGATAACATAGCTTGCCTTTGGTTTTATGGGATTTTGACAAATGATCTAATATCCAAAGTAATCTTGGCTGGGTACTTGACCTCACCTTGAAAAGGGTTGATGTCAGGCAGACGGCTGGAAAACTTTGTCAAATCCTTGGAGTGTTTGATGGGATAGGGATTACTGAGAGAGGAACGGAAGGAGGTTCAAGAAGAATTTTATCAGTAATGGAGAACTTAGTGGATTGTAAACACACATGGTTTGCAATCCTTCTGTTACAAAAGAGGTCGAGTGGCTTGTTGAATCTGTCTGAAAATGGACAGTGCTGCTGATATGATTCTGCTACTCTGCATGTTCTATTCAATTATGCTTATAATGTTTAAATGGGGTTGTGATTTTTGTGCATCTTTTTGATTCCATTACGCTTATAAAGTTAAGTATGGCCTTTGCTGCCCCTTCCATAAATATGTAGCCTATGGAGGATCCTATATTATAAGAGGTGCTAGAAATAAACCTACTGAATAAATTGTTTAAGGGTATTCTAGCACAAACTTGCTGAATAAATTATTGAGTATTTTGGCAACTATTCCTTGTCTGCTTAAAGCTCGTTCCTTCTTTTCTTTCCCTGTTAATTAAGGCTCTTCAGTCGCACATGTGGTCTAGTAATGAAGGTCTTTTTGACATCTTCTTACTGTACGATGATTCCTTTCCCTGTGGATACAACTCTAAGGTTGGTGGCAAGGGTGGGTATATATATATAGTCTGCTCCCCTCCGTTTGGGTGCTGGCAGAGGACTCCACCACAGCTGTCCAATTTTGATTGGGTAGCACACTTTAAAGGGGTGCACTATGTGGATCAAGGTTTAATAGGATTGTAAAAAGGAAGAGGGAGTAAAGTAAAAAAGGGGGAAGGTGCCTAGCGCCATTCATGGCACTTGGATTCATGCAGGTGCCTCGGCACTCGTGCACGCTGAGTGTTGAGGTGTCCGGGTGAGTCCGGGCACTGTTCGATCGCCATTGAACGGTGTCTAGGTGCCTGATTTTTTTTTATTTTTTTGCGGTACAGTCTGCTGCAAGTGCTCCAAAGAGGGGCGGTGGACTGTGTCGCTACCCTATAGTTATGGGACACCAATTCATTGGCATTCTTTACATACATAGTTAGAGAGTTTGCTGGTAGTATTATTGTGCTATTTCACATTACCTATTTAGATCTTGAAATATTTTGAATTTTTTTCTCATTCTTGCTTTGAACAGTCCTGTCTGAAACTTGAATTGTTTAGTCATGTAGTGACCTTTTTTTTTCTGCTGTGGAGTTATTGGTTTGTGCTGGGCTTCATTTTAGCAAATTATTTTATTTGTTCTGCTTACAATTTGCGATGGTGTTCATTTTTTTGTGTCAATAATACAATGTGTCTTTCTCTATTCAGGCATCAGTTGCTTTGCGATTATGTTGCACAACACTATGGATTCATGTCACAAAGCTTTGCGATCACTGTGTCAACTTATCTGAGGATGTAATAAAAGATGTGATTGCCGATGCATGTGCAAAGAGTGCTGTTGCCCTTGATGTTATCCATCGATGTGGAGAAACTGATTTGCATAACATTGTTGTCAACAGTCTGTTAAGTTGGTCCGCTGCAGAGGAATTGTTAGAAACATCAACAGATCCTTCTGTTCTGGTGAAGCAATGGGTTAAGGTGCTAATTTAGAACATTGGTACTTTTCATTGATCCTTTTATTTTTCCCTTTCTCTTGGCCTGATATTCTCTGTCTTTAGATAATTTGTAAAGACTCCAAGGATGCCAATGCGGTGGATTCTGTTCCTGTTCTGTACTCCTTGCTCTCAAGCAAATGTAAAACATTGTCAAAGAGGATACTAGGCATAATTTTGGAGCAGGTTTGGTACCATGCATTCTTTACTTGGGCAAAGGGCACTCAGCTGCCTTTGGCTATTTTTGCTAAAAATCAGCCCTCCCTCATAGTTATTGTCTGATGTTTATGCAGGAACTTTTAGCATACGAAGAATTAGAAGTGAAGTATCCAAAGTTATGCCAGAGGCTGGAACTAAGATTGATTGATGTACTTCTGATGGACATTTATGCTACAGAGGAATATCTTTTGCCAAGATCGAGGATTCTTGTTAAGAAGGGACAAACTCTTAGGAGTTGCGGATTGGATGGCTTAAACAGCTCTTTTCAGTGCTTATCTGATGCCCTTTCCTTGCTGGTTAGTTCCGTTCGTCTTCTTTCATTTTCTATGGAGCAGATTGAACGGGTCTCAAGGCCCATCTACCTTAGATGAGCGCTCAGTTTATGACTTATTTGCCACCCAGAAAGTTCTCTGTGTAGGGGCATTTATGTGTCGAATTAATCTAATCCGCTGATTCGGAGCTCATCCACAAAAGTTAGTCTTTATCCGAATTGACCCGACGCCAACCCCCAACCCCAATTCTTATTGAGGATCGGCCGGATCAGCCTTGGATTGCGCTGGATTGGCCAATCCTGCACTCGGATAAGCCAATCCAACATGATCCCCAGCCCAGTCCCACCTGGTTAAAGGAATAAAGTAAAAGAAAAGGAAGGAGAAGAAGAACTGGAGAAGAAGAAGAACCGAAGAAGAATGAGACAGAACTGAAGAATAAGAGGAACTGAAGCAGAAAAATACTAACCTGTTGGTGCGGCTGGTACCGTCGCAACCTGCCATTGACAACATCACTGCTACCCGTTGCCGGCGCGATCACCTCAAAATGCCCCCACCTCTTCCTCCTCTGTCATTTTTCTCCTCATGGTGGAGCCTCGACCTGCAAGGAAGGGGTGGGAAAATTGGGAAAGCATGGTCTAGAGTCCCAAAATTAAAATTAGGTTGAAATTTGTATGAAAGCCCCTGAAATTTATATGCATACACGTGAACCTTTAAAAGATTAATAAAAATGGCTCGGCCTGCATCAGCTGCAGGTGGGGGTTGGATCCACCCAATCTGGACCAATCCAGATCAAGCTTTGGGTCCCCGATCCGAGCCCAACCCCTGATTTGCCTTCCTTGCTTTTGCCTCAATGCAGCAGCAATCTTCCCCCCCGATGCTCCCTTTATGTGTTGCAGAACCAGGCCATTCCAAGCAGCTAGTCACCTGGTAGCCTGTGTCCACCAAGTCCTGTCCGTGCTCTGGTCCAGCCTCCTCGCATCAAATCATCATCGTGAGGGAGCAGGAAACTGACCTGGCGTTCAACTCAGGGAGGGGTTCGCATTGATGAAGACTGTGCACAGCATTACTCCATTCTTCACCTCATTCAACCAGTAGATAATGCCACTTCCATTGAAGCCATAGACTGTTGCTGCCATCAGTAGTACATTCGATGGCAATGGCAGCAACAATGATGACTGATTTCCTAGGTAGGCATGGATGTCGATGACTAGCTGCTTATCGGCTTCTATCAGAAGGCCTCTCATGGCATCAGGCCTGAGGTATTTCATCCATTAAAACCCGCAGCTCTTGCCCAAGACAGGATGCTTCCCTGCCTGGGCACCTCATGCCAGCAGCATTGCATGTTGGCGAGGGTGAAGTCAATGAGCAGCAGGGTTGCTGACTGATCACCGGCGACAACCCCCAAGCCTTTGCTAGAGATACCCACAACGTTCACTTTCAGAAAAAGGAAAAAGAACACATTCACATAGAATTGATTGCTCACCATGATGCACCAGTCGAGCTTCATGCTCATCCCTTAGACCTGTAAACGGATCAGATACGGAGCGGATAGTGTGATATCCGAATTTGTATCCGATTAATAATCGAATTATCCGTCGGATACTTTATTCGGATAATTATTGGATTAACACGAATTCGAATTCGGTTTGAATTTTAAACGGATAATTGTTAGGCCTACTTAGAGGTAAGTCGTGTGAGCTGTGTGAGAGCGTCGTATGTTGTTTTCTCAAAAAAAAAAGAGTGGAAGTTATTTTTATTTTGGGAGATGTTATCAAAAGATTAGACTTCATCTTAAAAAATAGGTGATAACTTACCAAATGGGTGTAAGTGGATTTCTTATTTTTAAATTATATTTTGAGACAAAACATGATAAAAAAGAGTAATCAAACAATATATTAAGATTTGAGTTAATTATATATAGAATATGCATATCCTTAGATTTTTATCTAAGGGTTCATATTCGGTCGGATAATATCCAACACGGATATCTGAATATCCGAATTCGTATCCGAGTAATAATCGGATATCCGATATCCGATTAAATTATGCGTCAGATATTTTATTCGGATAATTATCCGATTAAACGAATACGAATTCGAATTCGGTTCGAATTTTAAATGGATAATTGCCAGGCTTAGCATCCCTCGAGAGGTGCCAGCAAACTACATGGCCTGTTGTGCAAGGGAAAGCAGAGGATGGGGGCATGGGGGAAAGAATAGGAAGCAGTGATGCTGGGTGGCAGAATGGGGATGGTGTTGATGCAAAGAAAGTTGCACATGAACTTTACAATGTGGGACTTGATCATTGGCAGATGATTTCTGAGTCCGTATGTTCGGATTACCTTGAGAAGATTGGCATTCCTTCATGGTGGATGCTCTCTGGGGGAAAAATGCTCATAAACCAAGGGGGTTATGTAAGTTAAATGGGTCACATGGTTCTTTCTTGATCCGTATGTGAAGATGAAACACTTGACGCCTGGCACCAGATGCACACAATGGAAAAGAAAAATAAAATAGACGAGGCAAATTTTTGGGTGGTACTTTGTCCTTAAATCTCTAGGAGGGGCTAACTTCTCTTCTTGTTTTTGGTTCTTTTTTCTCTCTCTTGTACAAAGTACACAGGCTCTTAAAGCCTTTTTATAATGCTTTTGGACCCCCACAATGTGCAGTAATTTTAGAAGTTAAAAATAAATAGAACAAAAGGAATGGCCATAAGATGGCCATTCTCACCAACCTCTCCCATCCATGCATGGAATGGGTCAATGTGATTTAGATCCCTCCTGGATCAATTCTATCCACCCCATGTATAGTTCATCTATTTCGCTTGTAGCTATTTAATTTTTGACACTGGATGCTTTATTATCGAACAGGAGTCTATGAATAGTGATGCTGCTGGGGGTGATATTCTTTTGCACTATCAGTTAGCCCTTGCATATTCCTTGCATGCGCATTCAGCTCAGGAGGTCAATCAGAAGATAGAGGTGGTATACTTGAGGGAACTCTTTTATAGCAGGTCTCTTTCAGCAGCTACTTACTTTGATCATCTTTTTCTCCCCGTTTGGCCACAGGTTATCTTGCATGACATTGAGTGTGCATTAGATTCATGGTCTAGGATCTGTGTGGCCACAAACCTTGATTTAGAAAAGGAGAAAGTAATTCAGCTATTGTGTAGCATTGCTGATCTGGCAGGCTTGAAGGTTTGCTTCTCTTCAAATTGTCTATGTTTCATATGATCTTATCAACCATGTCCTTTTACAAGAGATTTAAGTTGTGTTCTTCATGAAGGTAATTGTTGCGTAAGCTATCTGTTGATTGTTTTATATAATTCCAGGGGCACTTGGATTTTCAGTTGCGGGCATGCAAGTTAATAGTTGTACTTGGTAAAAGGATGAATATTCCTATTAAGAGGTGTGTGGATATGCTTTGGAGTAGCAGGAGAATTAGCCATGCATTTTGTTCTTCACCCATTGATGAAAATTTTATTGTGGATGTCTCCAAAGAACTTAGTGTTCATGCAAACTCGATTAGTTTCTGGATGAATTGCATGGAAAGTTCGCCTTCATCATTAGTAGGCTTCCTTCAGATGTTCTTGCTTTCTGATTCCATTCCTCAGATGAGCAGTTTAAGCTCTAATAGCCATCTTGGTTCTCAAGTCACAGTTGAGGAAGTGAAAAAGGCTGCCTTATCAATGATTTCAACTGTACGTTTATTCCAGCTTTTGTCCAACTTTTGCACTTGTCATATTGCGAAATTGCAACTGTTATGATCCCTTAGTTTTTAGTGGTTTGGCTTTGTGTAGGTCCCTGTGACCAGCCATTTAGCTTTTGCTGCTGGATATCTTTTCTTTGATTTGTCTGAAAGGTTATTTGGAGTGGGTCGATTATCTGAGGTAACAAAAGTAAATATCTTCTGAATATCTTCTTGTACTGTGCTGCCGATTATGCTGGGCTTATGTTTTTCTTAAGAGTTTGATGTGGTTTTGTGAAAAATATATTATTGTATTCTTTATGAGGTCTGAGCAAAGCTGAACTCATGATTAATAAAAGATGTTCTCCATAGTCTATTAAAATCTGCATGCAAGTGGGCCAACCATTGAGTTTTTCTGTCTGTCTCTAAAACATAGGTATAAGGCTCGCTTTACTATCGAAGATGGTGGCAATTTCTTCGTCCTGTTCATTTGTATGTTTCTGTCCATTGATAACTGTAAAAGATAGGAAGTATGTGTTCTACTATTCTTCTTAAATTACATGTTAAAATAGTCCCACCCATTCCAAGGTACAATATCCAGTAGAATACCATTCATTACTCAGCTATGGCACACCCTAAGTGGAGGTGAACATGGTGTCACTAAAATTTAAGCTAAAATTGATGCTTCAAAAGTTAAATTACAGCGAGCTGGAGAATCAAGATAGGAGAGATGGGACAATTGCATAGATGGACTTTTGGACAGAAGAATTTATAGTGGTTAGGCCAATGCCAAGGCCTACTGCCATTCCCCACTTATGGAAATTACCCTACCTGAAATTTGTTGAAGAAGAAGAAGACTAAGTGTTTAGCTTTGTGTAGGTCCTTGTGCTCGTTGATGTTGCTTGAGAGCTCTAGAGATGGGCTACTTTGATCTTGTGCCTTAGTTTGACTGAAGTCACTGAACCCTATTGTTGCACCCTAAACTATTTAAAGAAAAAAGGGGGAGGAGAAGAAACCCGGAGGGACTCCCCCTCCAAGTTTGGCAAACCTGGAGGGATCTCCTTCGGGTTTCCTCCTCTCTTTTCTCTTCTCTCTCCTCTCTCTCTCTCGAATTTAAAAAAGAAATGGAAGGGGGAGATAAATGCCACTAGGGACCACCTCCGGGTCTTGCAAACCCAGAGGGATCCCCTCCGGTTCCCTCCTCTCTCTCTCTCACTCTCTCTCAAATTAAAGAGGAATACCCGGAGGGACCACTTCCGGGTCTTGCAAACCCGGAGGGAGCCCTTCTGGGTTCCCTCCTCTCTCCTCTCTCTCTCCCAAATTAAATTAAAGAAAAAAGAATGGAAGGGAGAGAGGAATATCCGGGGGGACCACCTCCGGGTCTTCCAAGCCAGGAGGGAGCCCCTCTGAGTTCCGAATGAATGCAGTAAATAAGGTGCAGAAGTTAAAGTTGCTATTAGTTACAATTTATATACAGATTATGGTCCAGAGTACAGTCACATAAGTATAGCCCAACAAAAGAAAAGTACAAAGCCTAAGGGGCATAGCCCGGTTGGAAGAAAGTTGGCAACTCTAGACCTCTACTATCGCTCAAAACCTCTACACCGCAAGAGGACGAGCTGCACCTGAAAAGAAAAGGGGGTGAGCCTCATCTCATAGGCTCAGTAGGGGTCATGCGGATCCCCTCACAACGAAACAATAATAAACATAGCAATGAACAGTAAAGCAGGAGGAACAGTACTGTGAACAATAAATAACTGTACTAAGCTACCAACTGTATAAAGCCCGTGCAAACAATGAGATGCCTCGAATATTAAGAATAAACCATGCTAAATTGAAGTCTCATAAGTCGGACTATAGAAAGCAGAACTATAGTAACCTGTCTCAGAGTGACTCCCCCGGAGTACACTAAGGGCTAGAATCTGAATTGTCACATAGACCCTCAGTTAGTCAACAGAGGAACATAACTACGCTGCCGGAAACAAGACTCTCGAGGGTAGAAAGGAACCACGTCTCGATCACGTATAATAGAGACACTCAGCTGTCAGAACACTAAACCTCGTTATTTGAAGACCTGAGTCGCTACCTCTCAAGTGACAGGAGTACTACCCATTAGAGGCAAGGCCGGATGAGTTCACTGGCGTCTTAGTTCGCACTCCAGGTGTCTCCCTACTCGCCCCAGGCGGAAACTGAGACACCGTAACCAAGTAATCACGGAACAAGGACTAGTTGGGGTCGTACTCTTTAGCGCGTGTCCGACGCCCCCAACTACGTGTGCACACACAGACTATCTGCTCTAAGTCAGGTCCTCTAGTTGATTTTCCCCTCAGCCCGGACTCAAGGTGCAATGGCAAGGGGCCCTACGCAAATTAGCCTAAAAACCGTCTCATCAGGACTAACTCTCCACCACTCTCAATTGGATCCGCACCCGCATGCGCAAGAAAGTTACGACTAGTGGGGAAGATCTTTGAAGGTGAGAACTGGCTGTACAAATGGAAACCATCGGAGTACCACCGGTTCATACTAATTCATCATATATACATAATACATCACGGGACGACTTGGAACAGGTAGAAGCCAAGTAAAATAATCTAGATAGTAGGCCCATTGACAGCCGATTCACGCAGCTCAAGCGGGATTAACTGGTAGCACAGAAATGCTGAAAACATGGGTTTCTGGCTTCTGGGACTTGGGCAGCCACATCAGTGGCCTCCTTCAATAGAGGCCTGGGCGGCCATGGGCGGCCATCACCCTAGTCGCCCAGTAGACTGGGTGGCCAGGGGTTTGGCTGCCCAGCAGGGTGCCCCTGGGAAGCCACATCAGTGACCGCTTAGAGGAGGACTGGCCACCCAGACCTGGGCTAGGCGGCCAGCCTTCTGGTCGCCTTCCTCCTCAGGCGTCACTCGAAGTGGCTGCCTTCTATAGAGGGCTGTGCATGGGACTAAGTTCTGACAGGGGTTTTAAACCGCGCCCAACTCGCTTCCTTACAAGTGGGAAAATATGGGGGAATCACATGCAACTAATTTACACCAATTAAACCATTAATAACCATTCTAATTGGCGAAACCGTCGCTCGTCCCGTAACATGGCATTTCTTCGGAATCGAAATGAAACCCGCTCATTCTTGCTCGTACCAATGCAAAACAACGGCAAATCGCACGAGAAAGACGAAAGGGTCCATCCCCCTACCTTAGACGGAAGATTCTCGCACCAAAGACATTAGATCACACGATCAACCGAGCTCGGTTTGCATGAGCTCTGCGGTCGAACCACGCCGCGTCTCCATCGGTTCTTGTCCTTACTCCCATCTGCTAGCCGCTGCCACCTGATCACCTCAGCTCCCACTCCATCGTCGGCCGCCGGGGGTGAAAGAGAGGAGGGAGGTCACGAAGGAGGAAGAAGATGAGGAGGAGGAGAGAACAAGGGGAAGGGGTAGATAAATAGGGTTTTTATGTTTATAATAATAATATTATTATTTATCCCATTTTTTATTTTATTAAAACCTTTAGAAAATTAACTATTAAGGTTTTACAGTTCTGAAGATTAGATTTTTGATCCGAAAAAATCTAGAAAAAGCATGGCTTGCTCAACACGCCATCCTGGGCTCGAAACAACTCTTAAAGTTAATTTTTAAGGATCCGAAGATTCTCATTTTAAGATCCAAAAATTCAAGACATGCTCGAAAACTCGCAAAAATACCATCCAAAAATTGGAGGTATTACACTCCTCCTGCCAGATGCAATACATTGGAAATAAGCAATGTTCATGGGCCTTCTTTGATCTGTCTGTCCTTAGATCTCTGTCTTCAATCTATTTCCTCCCTGGAGAGGATCTCATCAAACTGTTTCCTCAGTAAGTCCCTGAGTCTCCTGTCATTACATTCATCAAGCTTGCCTCCTCCAAGCAATCAAGGCCCTCAAGCTACTGTACGATTCTGTCCTTCGCTGCCCTACCTAGTATGGTTTTATCTGTCCCTTATGTCTTGAGTACTTGAGCAGTATACTTCAGCTTTCTAAACAAGGTTGCTATAGCAGTTCTACCACCACCCAGTACAACCCAAGCCCTGCTGACATTGTCCATCAAGTCCGGCTCTCTGAACCAAAACTTCTCAAGTCTAAAACTGTATCTCCTATCCTGCAAGCGGCTAGTCTTCAAGAGAAGAGGTTTGTGATTAGAAGCCGACCTAGCCAATAGAAACACCTGCACATGAGAATAGTGATCCTCCCAATCAACAAAAATTAGGAACCTGTCCAACCTGGAACAAGAAGTATTTGCCTGCAGATTTGACCAAGTATACTGGCCAAGAGCCATGCCAATATCCACCAACACAGCTGTTGGAAGCAAATTTTGCGCCGAAAAAAAACCACCCGGGGAGAGGGAACCCCGCCCGGGGTAAATCACCCCCGGGCGGGTTCCCCCGCGGCCGCGCGCGGGCGGGGCAGACCCGCCCGGGGTCTGCCCGCGCACCGGGGCGGACCCGCCCGGGGTCTCGCGCCCCCGGGCGGACCCGCCCGGGGCAGGGCAGGCCCGCGGCCTGTCCACGTCAAAAAAAAAAAGAAAAAAAAAGAAAGAGAAGAAAAGGGAGAGTGACCTGCCCGGGGTGGTCTTAACCCGCCCGGGTCCGACCCACCCCGGGCCGGTCCCCTACCTTCTATAAATAGCCCCTATGGGGTCCCATTTTGGGGGGGAGGAGGATGCTTCTTGAAGAGACTTAGAGTCCGTGGCAAGGAGAAATCTCTTGTTCGTTGTCTTGGCCTATTTGGGGATGTGACACCCCGGGCTTTGTCATTATGCCCCTACGTGGGCTTTGTCATTATGCCCCTACGTGGGCGTTGTTGTTGTGCCCCTACGTGGGTCTTGTATTTATGTCCCTACGTGGGTTTTGTCGTTATGCCCCTACGTGGGCGTGGTTGTTAAGGACCCTTTGGAGAAGGCAACGAAGAAGGAGAGAGAGAAGACACAAGTGACAACCTACGGAAGACATTTGAAGCCTTTGTTCGTTTGTTTCGGCCCACGTGGGGTAAGTCCCCGGGCCTTGTACTTATGCCCCTACGGGATATATTTACGTTTATGCCCCTCAGCAGGCTTTGTCTGTAATTACCCCCCTCAGCAGGCCATGTTTGTAAGTCTTTACGTCTCGGGACGACTAAGTCTTGTATTTCTGCCCCTATAATGGCGAAATTATAAAAATATCCTTCCCGGGACTGTAAAAGACCGAAGTTCTGTAATTTACAGTTATACCCTGTAATCTTTTGTAATTGGGACTACGTCCCTATCTCCCACTCCAAAGTGTACATTTGTACAGTCGATAATCCGCCGACAACTTTTGTACTCATATGGAATTATAAAAGCACTCAGCATGCTCCATGTGTATCCTCGAGGGAAAATTACATGGAAACCCTTGGCTTTCCAAATTTGCATATATACCCTTCCTTCAGCCAAATTGACAGAGGCATACTTTCTTTGAAACCCTTTGTCATTCTTTTGGTCCAGGAATGTCGTCAGCTCAGTCTCGCATTCGGGTATTACCTATAACCCAGGTACAGGGTATGGTAAAATTACCAAAATACTCCTGTAACCTAGAAATGGCCTAGTAGCCTCCCAAAACCCTCCAAAAATAGCCTCAACGCCTTGGGGAGTTAGGGATCTAGTTTTACTTCCACTCCAGCTCAGAAGTTTCATAAATATCCCTGGCCTGGAAAATTACCAAAATACCCCCGGGTTAGTAAAATTACCAAAATACCCTCGGGGTCCAGAAAACTTCCCTTTATTTCAAAAATGCCTATGGCTTCTGCATATTTGCGTTCCCATTCTTGAATCCTAGGGTTTGGTTCAGACCTAGCCCTGATTCAGTCGTTTCGGCTGGTTGGTGGTGAGTGAGTGGACATCACGAGCTCTTCAAGAGAGTTTGCCCTCAATATCAGAACCTTGTAAAGGATCTTGGGGATTTCTTTGACAGTCAAACAAAGGTGTTCGGACGTTAGGCCGATGTAAATCAACACTGACTACGGTCAGTGGGGAGAGGTCCAGCACTCGAACCCAAATCGTCTGATACTATGCGCACACACGGAACCCTCTCTACGCAGAGGAGTGTTTCTTTTCAAAAAGAACGAAAATCTACCTTTTATCTACGATAAGAGTCGATTTAGATTTTTTCCGTGTCTAACAGACTGGCACGCCCAGTGGGACTTTTCTTGCCTTTCTTCTCTCTGTCAGAGTCGTTCCCCAAAATCCTCTGAGGTTCTGACGTCCTCCTCTTCCTTTTAAAGGACGGGAGGAGGAGGGCATACTTTTCACCGCTCGTCTGAGAGCTCCTCGTGGATCTGCACGCCACTCCTTTCGTGCTACGCACCACCACCACCAACACCAGCAACAGCGATGGCCGCCGTTACTTACGGCCCCGAGATCGTCGCCAACCATGCCAGGCTTGGATTCCTGGCGACCCCACTGGTCTTCGGTGACTTCCCACCTGTCATCGGCTCGCCCTTCTTCTTGGGCGTGGTACCAGTGGCTGAAGCCAGTTCAGCCAGGCCTGCAACAACTGTCAGGGGCGTCAGGCCCTCAGCCCCTTCAACCGGCCGGGTCCACCCGGTCAAGAAGACAACTATCGGAGGCGTCAGGCCTTCGACTCCAGCAACTGGCCGGGTCAGTCCGGTCAACGAGGTCGCTACTGGGGGCGTCAGGCCTTCGGCTTCATTAACTGGCCGGGTTTGCTCGGCCAAGAGGACTTCTGAGGGCGCCAGGTCTTCTGCTTCAGTTGGTCGGGTTCGCCCGATCAACAAGATAACTGTCGGGGGCGTCAGGCCCTCGGCCCCATTAGTTGGCCGGATCAGTTCGGCCCACAAGCCAACTATTGAGGGCGGCAAGTCCTCCGCCACAACCGGCCGGGTTCGCCCGGTCAACAAGCCAGTCGTCGGAGGTGTTAGGCCCTCGGCTTCAACAATTGGTCGAGTCTGTTCGGCCAGCAAACCAACTTCTGAGGGTGCCAGACCCTCTGTTGCAGCAGCCGGCCGGCTTCGTCCGGTCAACTTTTCACAGACCAAGGGTGTCAGACCCTCTGCTGCAGCAACTGGCCGGATCTCTCTGGCCAATTCTCCAACTGTTAAGGGTGTCAAGCCCTTCATCCCGACAACCAGTCCAGTCAGCTCGACTGCTACGTTAATGGCTGAAGGTGTCAGACCTTCTGCCCCAACTATTGGCCGAGTCTTCTCGGTCAATCAAATCACTGCCGACGCCGCCCCTGCTCAACGGGGGCAACGCCGCCAAACCTACTGCGGCTACCCTCAGAGGTGCTGTCCCTGCTCAACGGGGGCAACGCCGCCGTCGTCAGGATGACGCCATGCCTATGGCGGGTGCCACCACTGCCGCCCCTGCCCAATGGGGGCAACGTCGTAGCCGCAAGGGTGCAAGGCCCGAAGCGGCTGTCTCGCGCTCCGGCAAGACGATAATTGTCGGAGATATTCGCATCCGGCTCGATGGAGGCGAGCCGATTCTGCCACGGGATCGTCACGTCTCGACTATTTCTACTTCCAATCGCTTCGAGTCCCTCCGGAAAGTCCGGGAGAAAGGAGCGAAGAAGGAGAAGTCTGCCGTACCGGCGGCAACCCAGGGCCTTCTGCAACGGCCCAAGCCACGAGCTCCCCGTCCAAGGACAGGGGGCAACCCAATTGAGGAGCATCAGCTCCATTTGAAGAAGATCTGGGTCACCAAGGAGGAGGCCCGAATTATAAGACGAGCCAGGGCGGAGGAGCCTTTTCGCATGTCAAATCTTCGACGAATGCGGAGTCCGACAAGCACTGAGGCCTCGGTCTCTCCGCAATTTACCAATCAGTCCCTACGGGGGCAGAAGCGCCGTGGAGCTGGCAAGAAGGTGCGACCGACTTCCCCGTGGGCCAGTTCCACGCACACGGAAGAGGATTGCTCACCTCAAGCAGCCACATCCCGAGTGTCCGTCTTTGACAGACTTGGGAGGCCGCCCAGGCCGGAGCCACAACCGCCCAAGAAAAAGCGGGTGGTCCAGGTGACCGATGACACCGTCAAAGTGTTCACCTGTTACGCCACTTCCGGCGAAAAACAGCCCGAAGGCACCTCGGGGGAACTCAATCAGCCTCTTCAATACTCGAGGAGGTCGAGGTCTGGGTCCCACGGCCTGGCACCAACACAACAAGCGCCAGCCGTCGGTACATCTCAACCCGAGCCGGCACGGCAAGAAGAGCGCTAGGAGGACGTCCACAGTATTGATGGGGACAGTCACTCCCGACATGCAGAAGAGCTGGGGGAGGAACCACGGGTCCCCACATTGGACGAGCTTGAACGGGAAAACCATGAGCTCAAGAATCTCTTACAGTCGCTTTTGCGCGAAAAGGAGGTTCCTTCCCCGCCTCAGGCGGCACCGGCTGGAGTAGATCAACATCCTTCTCCCATTCCAGCAGCAGCCAATGCCTCTGTCACCGCTGCAAGACTCCCACTGGCGGTGGACTTCGAAGTCCCGCCGCATGAAGCCCATGCGCGGTCATCTGCTACTCCTGCCGCAGAAAGCCTCATGGCGCAGAAGCAGATGATCGAGCGCATCGTGGAAGCGAAGTTCGCTCAACATGGCGAGGGTGTGGCTACCGTTGATTTGTACAGCATGCCATATCCCCTCCATCATCAATTCAAGAAGCTTCCACCGGATTGCCCGAAGGCCCCGAAACTTCAGAAGTTCAACGGGCAGGGTTCTCCGCATGAACACCTGGCCTATTACATGACGGCCATGGGTGAATTAGCCCTGGAAGAGGCATACTTGCTGCGGTATTTCGCCACGTCTTTGACTGGCACTGCCTTTCAGTGGTATTCAAGGTTAAAGCCCAATTCAGTATCTGATTGGGCTGATATGCAAAAGAAGTTTGTCGACCGCTTCCAAATGGTCGAACGCAAAGTCTCCCTGGCAGAGCTTTGTTCCCTTCGACAGAAGAAGGGTGAAACAACATTAGACTTCATCAAGCGATGGAGGGACGTCAGCATGCGCTGCGATAACGCTCCGACGCCTGAAGATGCAATCACCATCTGCCGCAGGGGTCTCTCGGCGGAAGTCAGTGAAAAGCTTCTGGGCTCCAACATCAGAAGTTTTGACCAGCTCAATACGGTCGTGGCGGAGATTGAAATGTTCTTCGCCGACCATCCTACACAAGCTTCTGCCAAGGGCAAATCCTCCAAAGACCGTCTGGCTAGCGGCAAGGAGGTAAATGCCGTGGACTTCTCCCCGACGAATGGAGATAAAGGGGAAGGAAAGTCCAAAGGAAAAGGCAAGAAGTCTGGTGATAAGACAAATGCGTCTTTCTTAGCAGAGAACATGAAGACGCCTTATTCCTTCATAAAGGAGCATACTAAGATGCTCTTTGATCTATGTATGAAGGAGCAGCTCTTTACTCTGCCGGATCCGCGGAAGCCCGCGGAGGTGGATAAGACAGATGATCCAACCTATTGTGTGTATCACCGGAGGTTGGGTCACACTGTCAGGGATTGCTATGTTTTCAAGAATATAGCAGAAGAGCTCATTCAAAAGGGCCTGGTAAATATGCTGGGCCATGCAATCGACCCACCCTAGCCTCATCCGTGGAGCCGATCGAACCGGTCGGCCAACGTGGTCCATATGGTGGCGATGGCTTCAAGCTCCTATGCCTCCGAAGTCGGGCCCTCGAGTCGACAGCCCAATGGTGGTCCTAGAGCCACTCCTCCTCCATTCCCAGAATGTTTGGCGCTGCGGAGAACCATCCGGAAGATCCGAGGGGAAGTCCGGCAGCTGCGACGAGAACAAAGGCGCCGAAGACCCTGGCAGAGATCATCCCGCCATTTGACAAGACCCGTGCTCGGGCGGACCGCAAAATCATTCATCATATGAAGCGGTTCCCAACAAATGTCACCATTTGGGAAGCCATTGCCTGGAGCAAAGACCTCAGAGAAGCTCTTGTCAAGATACCCCAAGACCTGGAGGCATATGAAGCCCATGTTGCAGAGTTGCAAGCCCCGGCATATGAAGCACTCGCAGCCAATATCTACTTCACGGACAAAGACATATTGATGTCTTCTCCGTGTCATAATCGCCCCTTATATATGAGGGGGACGATCAATGAACATGATGTGAATCGCATCCTCGTGGACGCCGGAGCAGCCGTCAACATCATGCCTCTGAAGACTTTCAAGTCTCTATACTTGGCACCTTATTTGCAAAAGGTGACCGACGTCAAGATCTCGGGATTCAATCAGGGTTCCGAGGAAGCGCTTGGTCGGGTTGTAGTCAAGCTAGCTTTGAGCGATTTCGTCACTCAGGCGACATTTTATATCATCAACTCCGACACATCTTACAAGATGCTGTTTGGAAGACCCTGGCTTCATGAGAATTGGGTTGTTCCTTCAACTCTGCATCAGTGCATTAAATATGCCAAGGAAGGGGAACAACATACGGTCTTCGAAGACCAGGCCCCGTTCCATCCCAATGAGTGCCATCTGGCCGATGCTTCACTATATTTTGGGAAGCCTACTTTAACAATCCCCGAGCCTTTAAAAGACAGAGGGAAGCAAAAGGTGGACCCTGAAGTTGAAGAAGGGCAGCTCTTCACTGTCAACCAAGACATGGTAAAGCTGCACAAGCTGAGCCTCAGTGCCGCCTCCAAGCCAACTCAACCAGAAAGGCGAAGTGTTGACTTTGAAGCCAACCTCATCAGTCGGGTCGTTGACGGGAGTATCTCCTTACCGCCTAAGTGCCTTCAACTCTTGTCCCAATGGGAAGAACAAGAGGTGGAACAGTTGAAGACCTTTACAGTCTCCTATCAACGGAGAAGGAGACGCAACAAAGGCAAGAGGGACAAGCCGATCATCTTTTACAAAGGTGATTTAGTCCCACCGTGCCCTCCTGAAGATCATTTCGGCTGGGATACTCCCGCCGATGTGGTGCCAGAGCCAGTCCAGGAAATGGACGATATGCCAGAGTACATCAAGGAAATGTGTAAAAAGCAGCACATCCCGCAAACTCTGGACCCCGCGCGAGCGGCATACTTCCATCAACTATGGAACCCTCCGCAGGTCCGCGGGCAGCCTCCCTTCTCCCGCCAAGATACAAGGGGCCTTGGCTATGACCAGGAGACGGACTTTGAGGTCCACTTTGCAATCAACACCATAGGACTGCTACCTCTCCATCACAGGCAAGCGGAAGCTGAGCCTAAGATTGATGACTCTGTAAGGGAGTCCGTTGATGTGTCTACCACATTATCACCTTCATCAGGAGTCAATAACGACCACCCCTCAGAGGGAGGAGCAGCCTAGCCTGCTAACCATCAGCAGGACAAAGTAAGCCCTTTGACTTCAAGCCATGAGCAAGAGTGCTTCGAAGAATTTGAAGTCTACGAAGCCAACACTGATGATGAGGGAGACTTCGTCGACCTCCAACTAGCTCCACCGGAGCTTGAAGACGGTGGCTAAGCAACTGTGGATGAATTGATCGAGTTTAATCTCGAAAGCAAAAGTGACCACCGTCCCACCTTCATAAGTGCTCTCCTCAGTGAGAAAGAAAAGCAGTCGTATCGGCAACTCCTAGAAGAGTTCAGGGATTGTTTCGCATGGACTTACAAAGAAATGCCCGGACTTGATCCTTCTGTGGCTGAACATGAGCTGGCAATACTTTCAGCAGTCAAGCCAGTCAAGCAAGCTCAAAGGCGTATGCGCCACGAGCTGGAGCTGAAGGTCAATGCTGAGATTGACAAAATGCTCAATGTGGACTTCATAGAGCCTTGCATGTATCCCGTGTGGCTCGCCAATATAGTCCCCGTCAAGAAGAAGAACGGCCAAGTCCGAGTCTGCATCGACTTCAGGGATTTGAATAAGGCATGCCCAAAGGACGACTTTCCTGTCCCAATCACTGAGACAATGGTTGATATGACCACTGCTCACGAAACTTTATCTTTTATGGACGGGTCGTCGGGCTATAATCAAATCCGCATGGCCATCAAAGATAAAGACCATACGACTTTCCGGTCTCCTAAGGGGATCTTCAACTATAAAAGGATGCCGTTCGGTCTGAAAAACGCTGGCGCAACCTATCAAAGGCCAATGACCAAGATCTTCGACGAGATGCTACATGACCTTGTCGAATGCTATGTTGATGATCTGGTCGTCAAGACAAAGAGGCGGGAAGATCACTTAGCTGACTTGCGTCGAGTCTTTGAAAGGCTTCGACAATTTCAACTCAAGATGAACCCGATGAAGTGCGCCTTCGGCGTCTCCAGCGGCAAGTTCCTCGGCTTCATTGTCTGGTACCGGGGCATAGAAATCGACCCTGACAAAATAAAGGCTATAAGAGGACTACCTCCGCCCAAGAACTTGACAGAGCTCAGATCTCTTCAGGGGAGACTCGCCTATATTAGGCGGTTTATTTCTAACCTCTTAGGGAGATGCCTGCCTTTCGGCAGACTGATGAAGAAAGGAGCACCCTTCATATGGGATGAAGACTGTCAGAAGGCCTTCGAGCAAATCAAGGAGTATCTGTTGACTCCTCCTGTCTTAGGGGCACCTGTCAGAGGGAAGCCCCTTATCTTGTATATTGCTGCCATGGATGCCTCTTTGGGGGCTCTCCTAGCCCAGATCAATGAAGAGGGCAAGGAGCAGCCACTGTACTACCTCAGCCGAAAACTGATCGGGCCTGAGCATCGGTACGCTCCCATGGAAAAGATGTGCCTAGCTCTGGTGTTTGCTGTCAAGAAGCTAAGACACTATCTTCTAGCCCATCGGGTGGAGCTCATCTCAAAATGTGACCCACTCAAGTTTCTGCTCAGCCAGCCTGTCCTCTCTGGTAGGTTTGGTAAATGGGCACTTATCCTTATGGAGTTCGACATCACCTTCGTCCCACGCAAGGTGATCAAGGGACAAGGAATGGCGGAGTTCTTAGCAGCGCACCCTGTGCCGGAAGATTCGCCACTCAACTTCGAGCTACCCGACGAAGAGGTGTTAGTGCCTTCCCAAGAAATCGGGGAGTCTTTGAAAAAGTCCCACCACAGATGGAGCCGGGTGTCCTCACCCTTGATCTCCCACGTTGGGAGTTATATTTTGATGGTGCCTCACGGACAATCAAAAGGGCTGGCTGTCTCACAGACTATGTCTCAGGCGCGGGGGTAGTCTTTGTATCTCCACAAGGTGGCATCCTCCACAACTCTTGCGCTCTCATGAAGTCGCTCACTAATAATGAGGCGGAATATGAAGCGCTAATCATTGGGTTTCAACTGGCACTGGAGATGACATCAAGTGCATCAAAATGTACGGGGATTCTCAGCTCGTCATCCGACAAGTACTGGGTGTCTATGATGTCCGGAAGAAGGAGCTCGTCCCCTATCATGCAGTCGTCATGAGGCTCAAAGAAAAATTTTACCTATTTGAAATAGGCCATGTCCCCAGAGGCAGCAACTCCCAAGCTGATGTTCTTGCAAAGTTGGCAGCAGCCCTAAAGCTCCCGCCTGAGGGAGAATTGAATATTACAGTCAGACACCGGAGGCTCATGCCAAGTGTGCTCGACGAAGAATCCGGCCTCACTGTGTATGAGGTCGACAACATTCAAGAGGAGATTGTTCCCGAAGAAGAAGATTGGCGTGAGCCGATCATAAAGATAAAGAACGGCTGGCTCCCTCCTGATCGGGCACAGAGGGTGCAACTGCTACGCAGGGCGACATCCTACCAGCTGATTGACGGTCTGCTCTTCAGGCTCGTCCATGAAAAGGACCGATCAGTCCTCCTACGGTGTCTTTCACCTAAGGAAGCGAAGACTGTCATGCACGAGGTCCACTCCGGATTGTGTGGAGCTCACCAGGCAGGAGCTAAGATGAAAAATAACATCAAGCTTAAAGGGTTCTATTGGCCTACCATGTACGAAGATTGCAATCAATATGCTCGTACATGTCATCAATGCCAAGCATTCGGCCCAGTCCCTCGGCGGCCACCTAACCCGCTCCATCCAACAGCGCCTACTTGGCCATTTGCAGAGTGGGGTATGGATATTGTGGGACCATTCCCACCATCATCCCAGGGGCACAAGTTCATACTCGCTGCCACCGATTACTTCTCCAGATGGGCGGAAGCCGTTCCACTACGGGAAGTTACAGGGGAGATAGTTGCTCGTTTTGTGCGGCACTATATCATATACAGATTCGGCACCCCTAGCCGGATTATATCCGATAATGGCACGCCATTCAAAAACAAGACTGTTTATGCTCTGGCGGCCAAGTTCCATATTGACTGGAGAGCGTCGTCGGTCTACAATCCCCAGGCCAATGGGTTAGCTGAGGCCTTCAACAAAACCCTCTGCAAGCTGCTGTCCAAGATAGTAGGTGGCCGCAAGCGGGATTGGGGCGAGAAGGTCCACGAAGCCCTATGGGTCTACCGGACTATTTACAAAACCCCCACGGGTTGCTCCACATTCTCCCTGGTCTATGGAGCTGAAGCGGTGGTCCCTGTGGAGATCGAGCTAGCATCTTACCGCGTTGCTGTGCACGCCGGATTGCCAGGTCAAGACCAATCTGAAATTGAAAGAAGGCTCGAGGAATTGTCCAACCTTGAAGGTCAAAGGCTCAAAGCCTACAAACACTTACAAGTGTATCAAGCCCGCATGACACGTGCCTATGATAAGTTGGTCAAGCAACGGGCGTTCAAGAAAGGTGACCTCGTCATGGTCAAAGAAAAGGAGGTTCTCGCGGGAAGATCCAGCGGCAAACTCCAGCCCAATTGGCGTGGGCCTTACGTCATCCAGAAGGTCTACGAAGGAGGGGCCTATACGGTCCTTGACCACAAGGGATACAATCCCTTCCCTCCTTTCAAGGGCAAGCATATGAAGCTCTACCATGCGCCACCGCAAGAGTTTCTGCAGCAGTTCTCAAAGGACAATACCTCTCCTCAGTGAAGGTTCAAAAAAAAAAAGAGGGGTTAAAAATACTGATACCCCGGCAGACTCAGTCAGCCTTCAACGGTTGGCTGGGGGTAAAAAGGCCACAGACCCGGTCGAGGTGAAAACCCGAAAGGGCGCCTCGGGCAAAAATGGGCAACCCCTTGGTGTGAAAACCCGAAAGGGCGCACTGGAAAAAGCTAAAGGGGGCCAGCCTCGGCGAAAACCTGAAAGGGCGGTGAGGTTGGTAATGTGAAAAAAAAATCCTCGCTCTGTCTATTCATTGGGTGGCTCTAAGTCAATGACTTCACCCCATCTCGACCAAAAACATCATAGTGATGCCATGGCTACGCCTTACATGTCGTCCTATGACACCTAGTCCCACTGGCATTCTGACGGTGTCATACTTTGTCCCATCGGGCTCGGCCTATGCTTGCCTCTTCCGGGCTGCTGACCCATTCCGCCTATCAGCTTCCGGGTTCACCTCACATGTCTCTTCTGAGCAGTTAAACCCGTTTACTCTCTTGTCCCACTGGGACTGGCCTCAGTATGCTCTCTCGGGCTGCCAACTTTTTATGCCTTTCGGCTCATCTTATCTTCTTGGGATTGGTCTCAATATGCTCTCTCGGGCTGCCAACCCATCATGCCTTTTGGCTCACTTTTTCTTCTGGGATTGGCCTCAGTATGCTCTCTCGGGTTGCCAACCCACTATGCCTTCGACTCACCTTTCTTTTTGGAATTGGCCTCAATATGCTCTCTCGGGCTGCCAATCCATCATGCCTTCTGGCACATGTCCCACTGGGTCTGGCCTCAGCATGTCCTCTCGGGCTGCCAACCCACCTACTCGCCTATCGGCTTTCGGGTTTGACTTTCACGTCCCACTAGGGTTGTCAAACCTATCTTTGTCCCATCGGGAATGTCCTCAGTATGCCCTCTCGAGCTGTCAACCTATCTCGCCTATCGGCTCTCGGATTTGACTCTCACGTCCCACTAGGGCTGTCAAATCCACCCTTTTTCTTCTTCTGGGTCTGGCCTCTGCATGTCCCTTTCGGGCTGTCAACCCATCTCGCCTCTTGGCTTTAGACTTGACTCATATATCCCACCGGGATCGTCAAGTTTACTCCTTTGTCCCTACGGACTTGGCCTCGACATGCCCTCGTCAGGCTGCCAACTCTATTTGCCTATCGGCTTACGGATTTGACTTATACGTCCCACCCGGGCTGTCGAATCCCTTCCTGTCATCGCTTCGGGTCTGGCCTATGTATGCCCTCTCGGGCTGCCAACCCATCCCGCCTATCGGCCTCCAGGTTTAACCCGCATGTCCCTTTCGGATTGTTAAACCAACTCCTTTTTTGTTCCAACCGGGCTTGGCATATGCACACCTTTTTCGGGTTGCTAATCCGATCAACTTTCGATTTTGGATTTGGCTAATTGCGTCCCACTGGGACAGTCGAATCCACCCATCTTGTCACACCGGGCTTGGCCTCAGTATGCTCTCTCGGGCTGCCAACCCATTACGCCCTTTGGCTCGTTTCTATCCTCTTGGGTTCGGTTTCAATACGCCCTCTCAGGCTACCAACCCTTTTCGCCTTTCGGCTCACAGATTTGATTCATTCGTCCCACCCGGACAATCAAATCTACCCACTTGTCCTACCTCTGCGGCACACACGTCCCTACGGGAGTGCCACCTTTTCCTCGCCTTTTGGCATTATAGGATCAAAAAAAAATGGGGTTAAAAATATTGAGGCCCCAGCGGACTTGGTTGTTTCTGTTAGAAGAGCAATCAAGGGCAAAAAGGCTTTGACCCGGCTAAGGTGAAAACCCGAAAAGGCGCCTTAGGCAAAAATGGGTACCCCTCGGTGTGAAAACCCGAAAGGGCGCACTGGAAAAAGCTAAAGGGGGCCAGTCCTGGTGAAAACCCGAAAGGGCGGTAGGGCTGGTAAAGTGAAAAAAAGAAGAAGAAGAAGAAAAGGCTTATCAAGCACTAGACTCGCTCCTCCTCAGCTCGGCAAGGCGAGTCTTACTCTGAAGAGCTTCTTCATGGAGCCCCTCAAGCCTACGGTAGAGGATCTACATCAACACGCGCAAGACTGCGCTCTTTCTCGGTCCCATGGACCCCTCACAAAAATTCCTCCACTATGTGGGAGGCCACCTGCTCGCGCTCGTAAGCGGCTTCGACCAGGGCGCCCACCTCGGCCTGGGCCGCCCGAAGTTTGCAAAGCTGTTGTTGCTCCTGCTGAATCATCAACCGAGTCCTCCTCCTCCGTTCTTGAATAGCGTGAAGGCAGGTGAACTCCTCCCATAAAGACGCAAGCTCAGTCATCCAGGCGTCCCAAGGGAGACCCAAATGCATGCATCTGGCAATGCTACACCAAGTTGAGGACCATTCGGCCACTCCATCCCAAGGGTCTGAAAACTCTGAAGCAGCTTTGAAGCCTCACTAGCTGAAGCTAAAGCAAAGAAAGGAGTTGCCTCAGCCCATGTACGGCCAACATCTACCCAGACCAACATGCCCTAAGGGCTGGTCTACATCAATCTTGGCTATCACAAGTCAGCAAGTAGCCAACTTCAACATTTGGCGACATGCCTCAGCGGTCAGCCGACACATCAACATGTTCGGCTACACCTCAGATGTTAGCCGGCACATCTTTGGCGACACCTCAGCAGTTAGCCCGCTTTAATTTGCGGCTACACACCTCAGCGATTAGCTGACACGTCTTCAGTGGCATCTCAGTGGTCAATCAGCACCACGACTTTCGGTCAACGCACCCCTAAGGGTCGGCCAATGTTGATTTCCAGCTATTACAGCTTAATAGTCAATCAACGACGACTCAGATGGATGCGCCTCTTCGAGACATGCCTACATCAACTCCGGGCCAACAAGCCTCGTAGAGACAGGTCCGCACCAACATCGGGCCAACAAGTCTTTCAGAAGTAGGCCCCCATCAACTCTAGGCCAACAAGGCTCTCAGAAGCAGGCCTACATCAACGTCGGGCCAACAAGTCTCTCAGAAGCAGGCCCCCATCAACTTTAGGCCAACAAGGCTCTCAGAAGCAGGCCTACATCAACGTTCGGGCTAACAAGTCTCTCAGAAGCAAGCCCCCATCAACTCTAGGCCAACAAGTCTCTCAGAAGCAGGCCTACGTCAACTCCGGGACAACAAGCCTCTCCGAGGCAAGCCAGCATCAACCCTCAGCTTTCTGGAAAGCAATGAAGCAGTAAGGTGCAGCTCTACAGAGGGCACGGACCGTCCGCCTCCGCCTCGGCTTTGACGAACGTTCCGTGGGGGGCATTTGTTGGAAGCAAATTTTGCGCCGAAAAAAAACCACCCGGGGAGAGGGAACCCCGCCCGGGGTAAATCACCCCCGGGCGGGTTCCCCCGCGGCCGCGCGCGGGCGGGGCAGACCCGCCCGGGGCCTGCACACCCCGGGCGGACCCGCCCGGGGTCCCGCGCCCCCGGGCGGACCCGCCCGGGGTGCCGCGCACCTGGGCGGACCCGCCCGGGGTCTCGCGCCCCCGGGCGGACCAGCCCGGGGCAGGGCAGGCCCGCGGCCTGTCCACGTCAAAAAAAAAAAGAAAAAAAAAATAAAGAAAAGAAAAGGGAGAGTGACCTGCCCGGGGTGGTCTTAACCCGCCCGGGTCCGACCCACCCCGGGCCGGTCCCCTACCTTCTATAAATAGCCCCTATGGGGTCCCATTTTGGGGGTGAGGAGGATGCTTCTTGAAGAGACTTAGAGTCCGTGGCAAGGAGAAATCTCTTGTTCGTTGTCTTGGCCTATTTGGGGATGTGACACCCCAGGCTTTGTCATTATGCCCCTACGTGGGCTTTGTCATTATGCCCCTACGTGGGCGTTGTTGTTGTGCCCCTATGTGGGTCTTGTATTTATGTCCCTACGTGGGTTTTGTCGTTATGCCCCTACGTGGGCGTGGTTGTTAAGGACCCTTTGGAGAAGGCAACGAAGAAGGAGAGAGAGAAGACACAAGTGACAACCTACGGAAGACACTTGAAGTCTTTGTTCGTTTGTTTCGGCCCACGTGGGGTAAGTCCCCGGGCCTTGTACTTATGCCCCTACGGGGTATATTTACGTTTATGCCCCTCAGCAGGCTTTGTCTGTAATTATGCCCCTCAGCGGGCCATGTTTGTAAGTCATTACGTCCCGGGACGACTAAGTCTTGTATTTCTGCCCCTATAATGGCGAAATTATAAAAATATCCTTCCCGGGACTGTAAATGACCGAAGTCCTGTAATTTACAGTTATACCCTGTAATCTTTTGTAGTTGGGACTACGTCCCTATCTCCCACTCCAAAGTGGACATTTGTACAGTCGACAATCCGCCGACAACTTTTGTACTCATATGGAATTATAAAAGCACTCAGCATGCTCCATGTGTATCCTCGAGGGAAAATTACATGGAAACCCTTGGCTTTCCAAATTTGCATATATACCCTTCCTTCAGCCAAATTGACAGAGGCATACTTTCTTTGAAACCCTTTGTCATTCTTTTGGTCCAGGAATGTCGTCAGCTCAGTCTCGCATTCGGGTATTACCTATAACCCAGGTACAGGGTATGGTAAAATTACCAAAATACCCATGTAACCTAGAAATGGCCTAGTAGCCTCCCAAAACCCTCCAAAAATAGCCTCAACGCCTTGGGGAGTTAGGGATCCAGTTTTACTTCCACTCCAGCCCAGAAATTTCATAAATATCCCTGGCCTGGAAAATTACCAAAATACCCCTGGGTTAGTAAAATTACCAAAATACCCTCGGGGTCCAGAAAACTTCCCTTTATTTCAAAAATGCCTATGGCTTCTGCATATTTGCGTTCCCATTCTTGAATCCTAGGGTTTGGTTCAGACCTAGCCCTGATTCAGTCGTTTCGGCTGGTTGGTGGTGAGTGAGTGGACATCACGAGCTCTTCAAGAGAGTTTGCCCTCAATATCAGAACCTTGTAAAGGATCTTGGGGATTTCTTTGACAGTCAAACAAAGGTGTTCGGACGTTAGGCCGATGTAAATCAACACTGACTACGGTCAGTGGGGAGAGGTCCAGTACTCGAACCCAAATCGTCTGATACTATGCGCACACACGGAACCCTCTCTACGCAGAGCAGTGTTTCTTTTCAAAAAGAACGAAAATCTACCTTTTATCTACGATAAGAGTCGATTTAGATTTTTTCCGTGTCCAGCAACAGCCTTCTCAATGAAATCAGTGAAATCGTCTGTCTCCCAAGTATATATACTATAACCTATCCTCTCACACGGAGTAGCCACCACATTGAAATCCCTCTTAACACACCAAGGTCGACATGATGAAAGATGGTGGCGAACTAGGTCATCTCACAGGAGCCACTTCTCTTCCCTGCTTTGAGGTCCATACAATCTAATGAAGTCTCAGGAGAAGTCATTCCTTATGTTATGGAAGTGCAAGGTAATGACCCACCTGCTAATCTGTCTGTCTGACACCACCTCCACCTCATAAGGATTCCATAGGATCACGATCTCCCCTGACCTGCCCATCGTCGGGGAAGCAACCCCCTTGGTAAGTCTATCCCCTCCGATCTCCCTCGAGAGCATATCCCCACCATTTGCACACTTGATCTCTTGGATGCAAAAGATATCGATCTTACATCTCCTAATTAACTCCCTCATCGCCCTCTTCTTCTCCACCCCCCAAGCCCCCTCACATTACATAAGACAATCCTCATGAAGACACAAGGGTGTCCCTCTCCTCCCTACCACCATCAGCCCCCTCCCTCTCCCCTCTCTGTTGCGCCCTCTCTGCCTACAGAATACTCACCCATCGCCTTTTCTTAATTTTAGAAAAAGCACCCCTCACATCTTTCTCTGCACTAACACAAGAGATACTGACGTTATCGGCCACCTCCCTCACTCGCTCCTCTGTAAATTTCTCATCCCCTCCCAACAGCTCTCTAACGACCTCCCTCCTCACGAAGCTTCTGGCAGCAACGTCATCTACCAGAGGTCACACACTAGTGCCTCCCCCTAGAGACATGGAGAAGGCATCCTCCTTTGATAGAGCTCATGGTTGGCAGTACCGATCCGAAATCAGACCTGCTCACTGTAGCAAGTCCGAAACCTTAAAAAAATACATTTTTAATGGTTTCGGACGAAATCGTATCGGTTTCGGCCGAAACTCACCTGTTTCGGTTCGAAACCGGACATGTTCACTATTTTTTTGAGTTTTTTGAATGGTTTCAACCGGTTTTGGCCGAACCGAAACCGGTACGTATCGGTTTCGGTACCGATCGAAATCGGTATCGAAACCGATACTGCCATCCTTGATAGAGCTTCCTCCTGAACTTCCAAAGCCTGGGGACCACCTTCACCAGCCCCTTACTGTAGACACGCTATTTCTGACATCATCTTGAGTAAAACTCATATTACCATATGACGCCCCGCAGTGGTTTTCACATTTTGAATCACTTGAGTGCTCCCCTTTCTTTCCTTTCACCTTTTGAGCGGGGGAACGTGACGCTTCTTTGGGATTCGAGCGGAAGCCACCTCACTAAGGAAATCGTGCAGCACGCGGACGGCGCCGCTCCCAACCGGATGCTCCGGAAGAATCCAAACACGAAGACGTCTAACGGTTAGACGCCGACGGCTTTCTGGGGTTTGATTCGGCAGAATTTCTTTGAGGCGTCCAGGTACCTGGACGCCTCACTGTGCCCCTTGGAGGCGTCCAGGAGCCCGGACGCCTCATTGCTTAGACACACGGACGGTGCCGATCCGCCGCTCGATTTGACGTTTCGAAAGAATCTAAAAGATAAAGACGTCTTGTCGATTAGACGCGCCCTTCGTGAGTCACGGTTACCAGCCGAAACCACGCGCTTTCTCCACTGTCTACAGCTTTCGGCGGCAATTCGGTGGGCGAAAATGGGCACGTCCAGGGCCCCGGACGCCTCATCATTGAGGCGTCCAAGAGCCTGGACGCCCCAATTAACTTTTCCCCTATAAATAGAGGACCCCCTCCCTCGAAGGGAGGGGGCTTCAGATCCGACAGAGGAAGGAGAGACTCTGCCGGATCCCAATTCTAACCCGTGGGGTTTTGCAGGGGGAGGTTCTACCGACTTGTCGGGTGCCCGCGTTCGCGAGAGGAAGGCTAGCTCCATCCGTTCTGCTTCCACGTCATCCCTACGCTGCCGAAGCTCCGCCGGATCCCACCATCAGCATCTTCAATAAGCCACTCTCTCCCTTTCTCTTTTGCCATTTCTATTGCATGCAACATCCCGTTATTTGTCATCTCCCTTCATAAGAGAGATCCGTTTTGCACGATCCTCCATTCATCATAGCATTTTCCTCCTACTCGTGTCTGAGAGGGGTTTAAAAACAACACCAACCAGGTGTGTGTCCCCCCATGATTTCACCGTTTTTCATTATAATAGACTAATACTACACTGTCATTTTTTCTGATCCACTTGTTATCTGTCCGTTTCTTCTTTTGCAAGGGTAATCAAGGAAAGCCCTCACCATCGGCCGGCCGAAGGGAGAGGAAGAAGCAACCCGCCACTTCCTGCTTTTGAGGTAGGCGCGATCACTCTTTTCATTTTGGGGTCTCCGGCCTCTGGCGATCACATCATATTCTCGAGGTCGCGGAGGGTCATTTCTCGCAATGGCCGTTTAAATTTCTGTCACTTACATTCTGCATTGTTCTTATATCTGTTATATTCTCAAGGTTGCGGTAAGTCATTTCCCGCAATGGCCGTTTAAATTTCTGTCTCTTATATTCTGTTCCTTATATCTGTTATATTCTCGAGGCCGCGGCGAGTCATTTCCCGCAATGACCGTTTGAATTTCCGTCATTGATATTTTGTGCTGTGCTTATATGTGCTCATCTTCTCGAGGTCGCGGCGAGTCACTTCCCACAATGGCCGTTTAAATTCCTGTTGCTTGTATTCTGTACTGTGCTCATATCTGCTTATATTCTCGAGACCGCGGGGAGTCATTTCCCGCTACGGCCGTTTAAATTTCTGTCATTTATATTCTGTGTTATTCTCATATCTTTTCATATTCTCGAGGCCGCGGCGAGTCACTTCCCGCAATGGCCGTTTAAATTGCTGTCATTTAAATTCTGCACTATTCCCATCCCCCGAGGTCGCGGAGAGTCATTTCCCGCTATGGCTGTTTAATCCCCATATCTTGTTACGTTGTATCTGTTCTGCACACCTCGCCGGAGCAATCTCCCGTGGTGGTCCCTCCTCTTCTCTCTTTTTCTGTGTCGCAGCAAAACGAGCCCCCGCGCTCCGCTTCGCCTCCTCCGGCATTCCGCGTGACGTCGCTCACACCTACTCCCAGTAAGAAGCTGTAGGGAGCGTCACCAGCGACAAGGAGGTCATGTCTTCCGCAATCACCTCTAATGTTTGGGCTGCAGTAGCTCCTCTGCCAGGCCCACCCGAAGCTCCCTCCATCAAGAACCTTTTCTTCTTCTCTGCGGTGGAATCCAAAGGTTGCGCAGCCGCAGAGACCTCTGGTTCGTTGGGAATCCGGAGCCCATGCAGGGGAGTCCGGCCAACAACAGGTAAGCGTGAGTTCCACATCTACTGTTTGTTCGCCAACCCTCCACTCACTGGCTGGACCAAGCAAGCACTGCACGACCTCCTCCATCACTTGCTTGCCTTTGTTGGCCCCTGCAGCAGACAGAGGCGCACCTCGAAGACTGTCCACCTCATGCCAAGGCAGAGGAAGGGGGAAGCTCAGCTACTGCAAGCTGGAGAGTCGCTTGGCAGCCACCGGAGAGGCGGCAAGCTTCAGTAGACGTGGTGACGACGTGCACTGCAATTGGAGGGGGCGCCTGAATGCAGGAGATGTCGGGTGGGGGAGACGATCGTTCATGGGCCCCAAAGACCTGACAAGGCCATCTGTAGATGAACCAAGTCATGGGCCCCGGACGCGGGCCCGGAAGCTTGACCCGAATCGTGAGAGCTTCGATATGAAATCGCCAGGGCATGAACCGGCCCAACCAATGAATTGGGTGTGAAATAGTGCTTGTCCCCGCACGATTTGAATTTGAACTGCCCATCAAAATTGGAGACGTCCGTACGTTTTCCACCTCTGGGCGCAGGGCCTGTTGCCCTAGCTGAGACAGTGGCGCAACTGACAACTCCTCTGAAACTCAAAGGCATGCGACGAAGATGACTCCAGCGAGGTCAATGGTGACGACAGAGGGGACTGCCGCCAGGTTGGGCGCCTGATTGATAGCCACGACCGCCATCCGCAAACCCATCGCCATGAAACCCAAGGAGGCCCCTTCACCTGGCCAAAATTCTAGTTTAAGAAAGAAAGGCCTTCATCATCGTAGAGATGCAACGGGATCCCTTCGAAAATGATACGGAGTCTCCTCATCTGTGGATTGGAGAAAGTCCCCTTAACCTCCGAACACCACTGGATACGAAGGAGAGCACCCCCCGCCGCAACCCACTTCAACCAATCTAGAGACCATCGCTTCCTCCTACCCGACCGTGAAGAAAGCAGACGTAGCCACCCTCGAGATCGCCCAACAGCCTCCCCCAATCGTTGTTTGATCCTCTCAGCATCAATCAACCCTTCTAGTAGCGACACCCACAAGCATCGCCTTAGCCAGGGGACCCTACCTTGCAAGGAATCCGGCCGGAACACCCCAGCATCCACCCATCTCTTACTTACAGCCCCCTTAGGCCCTGGAGCCAGATTACTTCTCACTGCCTCAACGAACATCTGATGACTTGCAAAGCCCTCGATAAACCCAGCAACAGGCGGCACTCTGTGCGTACAGAACCGCCTGACGTGGCCCCTCTAGCCACATCCATAGTAGGTCGACTCCGGCTTGAAGTCGCCCCGATGAGTCCTAGCTCTAGCACCCTCAGTGAGACCTCCAGCCGGCCGGTGCGGCGTAGCATTGGGGAGAGTCCCCTGCCTCCACCCACGGCTACCCAGGGGGATGCTATTCACCTCGGAGACGAATGCCGGTGGGGGCCCCGCCCCGCCAACCATAACACCCCGTAAATGGTTCTTCCTTACTTCTTCCCTTCATTATTATTTCTACTATTATATCTTTGTATTTTGATTATGTAGCAATAATGAATGGTGTTACTACATTACCCATGATTTACAACAATTACAAAAAATATGATTTACAACAATTACTGATTATTATATTAAGAACGACGAAGAGTATGATTCATGTAATAACATGGTAAGTGCTGTTTAAGCTTTGTTAATTTGGTTGGGCATAGTTTCCTTAGTATAATATAAAAGCTGATTCTCTTCACATTATGTACCAAATATTTATTTTGCTAGTTGGGTACATTTCATCTGATCTTTGTATGAACTTTTTTTTTTGGTTCTGGCAGGCTTTTTCGTATGCAAGGGAGGCCCTTGGGTTACGTAAAAGGATATTACAAGGAAAATTTGTTTATTTACTGGGGCCGCATCCTGGAAAAGTGGAGGCAATATTGAAGAATTATCATCTGTTCTCTGAGGCAAATGGATCAGTAATTACTAAAGATTGGCCAAGCTTTAATGGATCACAAAGCCTAGAGGGCTGTATTATTAGTCCGTGGAGTGTACTCAAATGCTACCTTGAAAGTGTTTTGCAGGTTTATTTCCCCTTCACCCACCCAGAGAAACCCTTCCAGAGTGGGGTATTACGAATTGATCAATTAATGATGTGTTTTATTGTCTTCTATTTCTAATATGTTTTAGGTGGGAGTTATATATGAATCCATTGGAAATGGGGTTGAGGCTGAAATTCTTTTTAAGATGGGAAAAACTATCTCATGCTCGCTGGGTTTCCCAGTCCTTGGCATTGTCTTTTCATGTCATTTAGGTACTTCTTTAAATTGTCTATCCTCTTTGTCTTCGCTGATTATTCTCCTGAGTAAGAAGAAAATTTTGAGAAAGAATTCAATGTACCTTGCCCGTAACTACTACAATTTCACATTCCTCAGGGCAAGTTTACCGCAAGAAGCAACTTTTGAAGTTAGCAGAGAATGAACTTGACATAGCCAAAAAGATTTTATGGGACAATGAGAACATTATTTCATGCAACCGTTGTAAAGCAGCTTTGCATGGTACCATTGATCTCCAAATTGGAGATTTATACAGAAGCATATTTGAGAGCACTTTGAAAATCCGGTCTATAGATATATTATCCAATGCCCTTCGTCAGTATAAATTAGCTCTTGAAAAGCTAAATCATACTGAGCTAGTTGACACCTGCTACTCAGATGAAGATCCTTCAGTAACCAACGAAAGGAGCTCAAGTGTAATGGATTGCTGTGCTCAAACGAGTGGCTACAATGACAGTCATTGTGATGGACAAAATCTGAGAGATCACCTTGCAGTTTCTTCATCCAAGGCTGAAAGTGATGATGCTAATGTAAATGTGGGTGGTAGAAGAAATGCTAGGCATACATCAAGTGATCCATCAAGGAAACAAATTTTTAGTGATGAGTCAAATTTGAATAATGATTATAAAAATCGGACTCATAGCCATGGTGTAAATGTTGAACGTGAGAAAAAGCATCATGTTCTTGAATGTGCAAGTTTTACTCATGAAACTGCTTGTCTAGATATTTGTCATCTGGAAGGTAAACACATCGAGCCTGCTGAAGAGCTTAAACAGAGTTGTGGATGTAATGAGGCATCCATATGCAGCAAGACAAATTGTTGGAGATGCTTTCTTGCAAACATGATGGAGAGTGGTTCAATGCGTAAGATTATTTATGTTAAGTGGGAGTGTCACCGCAGACGTCTTTTGCTAAAATTACTGTCCAAAATAGGTACAAAAGGTCTAACCACTTAAGCATTCAGAGTTACAACAATATAACTGCATGATAACTGTTACACTTGTTTTCCTGTTCTTCTGCATGTCTGAATTCTCTGCATGGAGATATTTTATCTTCTTTAAATTTCTTTTGTGCAGGAAAATGTAAGGGTACTTTTAGTGAGAGCCATGAAGTGCATGAAACCTTTTGTCAGAGCATGTCCTTGCTTTTCATTACAGAGCCTCTTTGTCAAACTGGGACACCTTGTTCTCTCTTGCTTGAGTTTGTTGGAATGGAAAATTTGTATGACATTTTTCCTATTGAGCGTGCTGTATTACTTTATAACATGGGTCTATTTTGTGTAAAGGATTGTCTTTCAGAGGGATCCAGGTATGTTTCATGTGTATAGGATACATGTGCAACTCCTCTTTTCTTTTTTCCCCTTTGTTGGCTGTCAACGAGTAATCTTCTTTATGCCTGATGCTTCTCTTCTGTGCATCCTTCTTACAGAACTTGTTGCACTCTTTCTAAAACTCAGATGCCAGTTGTTCTATCTTGGTTGCTGACAGCCTTCATACTTGCACAAGAAATACCTTTACTCTTTCAAAAGGTGTTAGCTCTCTTTTTTAAGTTTTCTTGCTTTATGAATTTTGTTCACTTTGTCTTCAGCATTATCATGGTTGAATTTTCTTGAATTTTGTTTGGGTATACTTGTTCTTGTTTTGTGTTTACTTTTTAATAGCATGCCTGAGGTAGTTATTGATCCATTTTCTTTTCATTTTATAGGTATCCAGGTTAATTGCGGCCATATTGTTACTTTCCATGTCCACCGGACATTTTTCTTTACCGTTTTCCCTTCAGTCTCTCACTGGAAATCATTTGGCTGCATTTTTCCACCAAGCTTCTGTTGGTACCTACCTACAACACTTGTACATTTCTAGTATGAAGGACAAGGGCAATAACAATAAGGTATCAGATGCCTTTCACCATTTTTTCTTAACTATTGTCAGCAGGTTAACTCTTATTGCTCATTGTTTCCTACATGCTTTCTTTTTCTTTTTCTTTTCCATTGTTAAATTGTGTGTGAGTGGGGTGGGGGGATCTGGTGGGTAAGTGGTCCCTTTTTGTCACTGATTGTGAATGGGGCATGTAGTAATAAGCAAACCAACTCATGTGAATTGGAAACATAGAAGCATGTTTATCATGTTGGACAATAGCCATACATTTTGTATGCAAAGTGGTTTGCAGAAACAGCTGATCCCAATCTGGTCAATATTGGCTGATGCTGATCTGATTTCAATGGAGAAAAATTGATCCCTCCTTTAATTAAGAAAAAGGAAAAAAACTGATCACCTTGAATTGTCTAGAATTCATCCCAACTCAGTTAAGCCGGATCCCAATCTTTAATCAGATCAGGCTCATCCAAGTGATGCACAACTTTTTGCGGCATGCTCTTACTTCTAGAGAAGATGCTGTGCTAAACCAATTTATGTAGAATAAAATTTCAGAAGCACTTATATGAAATGCTACATGGTGATAGATCTGCATTATGTATCCAGTTATGGTGAAAAGGAATGCTGTTTGCAGCAGTTTATTTTATTTATGCTATTTTGTTTAAGAATGCTTTGTGGTTCTGTTTTGTGGTTCTTATTTTGATTGGCAGACTTGGTAGCTTGCTACAGTGCTTTGTCAAATTGAGAATTTTTAACTGAACCCTTTGATTGAGCACAGATTTATGTTGTGGCCATAAGTATGTGTGAAGGACATGATTTCAGGGTGTTAGATTGTAGCCACCTGCAACATCGGTGTCCGCCTTGCCTGTTTCTGATGAAGTGAAAGGCCATCATTTACTGTATCATTCTAGTTTGGGTGAGCTGGTAAGAGAAAGGTTAGCAGAACAAGTAACATGGAAAATGCGTATGATAAATGAAGTAATGAACTTGCCATAGAAGCACAAGCTGGGAATAAACTCATGATTGAACAATTACAGAGGAACTGAAGTCTCAGCCATTGTTGATGATACATGGTCGTTTACATTGTCTTCACATGTGTCAACAAAACCAAAGCACTACAATTCACGTTCTCCATGTAAGCTCAGGGACCCTAACTTTTTGACCTTCTTACCTCCCACTCTCACAAAAGAGTAGCATTGAGTTCTAGTGGCTCATATCGAGCTCATCTGCTAATCTCCAAGGGTGCAAGGTAGGATTAGACAGCTATGTAATAAAAGAACCCCAAGTAGCTGTAACCGTTTGTTAGATTGGTGGATAACAACGAGTCCTAGCACAAGCAACAGAGGCACCATAATAAGGGGAAAGTAAACAAGGTAGATATTTTGTCTGAGATGTAGAAGCCTCAGAGCAAAGATGAATACGAACAAGAAAACAGGAGGCACAGGGTTGATGGGACTGAACTCCACTTGTTAGTCTTACACGAGCTCACAACACAACAGTAGCCATGTCCGTATGAAGTGACAGTGTCACCTACCGCATTAGCAATAGTACGAGGGGGTGGCGGCGGCAACGGGAAATGGCGAAGGGTGGAAGGCGACTTCTTCTTCTATACATGCAAGTGACAAATCTAGGACTTAGACCTGAGCCCTGTGTGAGACACGGAAAAAATCTTGATTTTAGATCGACTTTTATCGTATATAAAAGGTAGATTTTCGTTCTTTTTGAAAAGAAACATCCCCCTCCATCTGAGTAGAGGGTGATTCCGTGTGTGCGCGTCGTATCAGACGATTTGGGTTCGAGTGCTGGACCTTTCCCCACTGACCGGAGTCAGTGTTGATTTACATCGGCCTAACGTCCGAACACCTTTGTTTGACTGTCAAAGAAGTTCCAAAGTCTTCTATAGAGGTTCTGATGTGGAGGGCAGGCTCACTCGAGAAACTCTCCATGACCACTCATTTACCACCAACATGTTAACAGAGTTAGGGCTAAAGTCTGAACAAAATCCTAAGATTTAGGAATAAAGACACAAATATGCGGAAGCCGTAGGCGTTTTTGAAGTGGAGAGGAGTTTTCTGGACCCCGAGGGTATTTTGGTAATTTTACCACCCCAGGGGCATTGTGATAATTTTCCCATGCCAGGGGTATTTATGAAATTTCTGGACTGGAACGGAAGTAGGATCGGGTTCCTGACTCCCCAAGGCATGGAAGCCGTTTCTGGAGGATTTTAAAGACTCTAAGGTCATTTTTAGGTCACAGGGGTATTTTGGTAATTTTACCAGACCCTAGACATAGGTTTGAGATGATACCCGAGCGCTGGACTGAGCTGACAACACTTCCGGATCGAAGGAATGACAAGGGGCTTCATAGAAGGCACACATCCGTCAATTTGGCCGAAGGAGGGGTATATTTGCAATTTTGACAAGTCGGGGGTTTTCTTGTAATTTCCCCAGTCAATGCATAAAGAAGACATATGAAGTCATAGATTGCATTTATGGCCCAAATGGGTACAAGGATTGTCGGCGAATTGTCGACTGTACAGAGATCCGCACCCACGCGGGAAGTAGGGGCGTAGCCCGAATTATAAAAGATTGCAGGGTATAACTGCAAATTACAGGACTTTGGTCTCTTACGGTCCCGGTGAGGACATTTTTGTAATTCCGTCATTATAGGGACAGAACCACGTAACTTAGTCGTCCCGGGACGTAAAGACTTACAAAACACGGTCCGCTGAGGGGCATAATTGCCAACATGGCTTACTGAGGGGCGTAATTATAAAAATACCCCGTAGGGACATAAGTACAAGGCCCGGGGACTTACCCCTCACAGGCCGAAACAAACAGAACAATTCCTTGCGCGGTGCTCTTCTCGTAGAGGTTCCGTCCTCTTTTCCACTTGGACCCTTAGAGTCTATTTATAGAAGGCGGGAGGGTCCAGAGGGGTCAAATGAACGAATTTGCCCCGATTCTGTCAAGGTGGGGTGGCAAAAAATCATTTTGACCCCTCTGGATGTCAAAAAGGGCTGAATGACCCCTCTGGATGCCAAAAAGGGATGAATGACCCCTCTGGATGTCAAAAAAGGATGAATGACCCCTCTGGATGTCAAAAAGGGTTGAATGACCCCTCTTGATGTCAAAAAGGGATGAATGACCCCTCTGGATGCCAAAAAAGGATGAATGACCCCTCTGAGGGGTTTAAAAATCCTCCCTTTCTTTTTTCTTCTTTTCTTCTTTTTTTTTTGAACACCGGAGAGAAAGGGGGGGATCGCGCGACCCCGGTGGGATGCCAGCGGGGTCGCGGGACCCCGCCAGTCCACAGTGGGGTCGCGCGACCACCGTCGACCCCGGCGGGGTGGCCGCGGCCCCCTCTCGCGTCCGGGAGGGGTCGTTTGACCCTCGGGCATGCGTTTTGGCCCCTCTTCGCGCCGTTTTGCTCCGTTTCTGTCAATCTGAGTTGAGAAGAAGCCGTGGTGACGCTGCGTGGAGAAGAATCTTCATGCCCGTCCGTGCCGTGTGATACACTTGCTCGGCCGCTTTGACAGGCATGCATGCATATCTTCCTCTTAACTTCCATTGTCGCGTTGCCACTTGTAATAATATGATCGGACCGATAGACCCTAAATCGCGGAGGTACTCTGCAGTACGACGACATCGGCGCTACACCGTATCTTTTTCGTCGGTTGTTTCGGAATGAAATTCTCGAAGTATTTCGAGAAAATTACGGGTGCAACACCCTGGTAAAAGGGAAGGCCAGAGGCTTGACCATAACTCCCTAGTAAGAAAAGAAACTCTTGGTCCCTCCATTGAAAAGGACTCCCTTAAAGGTCACTAGGTGCCATCACTTCCCCCAAACCAGGATTGCAGACTCAGATCGGGTCCCTAGATTGAGCCTGGCTGATCCTGATCTGGATTGGATCAGATCTTCTGATTCCAATGAACTCAAGCTGATCTTGGATTGCCTGATTAAAAAATTAACAAAAATTCAAGAAAAAAATCAGAAAAATCAGAAAAACATAGAAAAATTCTTGGTATGTAATTAGGCAAAAAGATGATGGAAAATACTACATATCATGCCTTTACATCATAAAGAGCGGTAAAGATAATTAAAAGCATAGTTACCAACTTGGGAAACTAAAGCGAGAAACGACCCTCCAAAAAATAAGAGGAAATGAGAAACGATTATGTGATTTATTTTAAAATGAATTTAAGTTACTTATCAGTGTTCTATTTCAGAAATTCTCATTTTTTATAATTATAATTTATTTTTTTACAATTTTTATGATATTTATGCAATATTTACTATTCAAACTGAACACTTTTGTAATTATCTGTTATGAGGTTTGATTGGTTATTTACACAATAAAGTCGGCTATGAGGGTCGATTTATAAATACCCAATACTGTTTAGCCCCAATGCCAAACTGATCGGTAGGGCATACAGACATCACATGCCGCTGCCTGTCGTCCTCACTTGACTCCCCCCCGCTGCCATGGTCCTCGCTGGAGTGCTCCGTTGGCACTAACAACTTCATAGGACGGTGGCATTATCGGCATTTCCAATGCGACCACACCCCACACCCCCCAACAAAAATCATCATCCTCCAAGCACGCTGCTGCCATCGACTTTGCCTCTGCCACGGGCAGTCTTGCCTCGATTACTTGCCACCACCACTGACCTTAGCTGCATGTGTTGCTCCCCTTCTTCTTCCTCCTTCCTTCTTCCTCATTCTTCCCCCACCAAAGGCTATCAGGCTCTTTTTTTTTGTGTGGAAAGCAAGTGTTTCCACCCCACGTTTTTCAGTTGTCTCCCAGGCATTTCTGAAATGAATCAAATTCATTTCTCAAACACGTTTCCCACTTTGGGGATCGTTTCCCTGCATGTATGATTAAATGATTAAAACACTAGTAATTAACTTTCTACAATAATTGAACATGATGAATTAAGGGCAGTGTTGAGGAGTATTATAGTCATATTACCTGGACTTGGGCCAATTCAGGTTTTCTTTAAAAACAAAAATACAAAAACAAAGAGAACCAGCCTGGATCGACCGATCTGGGCAATTCCCATCTGATTTATCCCAATCCGGGATGATTCCTGCCAATCCCAGCTGGATTCCAATGAGCTGGGGCAGTACGCCCCCACCCCACCCCCTCGCGACCCGAATCACCACCCTGCAGTTCTGATCCAGATTGGCTGATTCCGATCTGGGTTGGGTGATTCTGCATTCAGTCAGACTGACCCCTTGATAGTTCCATGGCCATAAACACAAGACATTCCCTGGGGTGGTGTCTGTGTGCTTGATAAAGCATTTGTCTTGGAGATGGGCATCAAATGCAGAGTAGTGACTGAATTGAACCTTAACCCCTAGCATTGAGACCATCCTTAGCTGAGGCCATAAGGTCATGGCTAAGACCTCATGTGTACCTAGTGGTCAGACCATAGCACCAAGTGGTTCCACAACCACCCACACCTTTTTAACCAAGGTGGACCAGGGGAATACACTTCTCTTACAGAAATAAGCCAAAAACAAAACACAAGATGATGGAACACATCTTTAGACTTATTATAGATTCTCCTCAATGTAGGGGTGGCTTCCTCTTCACCACCCTCAGAGCAAGACAGCTTGTATAACCAAACAGCATATGTCAGCTGGTAGATAGCTTAGGATTTCAAGTTATACCCTCCTAAAGTTTCATGAACATAAGACTATAGTTGCTGAAATCTAACTTTTTAGACACCTAAGATGTACTAGGATTTCGAAAACACAAGATAATACAAGCTAGCAACTTTGTGCAAATAAAACACCAGAAAGCCTCCTTGGAAGAAATAGTTGAACACATGAACCAAAAGGAAGAGGATAAGGTTAGCATCACTTTCCGAGAACTCCGCAAAGGGGCCTTCCACATCTAGAAGCAACCACTGGGCTGTGGAGGGAGATTTCTTTACTTTGTCAACACTGAATGGTTGCTCCTTTCCTTTCTCAGGGTTGATAGTTGCAAGCCTTGCTTCTTCTGTCCTGTGCGGACCCCAAGTTGACTGGTTGTAACTAACATGGGTTCTACTCAAAAGGGAGGGGTGGTTCTGAATATGGATTGTGAATATAGAAAAATAAAACTAAAAGAAATGAAGTCCAATATACTGAGATAGCAAAAAGAGGAAGGAAAAAAAAGAAGAGAACTTACCTGCATTGCTCAATGATCAATATCAGTAGATTCATGGCAGCAAGTGGCATGATGATGACTACATGGTAGTTCCAAGTGCTCGTAGCATCGTGGCACATGGTGGTGTAAGGAAGGGATGGGTTGCAAAATCCTCAAATTCGAATGAGTCAAAAGGAATGGGGAGGGATTTTCAAACCCTCTAGACAAGTTTGTGGTAGTTCTTCGCACTTGAAGGTGCAACTTTTCCTGTTGAGATTGCTTCATATGTAGGTAGCTACTTGTGGCAGCTTAACCTATTCCTTTCACAATTAATGTTTGCTGTTTGGAGATGCAAATGAGAAGGATGTCAATGTTCCTATTTTCCTTTACAGGATGATCTAATATAGAGGAATCTATGATGCTGTTAGCTTGAATAGGAAGACTTATCGGATCCGTTGTCCAAGTGATAAATACATGTTTGCAAAGGGAACTTAGAAATCATTGATGGCACCATCACTGTGACACTGTTATCATTGTGTCGGTGACAGAAGTCTTGCACCTACTGATTTGCACTTGAATTGTCTACTCAGATGAGGTGGGCATCGATCTGTTGACTTCATTAGTGAATTTAGTTAAGACATTTAGTGGACTGATAGGCATTTGATGGTGTAGAAGAACAGTGTTGTGCATTCTTCAAGGGGAGGTTTCTCTGCTGTTGACCGCTAGCAAGCAAGGCAGAATCGGATCGGATCGGTGGATTTAATCGGTTTTGGGTCAATCCGATCCCGATCCAAGGGTGGGATCGGGTCAGATCAGCCCTGATCGACTGATCCAGTGCAATCCCTACCCAGGAATTTTAAAAAAAAATCATGCAGACACCCCCATCCCAGCAGGCCCCTCCCCCACCCCTCTGGGCACTGCTCAGCGCCCCCCCCCCCCCACCTCGGCAGAGAAGAAGAAACAGTCCGACAGTTAGAGAAGAGGAAGAAGGAGAATACTCGCCTGCTCAAGTCCCCATTGTCGCCGCCGTCTGCCATCCATCCTAGTCACCGCCGCTGTCTGCCATAGTTGTAGCCACCAGCGCCGCCACCGTCCTCCTCCTCGTCCCCTACTCCTTGTCTCCTCCTTGCAATCGACCTGGGCCGGCACCTGCAGCTCAGCGTCAGCGGCCACTGCAGACGCCACCGTCACAGCAGCAGATGTCGCCTCCTCCTCCGCCATGCCACCACCACAGTCCCTCTCCACCTTTTCGGCTGCTGGGAATTGTGCAAGAGAAAGAATCAGAGTGAAGAAGTAGGGTTTCCTACAAAAATTGCATAAAACAGCTTAAAAAGTTCAACTTTAACACTTATACTATTAAACATATTAAATAGTGGCCGATCCAAGATCACTTCGGGATGGGGCTCAGATCGCCCGGATTTTGGGCCCCCGATCTGAGCCCGATTCGCAATCATGCCTTCCTTGACCGCTAGTAACATGGTGGTGGTGCAAAGTGGTGTCTGGCTTTATCTGCCCCTTTGTTTCGAAAAAGAAAACTGACTATGAATACATGGATGTGAATGTTTGAGAACATGTATCAGAAAGAAATGCTATGTTATCCAGGGCACTTGAAGCACTCGCCTACAAGGAAGGCAGTATCGGTTTCGGTACCGGTTTCGACCGGTTCCGTAACCGATATGTACCGGTTTCGGCCGAAACCGGTTGAAACCATTTTAAAAATTTAAAAAAAAATATTGAACCTGTTTGGTTTCGGACCGAAACAGGTCAGTTTCGGCCGAAACCCTTAATGGTTTCGTCCGAAATCATTAAAAAAATATTTTTAATAGTTTCGGACCTGCTACAGTGTTTTGGTCAGGTTTCGGATCTGTACCGGCCGAAACCGATACGTTTCGGCCGAAACGTATCGGTTCCCCGAAACGTATCGATTTCGGCCGATACTGCCAACCCTGCTCGCCTAGGCGGTGAGGCGAGGCGAGGCACCAACAATTCGCCTTGCCTCAGCCAATCTTGCCTCGGCGATTAGGTAGGGCCATGGACACCTTTGGGCCGAGCCCATTCCTATAACATGTGCATGTATAAATTAAGTATTCTTATAGGTTTTATATGTGTTGTTGACATATTTAATAAAAATATGTACATATCTGATCTATTTATAGTTTTAATGAAATGTCACCTCAAACGCCCTAGGCCATCGTCTAGGCGTTTGAGGCTTGAGGCGACCATGTGGTCACCTGGTCGCCTCTCGCCTCTCGCCTCTGACTACATAGAAGAAATGTAATGTTCAGGTTTATTTTTGGGTAAAAAAAGGCAAAAAAATGAACGACATAATTTCCAGATTATGATGTTCTAGTGGAAATTAGCATACCTGGAGTTTTGAGTGTTGATAGTTGAAAGCTTAAAATGTGATTCATATAGCCATATATCCCATTTCTGGGGAGATTAGTGAGATGGGTCGTTTGATTGTGATGGTGTAAGAATTAAATCTCCTGTTAATAAACTGTATATGATTAAATGGAAATCATATTTTGGGGGGTTATATGATGCACACGTTCAAATTAAAGAATAAAAGTCGTGTGCTAAATTTGCTTTCTGGTGTGATTTCAATTCCCCGCCATCTGTATCTCTCATGGAAGGTTTCTTATGGGACTTTATCTTCTGCAGGGCTCTTCTTCTCAACCCATGGAAGGTCTCTCATGGGAGTTTATTTTATTGTAGGGCTCTTCTTCTTGACCCATGGAAGGTCTCTTATGGGACTATCTTCTTGTAGGGCTCTTCTTCTAAACACTTGACAGGGAATCTGACTGCAGAAGAGTCATTGGCCTTTGTCTTAGCAAGCTGCCGTGAGGGGCATGCAGCAGTCATGCGCCAAGCTGCTTTGCCACAAAGCTCACGTAGAAGCAGTTTTCATTATCAAACATTTTTTTGACGTCACATTGATCGAAGAATTTAAGAATAACTAAGAAATTTCAGAATTTGTTTTTATAGGCAAAGAGGATAGGCCATCTGCCTAGGAGTAGGGAAAGTGTCAACCGTCAATGAAGATGCCCATCTAATTTTCACTTTAACTTACTAATCCAAGAATTCAATTCTTGGACAAAATCAATTCTCATTTAACTCACTCTTAGGGGCATCTTAATTTACATTTGAAACCCCATGAAATACTTTCATGGGAGAAATGCTATTCATGCGGCTGAATTCAATTGCACATCTCATGAATCCCTCTAGTAGGCATCTTGGAACGCATTCCTGTTTATAGACTACGGTACTGAGCAGATTTATATATCTATATGTGCTCATCTGTGTATTATATATATGTGCCATGCTACGTCCAGGAGAGTTGGTACTCTCTGCTCATATCTGATTATTGGGCCATTGGATTGGAATCTAATGGTATCAGAGAGTTAATCAATCTTCTAAGATTGATTTTGGGGAATTTATTAAACCCCAAACTCGACGTCCTCAGGAGCAAGCAATCAGAGAAGATCTCTGTATCTCAGATCTCCCGATCATCTTTGGGCTTCCAGTCGCTGCCTCTATCCCCCCTGGGGAAGTGGACCTCCGCTACCTCGAGAAGCAACTGCCAGCTTCTCAGGAGGATGTTGGCAGCCTCAATCCCGAGTCTCGACATCGTTCAAACCTATCTTTTTCTCAAAAGATGGACATATCATGTGAATCGGGTAGCGAAGAGAAGCAGTGCTGGGTCTCTCGGGACCAGGCACAATCTAGATACGGTGACTGACCTCTTCATCACTCAGGTAAGTCTACCGGGCTTGCGGATCTTGGATTGTGGGTCTGGACAATTTACGACTTACCGGGTAAGTCTTTGGGTAGCCCTTGCATACCCGACGGTTCTGCCTGTCTGAGTCTTCTTCCTCGCCCGACGGGTCGGCCCTCGCAGGGGCTTGTCCTAGCTCCTCTTCACTACTCGGACGGCGTCGACAACTGCAATGGGAGCTATGTCGACGGCGACGACGTTGGTGATTCTCCTGCCGGCGACGGGATTCAACTTGGAAGTCCTTCTCCGGCAAGACCATAACAGCAGCTTGATTCAGGAAGGATTTCTGAAGCTCTGATTCAAGTTCTTGTCCACCCGATTCCGGATGATGCCCGCACTGGCATTGGCAGCTCTGTCGGCGGCGGCGATGACGGCAGCGGGGACTAGTTTGCTTCTTCGGCTCCTCTGTCTCCTCGCCAGCTGGTAGCCTGTGGACATCAAAAAAAAAGGAGAACATAGCCTCGAGATTAGCTTCTGCCAGCCTTCATGCTTCATTGACGGAGCAAGAGTGTAAGATGGCCAAGGCTCAGTTGGGCTTGAGGCATGTCGGAGAGGGGCTGGAGGGTGAATGGCTCAAAGATTCTTCAAGGGATGAACAGAGTTTACTGGAAGATGAATAGGAAGATAATTTTACAGCTAATTCCCAGGGCACAGTGGCAGTATTGGAACCGACTGAGGAGGAACTAGTCAGTGGTGATCCTCTGGCTATAATGGGGGCAGTGTCTGTGGAGCATTGGTCAGATGATGGCAGTGTCTGTGGAGCATTGGTCAGATGATTTGATGAAACATATAAGATTTATGGGGGGAATATCTTTTGAAGGCAAGGAGGAGTATGTTAGGAAATCCTTGAAGAAGATGAGAAGGGACCTGAAGCTGCAGCTCAGTTTGAAAAGGAAAGGGTCTGGGGGGTGTTAGAATCGGGAGGAGAGAGCTAAGATATCTGCAATCAAATGAAATGGCTGAAGGGCTTAGACCGAAGAAAGACATCAGCAAGGGGAAGATGAAGATGTATTAATGAAGATAGTAACATGGAATTCTAGGGGTCTGAATGCGGAAGACAAAATGAGGGAGATTAAAGCAATGGTGCAGAGGGTCAAAATGGATATTTTCTGTATACAGGAAACAAGAATGGAGAGCTTTGATTTGGAAAGGGTAAGGAAATTGTGTGGAAACACACTTCAAGGATGGAATTTCAAGCCTGCAAATGGGAACAAAGAAGGAATATTGGTACTATGGAACCAGGAGATATTAGATATCTGTGGAGAGCATGTGGAACAATTTTCTATTTCTTTAGGGCCTGTTTGATAAATGAATAGGGCAGCTCTTTGCCCGTTACATGCCAGTCACCATGTCTTATTCACTGGTAACATCATAAATGGGTTTGATAGTAACTGGGTTACGTATGGTAGAATAAACTATTTTCTTCTTGTTACCTCTGTCAACCCGGGATTACATAACCGAGCTGCCAGGACGAATACGGAACGAACACAGGTAAGTTATTCTTATCCATTTAACAAACAGGCCCTTAAGGTTCAGAATGAAGAGAGATGGGTTTCTCTTGGTGTTCACAGGGGTTTATGGACCGTTGCAGAGTGATCTGAAGCAGAGTTTCTTCCAAGAACTAGGTGGTATTCTTAGAGGGAATACATGCTTGGCGTATTGCAGGAGACTTTAATGCAGCCAGATTTTCAGGTGAGAGGCCAACTCAACAAAATTGGTGTACAGAGATGGAAATGGTTCAAGAGTGGATCCAAGCAGCAGAACTCATGGAGATATAGGTTAGTTCAGTGTTCTTCCCATGGATCGGGCCCGGAGAGAGGCAGGCCAAATCAAAGCTGGATAGATTCTTCATTTCTGCTGATTGGCAATAGAAATTATCAATATTACAGCCATAGGCCTACCCAGAGTATTGTCTGACCACATACCTATCGTCTTGAATACTACAAACCAGAGAAAACACACTAGACTCTTCAGATATGAAAGAAGTTGGGCCAGGGATTTGATAGAGGATTGTTTTAGAGTTAACTCTCTTTTAACCCGGAATAAACCCAATTTGTGGTTTGATAGCCGGAACAAGAAAATCCAGGCCATGAAGAGGTTAACCCCGGGTTTCTTGTTCCACCTCGCGAATTTCGTCAGCTTGTTCCAGGAGTTAACCCCCCTATTGAATGCGCCTCCACCTGGACTCCCGTGCATCTCTCTCTCTCTCTCTCTCTCTCTCTCTCTCTCTCTCTCTCTCTCTCGCTAGCTCGCTCGCTCGTTCGTTCGTTCACTCGCTTCTTCTTCTTCTTCGTCTCAGGGATTCTGCAGGTAGACGACCAGCAACCATCTTTGACAAGGAGCAGGTGAAGCCCATGGCCCCGTGCAACCTCTTCCCTCTGGAAGACCCCGCCACAGCCAGCGAGCCCAAGGGCGATGTGAAAGTCGCCCGCCGTGACAATCCCAGCAAGCTCCACCGGTACCCCATCTGCTGCTGCGCCTGCCGCAGGGTCACCGTGTTGTCTTCGGCCTGCTGCCCCTCCCCTCTCTCTCACTCTCTTTCTCTCTCAATCGGGAGTGTTGCACAGCCTTCTTCGGAGTTGTAGAGTCGGATCCCCCCCCCCCCCCCCCCCCCCCCCCCCCGCCGGCAGCGAAGACGCCGCCGCTGCCTCCGGATACCCCTGCCGCCGCGAAGATGCATTGCTGCCTCCCGATCCCCCCGCCGCCGTCGACACCACCTGCCCCCTCCTCTCTCTCTCTCAATCGGTTGACACTGTAGTGTGAACATTGTTGCGAAAAACACTGTTTGTATCCCAGAAAACTGTTCATTCTGATGGCAATTTGCATAGTTTTTTGCAAAAAAAGTACAGAGTTAACCCAAGTGGGTTAACCCCCCTCTATCAAAGCAAAAATAGGATTACTCTGGGACAAAGTAATCGGGTTGAGTTAACCTACTTCTATTCTAACACTCTATCAAAGTGGGGCTTAGAGATTTAGGACATATATGGTGGAGGGAAGCTCCAAAAGGCAGAGATGCATGCACTGCGCTAGTCAAAAAGCTTCAATGGGTGAGAGAAAAAAATGAAAAAATGGAGCCAGGAAAGTTTTGGAGTGACAGCAAAAATCAGACAGGAGCTCTTACAGAACATTGAAGAAATAGACATCAAGAACGACCAAGGGGCCTTATCAGACGAAGGAAAAAGGCAGTGGGTAGATCTTAAACAGCAGTATGAGGAGTGCTCAATTAGAGAAGAAATTAGATGGAAACAAAGAGCCAAAGTACTATGGCTCAAGGAAGGTGACAAAAACACAATATTTTCATGCTATGGCAAATGTCAAGAAGAGGAAAACATGCATTGGCACCATTAAAGCTGGAAATATGATAGTGGAAAAGGAAGCAGATATACAGAGGGTTATAGTGGATTATTATCAAAAGTTGTTTAAGGAAGATGAACATTGTAGCACTGTTGGCAGTATCGGCCGAAACCGATATGTTTCGGCCGAAACGTATCGGTTTCGGCCGGTACCGATCCGAAACCGGCTCTTAACACTATAGCAGGTCCGAAACCTATTAAATAATACTTTTTTAATGGTTTCGGACGAAACCGTATTGGTTTCGGCCGAAACTCACCTGTTTCGATCCGAAACCTGACGATTTCGGCCGAAACCGGACAGGTTTCGGCCGAAACCGATACTGCCATCCTTGCATTGTAGGCTGCAAGTAAGATGTGAGATGTTCCAACAAATTTCAGAAGCAGATGTAGAGTCCCTTTGCACACCATTTGTGGAGAAAGAAATTAAACAGTCAATCTTTTCAATGGATCCAAACAAGTCACCCAGCCCGGATGGATTCTCAATCATGGTTGTCCGTTTCGGCCGAAACTGATACGTTTCGGCCGAAACGTATCGGTTTTGGTCGGACCCGAAACCGTTTAAGCCTATTTTACTGTAGCTTAAACGGTTTCGGGTTGCGGTATCGGTTTCGGGCGAAACCGATACCCGTTTCGCCCGAAACCGAATGGTTTCGTCCCGAAACCGAAACCGGGCGAAACACGTGAACTCCAAACTTTGAAGTTCACGTGAGCCTTCCCCGACCCCGAAACCCCCTGTCCCCTCCTGCTCCTGTCCCCTCCTCCCGCCCCCGAAACCCCCCTGCCCTAGCAGCAGCCGCGGCGGAAACAACTGGAGCAGCAGCAGGCGCCGGCGGATCCCCTCTCGCCCTGCAGCAGCAGCAGGCGCCGGCGGATCCCCTCTCCCCCTGCAGCAGCAGCACTGCAGCAGCAACCGCGGAGCAGCAGCAGCCGCGGAGCAGCAGCAGGCCGGCCAGCAGCCCCGCCAGCCCCCCCGGCGGATCCCCTCCCGCCCTGCAGCAGCAGCAGCACTGCAGCAGCAGTCGCGGAGCAGCAGCAGGCCGGCCAGCAGCCCCGCCAGCCCCCCCTGGCCGCCGCCCAGTGGCCCCTGCGCGCTGCTGTTGCCGCCTGGCCTGCACGTGCGTGCGTGCGTGCGTGACCTGCCAGCCGGCTAGCCCTAGCCTGCGATCCCCTCCCGCCCGGCGCCCACCACCTTGCCCTAATTAGCTCTGGTTAGGGCTAGGTAAGATTTCTTAGATGATTATTTTGTTAAATAATTCTGTTAATTTAGTGATTAGACTAAAAATGTTAGTTTAGCCCCTATTAGACTATTAAATTTAGGGCTTTCATGTAATTAGGTTTTGTAAGGGTCAATTCAAGTTCAATTAAGTTCCATTGACTAATTTTAACCTCTATCATGTTGGTAATTAATTTTTGTCAAGAGTGATTAGGCTAAAATTATAAATTAAATCTTAATTAGACTATTAAATTTGGGGCTTTCCTCTAATAAGGTTTAGTAAGGTTCAATTGAAGCTCAATTAAGCTTCATTAATTAATTTGGACCTCTATCATGCTCTGGATTAATTTTTATGAAAGGTGATTAGGCTATATGTGTTAATTAAGCCCTAATTACATTATTAATTTTGGGGCTTTCCTCTAATTAGGTTTAGTAAAGTTCAATTGAAGCTCAATTAAGCTTCATTGACTAATTTGGAGCTCTTTCATGTTGAATTGTATTTTTTTCATTGTACTTACAAGAGATTGTCTTTGATTGTCTTAATGCAGCATCATGCCTAGACGTCAGCAAACACAGGAGCAGCAAGGGCAGGAGGATCCGGGGTGGGCCCACATGTCCTTAGTTGATGCTAAGAGAAGGAAGGTTAAATGTAATTATTGTGCTAGGGAGATGTATGACGGAATTACCAGAGGCAAGCAACATTTGACAGGGGTACGAGGAGAGGTGAGACAATGTGACAACTGTCCACGAGAGGTGCGAGAGGAGATGCGCCAGTGCCTTTTGGGGAAAAAGGAGAGGGTGCAACAAAGGGCTGAGGATGAGGAGGAAATTGCTGAGGAGATTTCTGGCAGAAGGGTTAGGAGGGATGATGATGAGGAAGGCACTGAAGATTCTGATCCGGAGCTGACTGAAGCAAGGGAGCGTGAAGAAGCCGCTCGAAGGAAAGGAAAGGCACCCATGGGTTCAGGAGGGACCTACTCCAGTACAGCTGCACGACGTCCTGATGTTGCTGCCCCGCCCCCGCAGACGCGGAGAGCAGGTCCCATGGACAGTTATCTCCACAGAAGGTCCCAGGCTACACAACTTAAGATCAAAAGTGCATTAAGAGGGGTCAAAAAATCTGCAGAAGTTGCAGGGCATGCATTTAAAAGCATCTGTAAATGGTTTTTTCATGCAGGCGTCCCTGCACATGCTGCTGAAAGTGAATATTTTCAACCTATGTTAGATGCCATAGCAGATGCTGGCCCTGGCTTGAAGGCGCCGTCACGTCGGGACATATACGGGCGTGGCCTTGAGGGAGAGGTTGAGGAGCTCCATCAGTAGGTTGAAAGCTTCAAGCATATATGGATGGAGAGAGGATGCACTATTATGTGTGATGGTTGGACTGGTACCACGAAAAAGTCCATGATTAACTTTTTGGTGTATTGCATCGAAGGTACAGTATTTGTAAAATCTGTAGATGCATCAAATTTTGAAAAAAATGCCAATTATTTGTTTCATTTGATGGACAACATGGTAGACGAAATTGGTGAAGAAAATGTTGTACAAGTTGTGACTGATAATGAAGCCTGTTATAAGGCTGTAGGGAGGAAATTGATGCATAAGCGCAGGCATTTATATTGGCTCCCATGCGCAGCACATTGTCTTGATCTCATACTTGAAGACATAGGGAAGGACAAATATGTGAAGAAGACGGTTGAAAGGGCACAAAAGATTACCCAGTATATTTATGGCCATCCTAGGATATTGAACATGTTCAGGGAGCATGCAAGTGGGGGGCGGGATATCATCCGTGCAGGGCCAACTAGATTTGCTTCAAATTTCATTTCTTTGGAGTCTCTACATAGGTATACTGTTGAACTCAATTATTACTTCTTTATCCTTATAGTTATGATCCGTATTTGATTCAAATTTTATTTCTTTGCACAGGTATAAGAATGAGTCGAAAGCTTTCATGTACCACAATGCCCTGCGGGAATACATCGACAAGGACAATGTTGATGCTCAGATGGATTATTTGGATGTCTGTCAAATCGTGGACGACAACAAATTCTGGGGCAGAGTAACACGATACATGAAAGTAGTCACCCCCCTCGTGAAGGTCCTAAGATTGGTGGATGGCGATGACAAGAATGATATGGGATATCTGTATGAGGTCATGGACCGTGCGAAATTGGAGTTGCAGGAGTCCCTTCCCAAAGAACATGCAAAGTGGTGGAAGATTATTGACCATAGATGGGACACCACATTACACCACGACTTGCATGCAGCTGGTGAGTGATTATTTGTATTCATATATTATTGACCATACATTAACTATATACAAATGCAGGTTATTTTCTGAACCCTCGATTAATGTACAATGCCAATGCACATGTTGATGCCGAGGTGCTTCAAGGCACTTTAAAAGTCATTGGTCGTTTATCGAGGACACAAGATAAGAGGCTTCAGGCGGAAGTAGAGGTTGGCCTGTTTGATTTCATGAATAAGAGGTATAGAATTTACTTACGTAGTAATGCTAATCTATTATGTAATTTTTGTAGGTGAACTCCTATAGAATGAGAAGTGGGACGTATTCTGACTCCCAATTGCAATACGCAGTGGGAAGAGTGAGCCCAGGTATACTTCATCTTTGTGCTTTCTTTGCAATTACATCTTCCTTAATTAATTTTTATTTACATCTTATATTTATTTGTTTATGGTTGGTTGGTGTAACAGCTGACTGGTGGATCATGGTGAACAATAGAGAATTGGGCAGTTCTGCATTGGCTTTCATTGCAATCAGGGTGTTGAGTCAAACCACATCAGCAAGCCAATGTGAAAGGAATTGGAGCACGTTCAGCCTTATACACTCAAAGGTTCGCAATCGGCTAAAGGCTAATCGGTTAGAGAAATTAGTGTACTGCCACTACAATATGAGGTTGAGAATAAAGAATATGAGGTTGAGACAACAGCTGCGAGACAAACGCGTCGCCGAGGATGCCGCCACAGAGATTGATGTGTATGCCTTATTTGATGATGATAATCCCTTGTAGTCTTGGGTGGAGACACGAGAGCAGGTTGATGAGCCCGTTTTTGATGTTGATGATAGAAGATGGGCAGAGGGCAAACTTGATGAAGATGAGGCAAGAGATCCCGAATTAAGAAGCAAATCAAAGACGGCCAGAGATACTCATGCGCACCAGTCTAGGGTGGTTGATGACACTGAGGAGCAGTTCGAGTTTGAGTCAGCTAGACACTCAGATACAGATAGCAGGCCAGTCACTCCTAGAATGTCCTCCTTAAGAAGAAGTACATCAGTGCATGGGCAAACTGAGAGGGTAAATGCTGCTGCTCGAGAGAACCCGGCAATTGAGGAGTTGAAGCAGATTTATGTGAGGCACACGCCAAGGGGAAAAGGACTCGTGTCAAAGTTGATTGAAAAAAGCACTCCAAAAGAGAAAAAAACATCCTCAAAGGTTAAAAGGCGACTGGTTTCTTATGATTCTGATAATGATGATGATGATCTTCCCGGAGGTGCTGCAGGTGGTACTAGTGCTGCAGGTGGTACAGGTGATGCAGGTGTTGCAGGTGGTACTATTGGGGGATATGGTTCACCAGGTTACGAAGGTGGCCAACAGCAAGTAGCTATTTATGGGTCGTGGAATTATGAACCATCATTTCAGTTCCATCCATATCCGACCAGTGACTCTTCTCTTCCTCAAGATTCCTATGTTGATACTGGATTCGAATCAAGCCAACCAAACACTCTAACAGGGATCCAAAGAGGGATGCAGGACTTAGCTACCTCATTGTTTGGTTATAGTGAATATAGACCATACATGCAACCTGGTTATGGGTATCGACATCAAGGGCCAGACGACGAGGGAGAAGGTTCTTCTAGTAATTATTATCCATATTAGGTAAGAATCAATGACTTTTTGTAACATTTATTTTGTCTAAATTGGTTTATTGTACTGCTTCTATTAATGTACAATGGAATATGACTTTAACTTTCACATGTTTAATGTTTGAAGTTGAATTTTTGTAGTTGTCTACTTCAAGGTTATTGCACTAACTTATACAGTCAAATGCATGTGTAATGATTTTTATGATTTTTGTGATTTTTTTATTTTAAGTGATTATTTATATTTTTATGATTTTTTTCAGATTTTTTAGAATTAATTTTAATTTTTTTAACCTGTTATATGGGTTTCGGCCGAAACCGAAACTGAAACCGAGTCGACTCGGTTTCGGACCCGGGCGAAACCGAGTCCGAAACCGAAACCGTCATCCTTGTTCTCAATGGGTTTCTATCAACAATTCTGGGATCTTCTTAAGGAGGATATCATGGCAGCAGTAACGGAGTTTCAGAAGAAACCATGGAAAGTCAAATGCTTCAATGCAACTTTTGTGGTTCTTGTTCCTAAAAAGGAAGAGGCAGAGCTCCTACGTGATTATAGGCCTATAAGTCTTCTCATTGGGATATATAAAATCATTACAAAGACATTAGCCAATAGACTAAAGGGGGTAATAGATGGCTTGATAGATAGGAATCAATCAGCCTTCATTCAGGGGAGATGGATTCTGGACAATTATATGGCTGCATTTGAGTGCATTCATGAGCAGAAGATAAAGAAAAAGAGTTGCCTGGTGGTGAAGATTGAGTTCGAAAAGGCCTACGATAAAGTGAATTGGAACTGTTTGTTTAGAGTACTTCAGCTAATGGGTTTCAGTGAAAAGTGGATTCAGTGGGTCAGGTGTTGTGTTCAGAATCCAAGGTTTTCGGTCTTAGTGAATGGTACACCATGTGGATTGTTTGGCAGCTCAAGAGTGCTAAGGCAAGGGGATCCATTGTCACCTTTGCTGTTTGTTCTTTTTGGTCAGGTGCTGAGTGGAATGTGGAAGAAGGCAACATCAACAGGGCTCATAGAAGAAATCAAGGTGGGCACGACTGCGGAAGAGGTATCACATCAGCAATATGCAGATGATACCATCCTCTTTATACCTACAGTGGAGGAGAAGCTAATTAATTTAAGGATTTTGCTCAGCCTTTTGGAGGCTGTCACTGGCCTGAAAATTAACTTATCCAAAAGTGAGGTAATGGGAGTTAATGTGAACGAAAGCAGGAAGGAACAAATTGAACATATCTTGGGTGTTAGGTGGGGATCATTCCCTATCAAGTACTTGGGGTTACCGCTATCAGATGGAACTATCAGAGCAAAGGAATGGAATGGTATTATCAAGAGGGTGGAAGACATATTATCTACTTGGAAAGGTAAACTCTTATCAGTGGGTTGCAGTCACAAGGATGGCAGTATCGGTTTCGGTACCGGTTTCGGCCAGGACCAAAACCGGTTGAAACCATTTTAAAAAGGCAAAATTAACATTGAGGCACATCCGGCTTCGGCCGAAACCGTCCGGTTTCGGACCGAAACAGGTGGGTTTCGGGCGAAACCGTATCGGTTTCGCCCGAAACCATTAAAAATTTCTTTTTTTTAGTTTCGGACCTGCTACAGTGAGTAGGACCGATACCGTTTCGGTCGCGGCCGAAATCGTTACGTTTCGGCCGAAACGTATCGGTTTCGGCCGATTCTGCCAACCCTGGTTGCAGATGGATTCTATCAAAGGTGGTACTCACAAGTTTACCAATTTATTACTTACCCATATTCAAGATTCCAAGGTCAGTCTGTAAAAGGATTGAAGCACTGAGAGCTGCTTTCTTTTGGAAAGGGAAAGGAATAGAGGAGAAAGGTTTTCATCCTATTTCATGGAAACGTGTGTAGATTAAAGAAGGAAGGTGGAGTGGGACTCATGCCAATCAGCACAACAAATGAAGCATTGTTGATGAAATGGCTATGGAGATTAGAAATGGAGGAGGGAACCTGATGGAATAGCATTGTCAGGAAAAAATATCTATATAAGGAAGGGGGATGGTTTTTAGAGCAGGAACATAAAAACCAGTTATCATCAATCTGGAATAACATTCTGAGTTGCGGTGATTTTTACGAGTGCTACACTATCATACAGGTAGGTGATGGCAGGAAAACTATCCAGTGTTAAACTGGCATCATATGACATTTGGAAAATGGTAGTACCAGTAAAAGTTATCATGGATTTACATAAAAATGCAGTTAGAAGGAGCGCATTTATATTTCAATCAAAAATTTCTGGTGTAGTTTAATAAAATGCCACGTTTTTAAATTTATTCTGGAAGAGTCAAATGCTATGGTGCATGTCAATTTTTGCATTGTTTTCTTGACCAGCGTATCTGAATCAGACTGAGCTGAGCTGGAATCAAAGGATGTCAACCTGACTTCGGCCCCTAAAGTTTGATCCTTCAGATTTAAAAATATAAAAGTGGATCGAGCTGGAACTGGCTTCAAATCTTCGAAGTCATGGTTTTCCTTTGTGGATCAGTTGATCTGAACCAATTGAATTGAATTGGGCCAAGCTAGTCTGGTGCTTCTTCAGAAAAAGGAAGGTTTAAAGCACCACTTTCCTTTTTTGAAAGCAAATCATCATCAGCTGCAGTTGGCAGAAACTAGCAGCAGCTGCTGGAGTGAGGAGAGGAGACCAAGTCTATTGTTGAGCCACCAATCTGGTTTTGGGCCCCAAACATAATCATTTAGAATTTTTTTCATTGTAAATACAGAAATATTGAAACAGGCAGGAATCAGCCTATAGTCGTCCAAATTGGCCTGGGATGGGCCTTTTCATGGCTGATTCATTTGTGGATTGGCTGTTCCAGGCTGATTTGAATCGTAGGGCTGTCAACAGAGTGGATGTGCCAATAGACTAAATGGGGTAATTGATGGATTGATAGATAATAATCAATCAGCCTTCGTTCAGGGGACATGGATTTTGGACAATTATGTGGCTGCATTTGAGTGCATACATGAGCAGAAGATAAAGAAAAGGAGTTGCTTGGTGGTTAAGATTGACTTCGGAAAGGCCTACGATAGAGTGAATTGGAACTGTTTGTTCAGAGTACTTCGGCTGATGGGTTTTTGTGAAAAGTGGATTCAGTGGGTCAGGCGTTGTGTTCAGACTACAAGGTTTTTGGTCTTAGTGAATGGTACACCATGTAGATTTTTTGGCAGCTCAAGAGGGCTAAGGCAAGGGGACCCATTGTCATCTTTGTTGTTTGTTCTAGTTGGTCGTGTGTTAAGTGGAATGTGGAAGAGGGCAACATCAACAGGGCTTATAGAAGGAATCAAGTTGGGACGGCTGCGGAAGAGGTATCACATCTGCAATATGCAGATGATACAATCCTCTTTACACCAACGGTGGAGGAGAAGCTAATTAATTTAAGGATTTTACTCAGCCTTTTGGAGGCTGTCACTAGCCTGAAAATTAACTTATCCAAAAGTGAGGTAGTGGGATTTAATGTGAGTGAAAGCAGGAAGGAACAAATTGAACATATCTTGGGTGTTAGGTGGGAATCATTCCCTATCAAGTACCTTGGGTTACCCCTATCAGATGAAGCCATCAGAGCAAAGGAATGGAATGGTATTATCAAGAGGGTAGAGGACAGAATAGCTACTTTGAAAGGTAAACTCTTATCAGTGGGGGTGGGGGGGAGATGGATTCTATCTAAGGTGGTTCTAACTAGTTTACCAATTTATTACTTTTCCATATTCAAGATTCCAAGGTCAGTATGCGAAAGGATTGAAGCACCGAGAGCTGCTTTGTTTTGGAAAGGGAAATGGAAAGGGAAAGGGAAAGGGATAGAGGAGAAAGGTTCCATCCTATTTCATGGAAACATGTTTGTAGGTTAAAGGAGGAAGGTGGAGTGGGACTCATGCCTATCAGCACAATTAATGAAGCATTGTTGATGAAATGACTATGGAGGTTAGATATGGAGGATGGAACGTTATGGTGTAGCATTGTCAGGGAAAAAATCTGTATAAGGGTTGGTCTTCAGAGCAGGAACACAGAAACCAGCTATCATCATTCTGGAAGAACATTATGAGGTGCGGGATTTCTACAGGTGCTCCACTGTCATACAAGTAGGTAATGGTGGGAAAACTAGGTTTTGGGCAGACCCGTGGATGAACAAGAGGCCTCTTCTATAAGTCTACACAAATCTGTATGCCATAGCAGTCACAGCAGATATTAACATAAACACAGTGTGGTCAAACTCAGGCAATCAATTTCATTGGAATGTACTTTTTCAGAGAAATCTGAACGAAGTGGAAGTCAATGATTTTTTGCACTAATCTGCCTTGCTAGATAATATGAAAATTTCTCAGGACAACATGGACAGTAGAACTTGGAGATGGGAAAATTCAGGTAGATTCTCAGTTAAATTTACCATTAGAATGTTTATGTACGGTGGTCAGGGAGTGGCCTGGCATAAACAGGTTTGGAATAGGAGATTGCCAATCAAGATAAGGATTTTCTTATGGAAAGTAGCTTGGAACAGGATCTCAACTGCCGATAGGATTCTCAGGTTCAAGCCAGATATCAGAAAACAGTGTGTTTTCTGCGGCTATTACAAGGAAACAGCAGCCCACCTTTTCCTCCAGTGTGGTATTACACAAGTTGTGTGGATGCAGCTTTTCAAGACTTTAGATGTGAAGTGGACCAACATCAATAATGTACATGAACTCTTCAGGGAATGGGAAAAGTACTATTTGGTGGATGGTGAAAAGGATATTTGGAGGTTCTGTCTGCCAGCTATGATGTGGTCAATATGGAGAGAGAAGTTTCAGAATCTTCAGGGAGGAATTTAGTCATCCAGCTACTATCATCAGCAACTGTATTAAATGTATTTTGGATTGAAATGTTAGTGCGTATGGATCCTCTTTTGGGCAGTCAAGTCTACTGTATAAGATGAGGGGCTGGAAACGTTTCTTTCTGTAATCTTGTAACTGAACGTCCATCATGTAGTGGCTAGTGCAGCCCCGCGGGGGGGGGGGGGGGGGTACTTGTCTTTACCATCTTGGTAGAGCATCCTTTTTGTTTCTTTGCACTGTCTTCTTGTTTTTATTCTTCTATGAAATGTGGCCTGTTGTCCACCTTCCAATTTTTTTTTTTTGGTGCCTTCTAGCCATTTTGCAAACAAGAATCAAAGTCAAGGATTTTTTTCTCTATAATGCTGATCAAAAGCATATCAGTGTAGGACCCATATCATGTTGTAATGCAAAGTCCTCTAGCAACCAATGCTTGTCCCATCATATTTTATAGCTATTTTTGTTGTGCATCATCTCCAAGCTTCATTAGGAAGCAATTTATCTAAAACTGCATTTGGGAAGATCAGTGAGAAACTAAGGATTTTGATGTGGGGTTTGTGGAAACATGTCGACCCCCACTTAATCATTGAGAATCTACTTGCTTTTTCCAAAAGCAACTATAAACGAGCTTTTGGTGGGGAGAGAAAAGGTGCCATTTCGTGCCTATCTCTCTCTAGACTTTAAAAAATTGATTTTGAAAGGGAGACACCCATTTGGAGCATTTAATGCTCTTGTCCCCCATTTTCTCTGTTCCAATCATTAGAATCAGGGAAGAGAAGCTCTACCAAATGTGCCCTAAGATACACCCTGAACCCCTCTTTTAACTGAAATTTAAATACATATGAGTTGAAATCCCTGTCAGCTCTCATTTTTCTTTGTTTTTATAGTCTATGATGGCCACTCGGATGAGGAAGGAGCCCTTGTAATTTGTTTGCTCAGTGCAAGCCTGAAAAGGGTGGATGCGTAAGGTGGACTATCTGGACTTGGCAACCCAAGCCACTAGCCAGCATCTTGAATTGTTCTTGATTTCATGACCTACTGATTCCATGGGGAATATTTGGAGATGGCAGATGAATGCGACTAGTAAGTCATGCCATCTTCCACTTAGTCACACGTGCAGTACTCACCTTGCAAGTACATGTAGTTCCTTCTTCAATGTGTATAATGTATTGGTCCTGAAGCTTGGTTTTGTTGTTTTCCAAGAAGGATATGGTTCTGGTAATAGATGCATATCCAATGATACCCAGGCCATTAATACTAATGTGTTCTGTCTTATAGAAATCTATCTGTCTATATTCTTTATTGTGTTTGACTGTTTTCCTTTCTGCCAGGGTTTCCAAATTGGTGGTTCGACTAACAGGATTGCATCATCGGGCTACCTCAGGTTTTAACATTTTCAATGATATAAATGCAGCTCTTTGATGATAATTTTTGGTGACTTTTTACCTGCTCACCCCCCTCCAAACTTTTCACAGAGTTGCCCCTGAAAAGCTCTCTGATCTTGAGGAATTTGTGAACAACTTTTTCCACAGTTTGCCTAGTTTTACTTGCATCTCCATCAGTTTACTAGGAGGAGACTATGTGAACCTTCTTGGTGAAACTTTACTTCTTCCTTCTTTCTTTCCTGCTTGGATGCTACTGTCACGATTACACCCAAAAGAGCAGCCAATTGTGATGTTGCTGCCTGTAGATTTTGTCCACGAAGGTACTTTTGTTATTTTAGAGAATTTTTTTTTGAAGTTAAAATGCCTCTTTATTGTAACAAAGAAACTGCTGTTTTTTTGCCTGCAGAAAGCCAAGATGGTTCAAATTGTTCCCCTAGATCTACATGTGAAATCAAGGAATCCGTCACAAAATGGGAATGTCCTTGGGGCTACACATTGGTCGATTATGTCGCTCCAGATTATAAAGTGATACTGGAAGAGAACTTCTTATCCATGTCGGGAGGAACATGTGATGCCATGGATGAAAAAGAAAGGAGGTCCATGTGGTGGTCAGAGAGATCTAGGCTGAACAATCATTTAGGTAGATTCTTGAGGTAAATTTAGTTCCTTGTGGCATCTAAGTACTGCATGAAGTTTGCATAATGAGGAATCCCATTAACCACAATATGTGGCTTTGCCTTAATAAATCACTGTCTTATATATGTTTGAAGCTTTGTTCTAAAAGGGCCTTTTTTTTTTTTGGAACTACTTCTCAATGCTTCCCCACTCCCCCACCTTGTTCAGTTTTTCTCCACTCCCTTCCATCTCCCCACCTCCAAATTAGTGTTCTTGTAAAGTGGAAGTTGCCCTTGAAATGTGGTTTTTAGACATACAGAACTGTTAGATTTACATGAATCACTGTCTTTTCTTTACATTTTTTTAGTCTAGATTCATGTTCTCTCTTTAGTAAATTAGTGAACTTATAAAATGGAGATGGCATTTGAATTGTTGTCCTTAAACATATTGAACTAGTTGATTACATGAATCATTGGGCTTTCTGCCGATTTATTTTTGTTTTGCCTGGACTTGAGACTTTGTTACTGAAAATCACTTCGTAAGTTACGTTGTTCTTTCTGATGCATTGCCTTAGGAGCATGGAAGACTCGTGGCTGGGTCCTTGGAGATGTTTGCTTTTGGGTGAATGTTCAGACTTCAAACACCTGGATGCAGTTGTCTCCAGATTGAGTCATGGTTTGAAATCTGAATGCAAAATAGAAGCAAACACAAGTCTCCTCAAAGCCATTCTTGGGGGTGGCCAATCTTTGACTGATATAGAAGCATGCATATCTCAATTGCTTCTGTACAAAGGTTATCTTGCGAGGGGAGGATGCTGTCGAGCAGAAAGCTTTAGGGCCTTCTCTCCTGCTATTGGAGGATCTGAAATTGTGTCACAGTCAGCTTGCAGGTTAATACAAGAAGCTATTGGTGAACTTGTACAGGAACCGCTTGATAGAGAACCTGTAGTTTTAGTGTTGGATGCTGATCTGCAGGTAGACATTTATGCCTATTGATATTCTGGTACTTGCATCATATTTTGTGTGAATTGGTTTTTCATGGATGTCACCTTGCAACTGTAACATAAAGCTTATTAAAAACTGGCACTTGTTAGTAAGGATGAGTATCCGTTTCTGGTCATGATGTGGAAGCAGAAAGCTACACAAATCTTCTATCATAGGAAAAGTTTAAACTTTACACTATTTTCTAAATAACCCTGTTCTTAAGAATGCAAGCTTAGACAGCTTTTGTTTATCACCATGATTTCTCAAATAAGCTTGTAAATACTTTTTTTTTATATGTAGATACAATGGCCTATTATTTGGGTGCCAAAGCAGTTCTCTCAAGCATCCCTATATAGTTTTTTATCCCTGTTCAGAGTGCCAAAGTCAATGGCTGGGAAACTAGAGGTGATACAATATTACAGTGTAGAATTTGTTTTGGTTTGGGGGTGGTTACAAGATGAGAGGATGGCATGATGTGTCTTAGGGGTGAGGCTGTAATGATCTTTTGGCAGCCATGTTCCAATCTAAAGGTAAAACCTTTTATTTGGAGGCCAACCCATGTGACGTTCTATATCGGCTGGTGCAGTTCATGGAGGGCTTGGAGAAATTCTGCCTATCATATGATAAAACAGGGATGTAGAGCTGATGGATCATCTTTTTGTTCATTGCTCATTTTCCCAAGCATTTTGATTCTTTGAAGGTGAAGGTGAAGATAAAATGTCAGGTGCCAAATGTGTGGATTTGTGTATCAAGAGCTAGGCGGGTAGGTGGAGCATCAAAGGGTACCAGAAAACTTGGTGGAGGGTTTTGCATGTGATATTTCCGGCTCTTTGGGGAGAGCGATATGCCAACTTCTTAACAAATCCGGTAGATCTGTAGACCTGGTTATGCGGTTTATTTTGGCAGGATTTTGGGGTGGGTGAGCTTGGGGAGAGAATATACAAAGTGTGCCACACTGGGCCTATTGTGCATATAGTTTTTTAATTCCTATCACCTCTTTCTTCTTGGGGTATCTAGTTTTTCCACTTGGGTTTTCTGCAATGTAGGTAAAAACGAGAGGCAAGGAAAGGGTCCAGGGGTTCTTCACAACCTCAAATGCCTTCACGCATTGTTGGCAGTTTCGGCCGAAACCGATACATTTCGGATGAAACGTATCGGTTTCGGTCATAACCGATACGAAAAGGGCCCCTAACACTGTAGCAATCCGAAACTTAAGGGGGGTATCGGTTTCGGGCGAAACCGATACTGGTTTCGCTCGAAACCGGTTGGTTTCGGCCGAAACACGCGAACCCCTTTATGCTTTGCTGTCTCCCCCCCCGAAACCCCACTACCTACCCACAGTTTCGGCCAAAACCCTCCCCCCTGCTGGCTGCTGTGGTGATGCTGCTGCCGTGCAGCTGTGCTGCGGCTGCTGCCTGCTGCTGGTGCTGCGGCTGAGCCTGCTGCTCTTGCTGTTAGGGTAGCAGCCAGCAGGTGCTGTTGTTACTCCCACCACCGGCACCGCCCTACTGCCGCCGCCAGACTGCCCACCCCCTGCTAGCTTGTTGTGCACTTGGAGTTGTAAGTATTTTTTTTTACCTTAATTTCATTGGGTTAATTTAGGGTTTGATTGTTTTGTTGTGTTATTTTGGTTGGGTTAAAAATTTGGGGCGAGCAAGCCTTGCTTATTAAGTTTCTTCCAAGGGTGATTAAGGGCTTAAGGGTTAATTACTAATTAAACCCTAATCTGTTTATAAAAATTGGGGCTTTTATCTATTTTGATTTGCTTAAGCTCAATTGAACTTAAATTAAGCTTCATTGAGGGTTTTGGGGTGGGATCATGCGGGTAATTAATTTTTCCCAAGGGTGATTAAGGGTTAATTACTAATTAAGCTCTAATTAGGTCATTGACATTGGGGCTTTTGTCTATTTTGATTTGCTTAGGCTCAATTGAAGTTAAATTAAGCTTCATTGAGGATTTTGGGGTGGGATCATGCGGGTAATTAATTTTTCCCAAGGGTGATTAAGGGTTACTTGCTAATTAAGCCCTAATTAGGTCATAGAAATTGGGGCTTTTGTCTATTTTGATTTGCTTAGGCTCAATTGAAGTTAAATTAAACTTCATTGAAGATTTTGGGTTGGGAGCATGCGGGTAATTAATTTTTTTCAAGGGTGATTAAGAGTTAATTGCTAATTAAGCCCTAATTAGGTCATAGAAATTGGGGCTTTTGTCTATTTTGATTTGCTTAGGCTCAATTGAAGTTAACTTAAGCTTCATTGAAGATTTTGGGGTGGGAGCATGCGGGTAATTATTTTCTTCCAAGGGTGATTGATAATTAAGTCGTAATTTTTCCAATGTACTTACAACTATACTATTTTTCTTTGACTGTCTTAATGCAGCATCATGCTTAGACGTCAGCAAACACAGGAGCAACAAGGGCAGGAGGATCCGGGGTGGGCCCACATGTCCTTAGTTGATGCTAAGAGAAGAAAGGTGAAATGCAATTGCTGTGGTAGGGAGATGTATGGCGGAATTATCAGAGGAAAGCAATATTTGGCAGGGGTAAGAGGAGAGGTGAGACAATGCGACCACTGTCCCCAAGAGGTGCGAGAAGAGATGCGCTAGTGCCTTCTGGGCAAAAAGGAGAGGGTGCAACAAAGGGCTGAGGATGAGGTTGAAATTGCTGAGGCGATTTCTGGCAGAAGGGTTAGGAGGGATGATGATGAGAAAGGCACTGAAGATTCTGATCCGGAGCTGACTGAAGCAAGGGAGCGTGAACAAGCCGCTCGAAGGAAAGGGAAGGGACCCATGGGTTCAGGGACCTATGAGAGTACAGCTGCACGACGTCCTGACATTGGTGTTGCCCCACATACGCAGGGAACCGGTCCCATGGACAGCTATCTCCACAGAAGGCCCCAGGCTACACAACCTAAAATCAAGTCTGCATTGAGAGGGGTCAAAAAATTAGCAGAAGTTGCAGGGCATGCATTTAAAAGTATCTGCAAATGATTTTTTCATGTAGATGTCCCTGCACATGCAGTTTCAAGTGAATATTTCCAACCTATGATAGATGCCATAGCAGATGCTGGCCCTGGCTTGAAGGCCCCCTCACGTCGAGACATATAGGGGCGTGGCCTTGAGGGAGAGGTTGAGGAGCTCCATGATTGGGTTGAAAGATTCAAGCATATATGGGTGGAGAGAGGATGCACCATCATGTGTGATGGTTGGACTGGTACCACGAAGAAGTCTATGATAAACTTTTTGGTCTATTGCATCGAAGGTACAGTGTTTGTGAAATCAGTTGATGCATCATATTATGAAAAGAATGCAAATTATTTGTTTCATTTGATGGATGACATGGTATAACAAATTGGAGAGGAGAATGTTGTGCATGTGGTGACTGATAATGAAGCCAGTTACAAGGCTGCAGGGAAGAAATTGATGCATAAGCGCAGTCATTTATATTGGCTCCCATGTGCAGCACATTGTTTGTATCTGATGTTTGAAGACATAGGGAAGGAAAAGCATGTGAAGAAGACAATTGACAAGGCGCAAAAAGTCACACAGTATATCTATGGCCATCTTAGTATACTGAATATGTTCAGGGCGTATGCCAGTGGAGGGCGAGATATCATCCGTGCAGGCCCAACTAGATTTGCTTCCAATTTTATTTCTTTGGAGTCTTTGCACATGTATAAGATTGATCTCAATTCTTGATACTTTATCCTTACTGATATGTAACAGTTGATGCAGCTTCAAATTTCATTTATCTGCACAGGTACAAGAATGAGCTGAAAGCTGTCATGTACCACAATGCCCTGCGGGAATACATCGACAAGGGCAATGTTGAAGCACAGATGGATTATTTGGATGTCTGCCACGTCGTGGACGACAGCAAATTTTGGGACAGGGTGTCACGGTACTTGAAAGTAGTCACACCCCTCGTGAAGGTCCTAAGAATGGTGGATGGCGATGAGAAGAATGATATGGGCTATCTGTACGAGGCCATGGACTGTGCCAAATTGGAGTTGCAACATTCCCTTCCCAGACATTATGCAAAATGGTGGAAAATTATTGACCAGAGATGGGACAACACATTACACCACGACTTGCATGCAGCTGGTGAGTGATTAATTGTACTGAAATTGGGGTATTGCCTTTATATTATTTTATAAATTTTATTTAGTTAATTACACACAAATGCAGGTTATTTCCTTAACCCTCGATTTATGTACGGTGCCGATGCACATGTTGATGGCGAGGTGATTCAAGGGACTTTAAAAGTCATTGGTCGTTTGTCGAGGAATCCAGAAAAGAGACTTGAGGCCGAAGTAGAGGTTCGCCTTTATTTGGTTTTATCAATAACATGTATAGAATTTATTTAAGTAGTTATGTTACTGTATTACTTTATGTTTGTAGATGAACCATTATAGAATGAGGATTGGGACATATGCTGACTCCCAATTGCAATACGTTGTGGGAAGAGTGAATCCAGGTATATTTTATTTTTTGGATTTCTTAACCTTAATATATATTTCTACAACTTATATGCATTTGTTTATGGTTGGTGGAATAGCTGACTGGTGGATAATGGTGAACAACCGAGATGTGGGCAGCTATGCATTGGCTTTCATTGCAGTTAGGGTGCTCAGTCAAACAACATCGGCAAGCCAATGTGAAAGAAATTGGAGCACGTTCAGCCTTATACACTCGAAGGTTCGCAATCGGCTAAAGGTTGAACGGTTAGAGAAATTAATGTATTGCCACTACAATATGAGGTTGAGAATAAAGAATATGAGGTTGAGACAACAGCTGCGAGACAAACGCGCCGCCGGGGATGCCGCCGCAGAAATTGATGTGGATGCCTTATTTGATGATGAGAATCCGTTGCAGTCTTGGGTGGAGACACGAGAGCAGGTTGATGAGCCTGCTTTTGATGATGATGATAGAAGATGGGCAAAGGGCATACTAGATGAAGATGAGCCAAGAGATCCCGAATTAAGAAGAAAATCAAAGAGGGCCAGAGATACTCATGCGCACATGTTTAGGGTTGTTGAGGACACTGAGGAGCAGCATGATTTTCAGCCAGCTAGACACTCAGACTCAGATAGCAGGCCAGTCACTCCTAGAATGGGCAAGGCACCTACATCCTTAAGAAGAAGTACATCAGTGCATGGGCAAACTGAGAGGATAAATGTTGCTGCTCGAGAGGACCCGGAAATTGAGCAGTTGAAGCAGATTTATTTGAGGCACACGCCAAGGGGAACAGGATTCATGTCAAGGGTGGAAGAAGAAAGCACACCGGCACAGGAAAAAGCATTCCCAAAGGCCAAAAGGCGACTAGAGACTGCAGGTGCTACTACTGGCGGTGGGGATGCTGGTGGTCCTTCCTCCTTCCACGCAGACACAGGTGCTACTACTGGCGGTGGGGATGCTGGTGGTCCTTCCTCCTTCCACGCAGACACAGGCAGAGGATACAGTCAGGGTGAGGGAGGACATGAGTCACAGAGTCAATATGGGCATCAACCAGGTTATGGAGGTGGCCAACAGGAGGCAGCGATTTATGGGTCGTGGAGTTATGTACCATCATTCCAGTTCCATCCATATCCGACCAGTTCCTCTTCTCATCCTCAAGATTCTTATGCTGATACTGGATTCGGCTCAAGCCAACCAAACACTCCAAGAGGGATGCAGGACTTGGCTACCTCATTGTTCGGTTATAGTGAATATAGCCCATACATGCATCCTTCTTATGGGTATGAACATGAAAAGCCAGATGATGAGGGAGAAGGTTCTAGTTATTACCCATATTAGTACCTCTTCATTTAGGTAAAGATCATTTAATTTCCGTAACATTTACTGTGCCTAATTAGGTTTATTGTAATGCTTGAATCTACTTTATGCTTAGTATGTACTCAAGAATATTAGTTTAACTTTAACATGTTCAATATTTGAATTTCAATGTCTACTTCATGTTTATTGCACTTAATCTAATTTCTTTACAATCAAATGCATGTCTAATGAATTTTCTGATTTTTATGTGATTATTCATATTTTTCTGAATTATTCTTAATTTTTGTAGTTGTCTTTTTCAAGGTTATTGCACTAACTTATATAGTCAAATGCATGTGTAATGATTTTTGTGATTTTAAGTGATTATTTATATTTTTTATGATTTTTTTTCTTCAGATTTTTTAGAATTAATTTGATTTTTTTTAACCTTTTATCTGGGTTTCGGCCGGTTTCGGCCGAAACCGAAACCGATACCGAGTCGTATCGGTTTCGGACCCGGCCGAAACCGAGTCCGAAACCGAGTTTGCCATCCTTGCCTTGACAAGTGCCTATGCATTTGAGGCGACATGTTTTCTCCCATAGATCTCTATGAATGAAGAAAATGGGAGAAGGTTGAAAATGAAGGAAACATGAAAGATAATGATCTGTAAGGTTTTAGGAACACTAAACATGTCCAGTATGTAAATCCAATTTGTATAAAACTCTCATATAAATATCTGATGGTCTTAGGAATCATCAAGAAAAAGAAAAATGTGTCAGCATGCACAAAAATGGCACTAGTCATTATTCAGTGATGCATTAACCACATTAAAATATCCAGGAATAAGTAAAAAACAGTGCCGGATAATTAAAAAGTAGTATTTGACAAACAACATAGGCAGGTGGCTCGGTGATGACATAACTTGTACACCTTTTTTATTGTTTTTAAATTTTTGATACCATCCACCTTTTTGTGTGTGTTTGAGGAGGTGGAGGACATTGTTCTTAGCTCCCTGATTTTTTGTTTTCTTTAATGACATATAACTGTCTATGCTCAACGTGTGTTTAATTATGCATTTAATTGGGAGCATGCACCTGTTTTCTCTAGGAACTTCAATTTTGTGATGTGTTGACCAATTGTCTGAACTTTTATGCATTCTTGCTTTTTTTGTGACTGCTTTTGAAAATAGATGCTACCATGGGAGAATATTCCAACATTAAGAAAGCAGGAGGTTTATCGCATGCCTTCTATGAGTAGCATTTCTGCAACACTTGACAGACATTGTCACCATGAGCAAGCCAAAGGATTTGATGCTTTCATTCCCTCAGTAGACCCATTGGATGCATATTACTTATTAAATCCCAGCGGAGATCTTAGCAGTACACAAGTGGAGTTTGAAGAGTGGTTTGTAAATCAAAAGTGGGAGGTAGCTTTTTACTTGTTTTTTTATTGTAGCATTTGATTTGTAGTAAATAAGGTGCACATTTCTACTGCTGCCTCACTTATTTATGTTTACTTTCGTGTGGACATTCATATGAACATTTTGGTGTAGATATTGGTGGCTTTTATCCAACAACCAATTAATATGAAATTCCCTTTTCATATCTAGCTGATACACCAATCAAAGATTGAACTGACACAATAACTTTTGTGAGCCGTCTTGCTTCAAACACAAATAAGTAGTCGAAGCAACAGTTATCATGTCCGCTGCAAATAAGTACTACTTATCAAAGCAACTATTTTTAGCTTGTGCAAGCAGGCTCTGCTTGAGAAACATAACTGTCTCTAAAACCACCTTTGTAGCTTGTTGCCAGGACAAAAATCTGGTATGTTTTCTATTTAGTTCAATATTGTTATTTTTCAGTAAACTGGCATGAAGAGCCTAAGTGATTGCTTGGTGCTATATTTTTCTGAATAAATGAGTCAAATAATTGTACCATCTGGGGATGAAATCTTAATTGATCTCTGTATTATTTCATTTTTAATAGACCAAATAGAATAATTTTTCAGCCGAGAAGGAAGAGTAGAGATCTTTCATTATTTGTTGTCCATGTTAACCAAGTATGAAGTTAATATGATTATTCTTCTTGTTATTGGGACATTTGCACTAAAATGAAGGATCATAAGCATGTATCTAAATTTGCTGCATGAAACATTTACTATTATGTTAAATTAGAATGTTGGAAACATGCCTTGGAGTGTTTTAGAATTAGTAGAAGTCAAAGTTTATGCATTGTAATTTTAGTAATGAGAGAGTGGCACAAGAAGATATAGTCCTAATCGATGGACAAAGCATTCCTAAAAGTAGTAGTTTTTAGTACTTAGGATCTATTATTTAAGAGACTGGGAAGCTCTATGATGATGTTGCACACAAGATTAATGCAGATTGGTTAAAATAGAGAAGTGCATCAGGAGTCTTTTGTGATCGTTGTATATTTGTGAAACTTAAAGGAAAGTTTTATAGAATGGCTGAGACCTGCTTTGTTATATGGTGTCGAGTGATGCGTGGTAAGAAAAGAATACATTCACAAAATATGTGTGGTGGATATGAGGATACTGAAATGGATGTGGTAAAATTAAAGAAGATAAGATTAGTAATGAATGCATCTGTGAGGACTTGAGTGTAGGTCCAATTGATGGTAAAATGAGAAAAAATAGGGTTTAGATGGTTTGGACATGTGCACCGTCGCTCTAACTCAATGCCAGTTAAAAAATGTGGCCAAATCTTTGTGGATACTAGTAAAAAAGCTCGTGGAAGGCCTAAAATGAGATGGTGTGATTTTATTAGAAGGGACATTGGCTTCTTGTGTTTACGAATTTAGCACTTGATAGAGTTCTTTGGCAAAACATGATTCATGTAGCCGACCCCAAATAATGGGATATGGCTATGATGATGATGATGGTGATGAAATATTTACTATTGGTAGGCTGAAGAATCTAGTAACTTTCCATGCTTAATGCAGCCTAAGAAACAAGAAAGTAACATGTTCTTTCCAAGCTTTCATAAATTTCAATCCATGTGTAGGGAATTTAGGAACTTCTAGCTTCAAAGCAATGAAAACTGATAAACAAGCTTTCATGTTTTTACTCCCACATTGCATAATCTGATATGTCTGGACCTTGTTTTGGCCCAGTATTTTCTACTGGTCCATCATGGATAGGGCAAGCGCCTGTCACCTGGGCAGTTACGGAGGTTTTTTTCCTTCTTCCCCCTACAGAAAACAACTGAGAAATATGCTGCTGATCTGTTGTCTAATGTTCACCTGAAGAAATAACTGATAAATATGCATTTCATTTTCAGGTCTCAGTTGGATGTAAAGAATGCAAATCTTGACTTTTGTTTTTTTCAAAAATATTTTTGCCACTCAAATGTTGAGGATAATAACCAAGGAAAAATTTATCAAGTACTGCTAATGAATGTCCTGGCATGTTTCATTTTTGCACCTTCAAGAATGCAATTCCTTGTCTGTTGGCATACAGATGCGTTCCATCAGTTGCTAAGCTGGTAGCTCATTCTGTGGGTTTAGATAAACCTCTGACACAGTCCTCCCCTCCCCCCCAACCCCCACACCCAACAAAAAAAAGGGAAGAGAAGAAAAAAAAACACAAGCAAAAGCAAAGACAAGGGAAAACACTCTTTTGGATACGACTTGGAATTGCCTCAAGGGGAAATGCAATTTAGTAGAAGAGCTATCTGTTGTCATGATTCTGTCCTACTGCACTTTTTTTGGGATGTTCACACTTGGAAATGTACTCACTTTTGAAAGGCATCTCATGTAAATTTTGACAACAGGGAAAAGCTGGGGAGGCTCCTAGTGCTGAAGAACTTGCTGATGCCTTACGGAGTCATGATCTTTTTCTATATTTTGGGCATGGAAGTGGTACATTATCTTTAACACTAACCCGTGCATAGCTGCTTTTGGTTGGTGAGAAAATGCATTCTGATTTCTTTGCCTTATTGTCGCTACAGGAACACAGTATATACCTGGGAGTGCAATTCAGAAACTGGATCATTGTGCCGCTACCCTTCTTATGGGCTGCAGCAGTGGATCTCTCATTCTCAAGGGTTATTATGCTCCACATGGTGCCCCTCTTTCCTATTTATTAGCTGGTTCGCCTGCTGTCATCGCCAACCTTTGGGATGTGTCAGACAAGGATATCGATAGGTTTGGCAAAGCCATGGTTAATTCCTGGCTGCAAGAGCGAACTACTGCCAATTGTACTCAATGTAACAGGGTAATGGAGGAATGTGGATGCCTGGACGGGGAAGTTGAAAATATTAGGTCTCTAAGAACTCGGAGTAGAGTTTCCAGAGATAAGAAACTTCAGGAATCTAGACAAAATGTCCGTAGGAAATTTTGTAAAACTAGTAGGATCGCGTCATTTATGAGTCAAGCACGAGATGCTTGCAAATTGCCACTTCTGATTGGGGCATCCCCTGTTTGCTATGGTGTTCCTACATTATTAATAAAGGATCGCAAGAATTAATTTTTGTTCAATGGTTCCCACAGTTTTGAGCATGTCTTCTTTGCGGCGGGGGGGGGGGATTTTTTTGGCTTCCTACCTAAAGAGGACGCCTCTTTTAACTCTTTCTACAAAACAATGAAACAATTTTTAATCGATTTTCTGACAGCTTTGGTCAATGCAAGTACAGAATAATCCGATGTACATGGTAATTCTTCGTTACGGTAGCAGTCAACTGTGACCCGTCTACCTGCAATACCAATACTCGCACATTGTCGTCATCTAATTCTCTGCCTCTGGTTTTGAGAAAACAAATAGCAAAGCTAACGTGGTAGATCTAATCTGAGCTAGATGAAAGTCTCTTTTAGGCAAAGGGTTTTGAGTTGTTGGCTACGCCACAAAATTAAGAGACTTTGGCTATGAAAATGGCCAGAAATTCCACTATCTGCTGATTAATTAAAAATTGAAGTCGATCTTGAAAAGGGGCACAAGTGAGGCGCCCACACACACAGAGAGACCAACACTTCTAGCTATTTCTATGTTGTATCAATAAGACATGATCGACGGTATAGTGCTAGGGTAGATTCCTAATGGGGTGTTTGGGAGCACTTTTTTTTTAGAACTCTTTTTATCTCAAAAATTATGTTATGTTAATTTTTAACTTAAATTTTAAAATTGATAAAAATTGATAACATCTGTTTGGTAAAAATGATATATTTTTTAAAATTTATATAGTATTGTTTGGAAGGGGAGAGCTGGAACCGGAGCCGGAGGGAGGGGAGGGGGCTGCGCAGGGTCCACCGGAGACGGAGGGGGGGAGGGGGAGGGGCTGGGCTGGGCGGGGGCCGCCGGAGCCGGAGGGGGGAGGGGCTGGCGGCGCGCGCGGGGGCCGCCAGAGCCGGAGGGGGGGAACCGGAAGGGGGAAGGGGGAGGGGCTGCGTGCGGGGGCGCCGGAGCCGGAGGGGGGGAGGGGGAGGGGGCTGCGCTGCCGGAGGGGGGAACCGGAGGGAGGGAGGGGGTTGGGGCCGGAGCCGGAGGGGGAGGGGGTTGGGGTTGCGCGCGGGGGCGCCGGAGCCGGAGGGGGAGGGGGTTGGGGGCGCGATCGGCTGGGGAGGGAGGGGGAACGATCGGGGGAGGGGGGGCGCGATCCGCCGGGGAGCGGAGGGGGAACGGTCGGGGGAGGGGAGGGGGGGCGAGCGAGAGGAGGGAGACACACGGGGGGAGAACGAGAGTTGTTTCAAAAAAAAAATTGGTCATGAGTTGTTTTTTTTTTTTGAGGAAGATTTGTATAGGAGTGGATTATCTCCCTAAAATTTAGGAGAGTCGTACCAAACACCCCACAAATGAGTTTTATCTCTCTTTTTTAAATTTGAGAGAGAAAGAGGTAAAAAAAACGTAACCAAACACCCTATAAATCAATCATGTAGTACTTTCTTCCCTTTGCCGTGCTAGAATATTACTATTAATGGACTCCTAAGCAAGGCAGGAACCGCCGGGGATTTGATCGGTATCAAGAAAGAAATGAAACAATTATGTTTTAGTAAATGTGTCTATCAATAATCGATTTATAAAGTAAATCATCAGCAGAAATCAATTGCACTTGTTAATCAACGTCGGGAAATTAGAAGAAGAGTTGAATATTGCACTGCGAGTAGAAATTAGATACAACAAGTAACAAGAACATGGTGGAAATCTCTGACACTTAACTAACAGACTGTGCTTCTCTTTTAGGTTCGATAAAATAATCCGACCAGAGACCAGAGTATTTCTTAGTTGAGTAATCCAAACGAGGCTTTTAGTAATCATTGGAACCAATGGCCGTTTGAAATCCTTGTCTGATGTCTGTGGCATTGTGATGGCATAACGGACGAAGATGGAGCAGCATTTGTTTGAATGAATGTTTCCGAGGAGGTTTGTACGCTACATCACTTGTCATTTAAAAATAAATTTTTTGCATGAAAATTATTATTAAAAATAAATTTATAAAAAAATCATTCTTAAAAATACATTAGCAGATATATCACTGAGTTAATACATGAACGTCATTTAAACGTAATTTTCTTACAAGTTACTAGTAAAAAGAAGTGATATGCATGTAAATAAAAATGACATTTTTACACAATTCAGATTACACAGTGATATATCTATTAATATATTTTTAGGAATACTTTTTTTAAAAATTCACTTTTAAGTTTTAACAATAATTTTCATGCAAAAAACCCTTTAAAAATTTGTGCCCTTTTCCAACGACCACCTAACGTCTAGCACGTAAGCATGCTTCGTACATCTTCAGCTAGGATTGCCTAATGGACTGGGATGGTATGTACCAACGGCCGGCAAAATTGTTAATCAAGTATGAGGTTGGGAGGAAAAAAAAAAGCGCAAAAACAATCTCGCACCAACGTATAAATTAATGTTCGGATTAATTACGTATAAACCGTTGAAATCTTGTGTATCCTATTCTAAATCCGTATATTATCGTGTATATCTCTATATTAAGGAATATCATTTCAGTTATACCATCCATGCTCTGACACTGTCAAAGTTAATAGAGTTAGAGGGATATATAAGATAATATGAAAGAGTATGGAGATATATGTCATTATTATAATTATGTGAGAAGATTAAACAATAGTAGATTAGTTCTTTTTAGATCTTCTTAATCCACCAGAAATTAAGTTACACAAACAGTAGGTGACCCCCCCCCTCCCCCATGAAATACGTGTTGCTTACTATGAGGGTATATATGACTATACGAGGCATATAGGGTGTAGAAAGAATATGTAAGAATCAAAGTTTACGATACCGATCCGATACATGCGATACAAGACTTACCGAATCGTACCCGATAAAAAACGATATACCTGATCCGTGGTACGCATACGATATGAGAGGCTAAATTTTAACGGGTGTAAGATCAGATAAATTAATTGTCTGACAACACGACGACAATGCATACGATTATAATATGCAACAGTGTCGACCGTATTATACCTTACCAATAGAAAGTCGATACATGCGGTTTGTATAACCGATAAGTCAAACCCTGGCAAGAGTAAGTATCCCTTACCTACGATATGTAATTATCCCTTGATTTCATTTTCTCACGCGACGTTCACATGAGATATGGGAACGAGGCTGCCCTTGATTAGTCTCCGACCAAGTAGCAACTGCAGGTGCCGATGATCCCCCTTTCTTGCAAAATTGATGGCTGCGGTGGACGTTCTCACGCGCATCCCGTGTACTACGAGTAGCTAATTGAGAATGGTTTTTATTTCACTACCTCCTCGCCCGACGTCGCACGCGGTGACTGTGGGTTCCAGCTTTCACTGCAGTGTCCAGCCTTCGATTTTGTTTTCCCATGTTGATATCTCCGACCAAGTTCCAGCTTTTACTGTGGGTTTCATTTCACACCTTAATAAAGTCGACTCAAATATCTTGGTAATACGAGGGCATGCAATCAATCCATGAAACCAACGAGACTTTCGATTGACACAGCTATGCTATTTTGAGTCTTTGACAAAGAGCAAAGCAATCTGCAATGTTATTACACGATGATAGATGATTAATCTATCCAGTAAAACTGCTCCTATTTGCAATATTAGACAAATACATTCTTTTACGTGGGAATTCACAGGACTCTATGGTGAGTGACTGCCCTAATTTTAAGTGATTATTTGGATATACATTGCAGGGAGAGCTAAATGATAAACTGTATATCTACCGCTCAAAGATACTCACCAACAATATTTTGCCACGGGTGCTGCCCGGCTGCACAAAATAAGCCTCAAATAGCATCTCCAAATCCTCCACATCATTATTGTCCAAGTGGATACTATTGACAAGACTTCTACTTCCATCACAGGAATCAAGATCGCGAAGGTTCGGTCCGGCGGCAACAATACTGTTCGAAACACCAGAATCCATCAAAGCTTCAAACTGCTGATTCCTTTTCTGCTTCCTCGTTAGATATAAATGAGCCGTGTCTTCATCATCATCTAAAAGATGTTCAATTTCGTCCCTCACCTGATACTAGAAAGATACTTTTATTGATATACAGGAAATGGAAATATCTATCTTTGACATTAGAAAAAGATAGACTTTTCAAGAAAGCAAGATCAGGTATATCACATGTGAGTAAACTGTCATTTCAAGAGTCTTAAAGTATGTCAGCGGTGTTCTAGTAAACATTTAGATTTCCAAACAATGTGACATAGACCATGAAGATAGGTAAAGTACATAAGGCGGAAAATAGACTTCATCCATGAGGGATTTCACTTTTTGCTAGCTAGCACCCCAAACAGACAAAATCTCAGCATGAAAGAGAGATAAAACAAATGAAATTATCTTCTCCACAGAAATTATTTTTAGAAAACAGAAACAATGAATCCCAGTAAAGGCCCTTGTATACAAATTACACTTCATGTTTGTTGAAACGGCAAGAGTGAGTGGACAAACATATGAAACATTCAACTCACTCAATGTCGCCAATATACAGCCTAGATACATATCCAATGACAATCAACTGCACTGTGAAACACATGAACAAAATCCATACCTTTTGAACACGAGCAAGCACCTTGGTAAGAGTAGTCTTCAAACCTCTCGTACGCTCGAGATTCTTGGTGCTAACATTCTTGGCAAGTTCATCAAGCCAAGGATATGCATCTCTCTCAAGATCAGTAACACGAGTCCAAATATGTACAGACAATCTCCAAGACCTGAAACTCAAATGGGAGTTCAGGTGGCTCACCTACAACTGCTCCAGGAACAGAAACCCATTTTCCACACATTGGAGAACCTATTTCTAGTTCTTGACTATCAAAATCATGGGTTTTAAGAGGGCTTCTCAAGGTGAGTTGTTCTCTTAGTTGATCTACAAATGGAAGAACTTCTTGACTACTGGGATCCAGCACCAGCACTTCTTGTGCAGTGATTATGGCCTTCACAAACTCCAAATTAACAACCATGGCTTTCTCTCTTGCTGTAAAACATCCAAACAAAAAATAATTAATTCCCATACAGTGCAATTATTCTTCTTTTCCAATAATTAACATGAATTCTAAAAATGTTCATTCGCACGTCTCCAAGTTTCCTATTTTCATTAATCATCTAAAGATATAACATTATGAACAACAGAAGCTTAACCATTCAACTGAATTATAAGTAGAAAAAACTTTTACGAACCTTAATCCCTAATCTAGACAAAATGTCCGTATGAAATTTTGTAAAACTAGGAGGCCGGCGGCAGCAGGCTGAGGCAGACGAAGGTTACGAAGCTGGGTCGATTAGGGATTTAGGGTTGGTTTTTATTTTTAAAATATGATGGTTATTTATAAAACGACCCTCATAGCAAAAGCATATTGTATAAATGACCAAAGATATATAATATATATTTAAATGGGGGAGGTGTAACCAGGGGATGGAGTGGGGGAACCAATATGGTACCAGAGGGTACCAGTTCATACCGGTACCGGTACCGGTACCGGCCCTGCCCAATACCAAAACCGGTATCAGTTTTGAATACCTTGGCTGGCACGCCCATTCTCTCACCCCCTCACTAATGAAAGAGAACACCTTGTCTGTTGCTCTAGCTTCCTTTCTAAAAATTCTATTATTCCTTTCACCCCACAAGACCCAAAAGGTGGCGTGGAGGATAAGCCACCAGATGATCCTGTCTCCCTTATGCATCCCTCATCTATGCCAGTCCTGAAGCAGTTGCTACACACTCTCGTGCGTGTTTAATGCACACTGAATCCTTGCTGTAATCTGTGACCAATCTCCCAAGAGAAGGAGCAGGTTGTGAACAGGTGATCCAAAGTCTCTTCCTTCACTCCACACAAGTAGCAGAGAGTGTCGATATTCATGCAAAAAGGAGCCAGTCTGTCGCAGGTTGGCAGCCTCCCATGAAGGCATTGAATAAAAGAAATATTGTACTGAAATGAAGCGGCAGCAACTATGAAGATGAAAGAGATCTATCCAGTAATGTGGAGACATTAGAGTAAGAATGATAATGTCCAGTCTGCATCCAAAACCACATTCTGATAAAGTGGATTCCATTCTTTATATTATTGATAGACTAGCAACAGCGGGAGATTTGATGGAGAACACAATTAGCTGTATTTTATCTTAAATACAGGACAAAAAAATGATGCATTTGATGCTATTCATATGCCACGATAGGCAAATTTTGCTGAATCTGTCACTGTAAAGGGTAAATGGACCTTGCTCCTTTCTTCACAACTGTTCTGTCAGTTTTCCATCTTGGCCAAGATTTCATTTCGAGGCTGGAGGGAGAGGTCTCAAGATATTACAATTCATGGCTAGAACACTTCGTATGAATCTGTTTGTATAACATAATTGCAAATATCTCCATTTTTTGTTTTATATAAACAAATTCTCCTCTGTTTACCACCTTTCAAACAGATAGGCAGTAAGACCTCATATTCTATCATGTGAATGACAAGTGGGGCACTAAGAAATAGTCTCAACTGCTCACAAGTTGTTATATATGAGAAAGATAGAGAAACAAGAGATAGACCTGGATTGTTAGACCTCACATGGACCGAGAACTGATTCAAATCATCATAACAAAGGAGAATAGCATGACCAGCACACAAGACATTTATAAAAGGTCCAAATTGCCACATGAAACTCCTACTCTACATTCTAACTATCAAAGGAAACCCAACTCTCAAGATTAAATCCCTGGTCTAAACATACAGTGCCACCCATTCTTCTTCATCGATTTGCCTCTCCCAATGATCAAACTTCAAAGCTATTTCATTTTCCTGGAACAATGAGCTGATAAGATAATTACAAACTTGGGTCCACATGGAATTCTACATGTCACTTTTAGCTTTTTGTACAAACTACTGCTAGGCAACGAAGCAAGGTACAAATCACCAGGCCTTTCTATCATCTGCGTCGGATCCTTGTTCTCTCCATGGTTTGCCATATCGTGCTGGATCGGTCTAATACAGCCAACTCGTACCAGATCATGGGCCACCCGAGCCATGATCCAAGGTGCATCGCCTTGATCCAAGTGAATCTGCTTATTAATTATTTAAATATTAATATAATATTCAGAAAATAATTTATTTTTTAGAAATGGAATATTGTAATAATGATAAAATGACATAACATTAGCCATGGATCTTACATTTCCAAGGATAAGAACATGAAACTCTATTTTCAAATTTATTGATTACCTAAATAATGATATAATATTCAAAAATTAATTTAAAAATGAAAAAAAGGATTGCAACATTATATTACTGACTTACGTAATTTATGTCAGGGTTTACCGGATCGGTCGTCCCGGCCGTCCCGATTTTTTGCCGGGGCAGGACCGGACAGTACTATCCCGCTCCGTCTCGTAAGATATATATATATATATATAATATAAAATAATTGAATAAAATTCGTAGCCTAGTTGGTTAAGTCGTTTGAAATCAATTAACCAACTTATCTATTAAACGTTTTGTATTTAAAATAATATATATAATATATAAAGTGACCCGGTAGCGACCCACGGCCCAGCCGTCCCGCCCAGCGCCTGGGTCGGTCCGGGTCGGGCCAACCCGGACCGGGTTGTCAAACCCTGGTTTATGTATCATAACTTGGTCAAAATCTAGGGTAAAAGCCCTAAAATGTCATGAAAGTTTGATTTTGCAAACAAGAATGCCATCAAATTGACTGAATTGTGTGACTCAGCCGAATCTGCCAGATCCGACTCGTACTGTATCAGTGCCGGCCCGAGTCAAGCCGGATCAGCAATCCGGCAAACCCTGGTTCTCTCCTCTGTTTGGAATTCATACACCAAGGCAAACCATAAGCCCTGAAATGTCACATGATGCGTTCCCCGCTACTTTCTCCTAACTAAAAGCATGAATAAATGGAATCTAGGCAAATAGCACCCTGCCTGAGCCAGGCTCAACAGTCAAACAACAACATACCACTTCCACAGTAGTGCCCCTCACCGTTCCCTCCTCACCAAGCTTACGCTCAAACCGTCAAAAATAGATGAGAAACATGAACGCAAGCAGGCCGGGGAGACAAAACTCTGCAATCACATCGGATTCCCCTCATCGTATCCTACTTTGTAACACAGAAAAAAGAGCAGAATGCTAAAAGGGCTAGAACAAATCCCCTGCATACCTCAGGAAAAGGGAAAAAGAATGTCAATTACTGAGGCGGCATCAATATTCATGTTTAGGAATAACTCAAACAACAGGGGGTGGCCTCTCTCTCTCTCTCTCTTTCTCTCTGGCCCATCTCCTTACCGAGGATACTGGAGGAGCGTGAGAAGAGAGGGCCCAAAACACGGAGGTCCCGGGCGGGGACGGCACCGCGCCGGACGATGGCGTTCTTGTCGCACTCGAACACCTCTGTCACCCCCCATCGATCGAACCGCATCCACAGCCGCGACCCAGCCGGCTCCTTCTTCGCGCCCTGGGGCGCGGATCCGCCCTCCACGGTACTAAGGTTCACGCCGCCCCACCGCAGCCGCCGTTGCCGTCATCGGCGTTAGGGAAAGGGCGGCGATGGGCCGCATCTCGGTGCGCTTGCCAGGCGGCGCCACCGCCTCCCCGTCGAACGACAGGGGCCCCTTCCTACTCACCATCTGCTCCCCCATCACGGATCTCCAGCCCTCTTCCTCCCCGCTCTACATATACACAAATGTACACCAGGATCACTCCCACCCCCTCGCCACCCCCACTTTCTCCTCCTTCTACGCTGCCGTCACATCTCTGCTTCCGTACTGCGGCAGATGGGACCGGTTGTTGCTGGTGCAGGGGAATGGGAGAGAGAGAGAGACGGTGCGGTCTCTCTCCACCAGTGCACCGCTACCACCATTGCAGTTTTTTGCTTCGATGGCAGCGCCCACCGGGAGGCTGCATCATCTGGTGCAGAGGCGCCGGAACCGTTCCATTTAAACTAATGAAGTATACGGTACGCAAGACGTGGCACCGGGGGGTTGGCTGGGGGACCGCCGTCGAAAGTAGGTTTTTTTTTGCAGGAAAAATATTGTTAAACGTAAATTTATAAAAAAATATTTCTGAAAATATATTAACTATGACGATATAAACTTGAATTACGTAAAAATATCATATTTATTTATAATTATATCACATATTTTTATCAAGAATTTGTAAAAAAAATCATGTTAAAATAATATTTATATAATATCTGAATTAACTCAATATGCCAATACATTTACATAAATACTTTTTTACAAATTCACTCTAATGATAATTTTTATGTAAAAATCTTTGAAAAATATAAGAAAAAATTATCATTGTATCCTCAGAATCTTTCAAAAATATTCTTGTATCTCTATCTTTATCGTATTTGTTAAAATCTACTGACTAGAGCTCTGGGGCGGCTTTGATATTGGAGCGGGCTAAGGATGGGGTGGGGCATCTCACGGTTAAGATCGGGTGACGTACTCAGCGTGGGAAGGTCGAATGAGATAACCGGGTTTTCATCGGTTAATGGGCGACTACCGTCAATTACACGAGCATTCATCAAAGTGGGAATGAGATGAGACCGACAGAACCGGGGGAATACCGCACCCCCGGGTGGGATATCCGCTTGTCAGAGACGCCCCTAGTGTCCTTAAGGTTAAAGTCGGGTTAAAGAGTGGTAACAAACGTGCTGAATGGACTCTACCCCGGTGTAGAGATAAAAATAGAGGGGGAGAGAGAGAGAGAGGACGGCGACAGTGGCGGCGACAATAACGACGACAGGTGGTGACGGCGGCACCAATTGGTAATTATTTTTTTTATTTCAATTATTTTAATCATCATCTTTTTTTCCTTCCGTTCTTCTTCTTCTTCTCATTCTTCTTCTTTTTCTTCTTTAATTCTTCTTTAAACTCGGGTGAGATTAGCTCGGGGATTGGATTGTTCTGGATCGGCCGATTTCAGCGTGAGAATAGTTGATCCGGCCCCATCCAAAGCTGATCCAACCAATCCTCAATAATAATTAGGGTAAGTGGGGATCGGGTTAGTTCATCCTCAAAATCAATCGCATCAGTCGATCCCGATCGATTCGATCCGATTCCGCCTTTCATGTAAGTGACAATGTGGCATGCTTCACTTTTAGAGTGGATTCTGTGCCTTGGGTTTCCATTTTCTGGATACCCATGTTGCAACCAAACCTTAAATTTCTGTCGAATGTGAATATCTATTGTTTATCATCCATTTTTCCATGCTTAGTCAAGAAAACATGTGATTTTAATTTTCTTTCAGTAAAGATATGGGGCCCCTTTATAACCACGACCACACGTTGTGGCGATGAACTGTCCAAAACATGAAGCACACAAACGTAGTCTTGCGATCCAAAGGACCACGAGGTGTTTTGCAAGAGTGACGGACCAAGAGAAGACTGTAAAACGAATGAGGGGATTAATGTTTACATTTTAGGACGACGGCCCATAATTTCATCTATATCTATAAGTCAGTAAACCATCTTATATGAGCTGTACTGTGGACCTCTTCCCACAAAAAAAAAAAGGAAAAAAAAAGGACCACAGGACATTCTCACCAGAGTGTCATACGACATAGCATGTTAAATGAGATTCAATCCAAATTAAAGAACTTGGGATTCACCCTGTTCTTTGAAAAAATACAGCAGGTTTTAGAAAGGTCAGGCATGATTCCGACAAGTATGAAATATAAGCTATTGTACCTTAACACAGTCATCAGCAATCCACTTTGTTGACACAATTCAGAAAAACCTGGTAAGCACGGCTGATTCTACAAGCAAGACTGCACATCAAATACAAGGAATACAGATGTTTATAAGATTGAAATTAAATTGATGAAATTTAAATTTCATACACATCGGGGAATAAAAAATACAGTTAATCATCGCTGTGATTCTTTTTCCCTTTTTGACAACCTAAAAACCTACATATCATATCAACAATCTCCTTTCTAGGTAATGTCCGTGCCTACCCCCAATTGCACCCTGCTCCTACTTCTGCGTCTGCGTCGCCGACGCCTTTTGGCTCTTCGGACATCTCTTCCAAGTCTAATCAGTGGAGCTTCATCATCATCATCATCATCATCATTATCATCAAGAAGATCATCATCATCATCCCATTCAGAGGCACCAGCGCTACGCAAACCTCTTCCTTGTCCAAAAGTTGGAGCTTCCTCATCATCGTCATCAAGAAGATCATCTTCCCAATCATAGACACCACCACCGGTTTCATCACTGGCACCACTTAATAGAAGAGGCAAATGACGACCTCCACCATTTTCTCTCTCCAATGCTTGAGAACCCCTTGCTGCCCTCCTCAAGCGTGATGGAGCAGGACTAGCACTCCTTGAATTTTGAAAAGCTCGGACGAGAAGCATATAAAGAATACTTGGATCAAGGCCCCCAATACCTCCATTGTGACCATCCCCATGAACATCCTCCCCTTCATCATCGGATGCAAAAGTGCTGTTTGCATCCTCTATCACATAGTCACCCCATACAACTGCCCCTGGAGTGGATGCCCTAATCACACTGATCGCATCTTCATGTTCTCTCTCATGCTCAAGTCTTCTCCATTTCTGTTCAAGCACAGGGTCAACTTCACGGGGTTTTGCTGAGGGATGAACAGCCCTCATGTGCTTCCGAAGCTCTTTATATGTCCCGACAAATAAGCAGCTATCCTGCATGCAGGTTCTTTTCTTTGCATTGAGATACTCTCGAGCAGGTTCCACCACAGTCCATCCCTTCACCTGCCCACGACATAGAGGGCATGCTAGCTCTGTTACCTCAGACTTCTCATTCAACGGCCAAGCCAACATGTTTGAGCCATGGTCTTGGCCTTGGGTTGAAAGCACTTTAGTGTATGCTTTCTTGTACAGATCAAGACAGTTGGAGTAGCGATAGCTGGTACCACACATGTAGGGGCGGCATCCCTTCTCATGAGAAGAGCAGAGGAGGAGGACTGCATTGTGAGGAAATTCCATGCATACCGAGCACATAGCATCTTCCCAATCCTTTTTCTCTAGAGTTTTGGAAGGCTTCTTCAGATGACCTTCCTTTTCAGGAACCCCCTGACAGTAAGCTGGTAAAGGATATGGAGTCGTCCTGAAATTGCGAGATGAGTATCTGCGAGGGCCCCTTGCACTTCTTGCCATTATTTCAGAAAAATCTGATAGAAATATCCAGATCATAAAATGTTTATAATAAAAATACTAAGAATGTTTCTGCAAGTCCCAAAAGCAGTTATGCATAAAAAGAATGCCCAATGCACGACCATTCTCAGATATGTAAATTCCAGAGAGCCATTACTGCATAAAATAAAACAACAAAATGTTATGTCACCATCAGTGTAGGACTGTGGGTGTATCAGGAGGCATGTGGCTAGCTAGAGTCTACATTCCCAAATTCCAAGCACTGGTGTGCAAAAAGTTTCTCATCAGGCAGGCACTCAGAAAGTAGATTCAGAAAATTGCAGATTTTCAAAATCATTTCTTCACTTATCATAAAACTATATTAAGAAAGGTGCTCAATCTACAGGGCTAGCAAAAGACGATACAGCTCAAAAAAGCTTAAAAAATAACCACCAACACCAAAAAGACAAGTTCTGAAGGTTACATTACAAAGGTACTAGATAGAAGAATACAAGGTTCCATCAGAGAATTCCTAAACTTCTTGTTTGAAGAAGCCTTCAAGATCTTCCAAACACAGATTACTGTAGTAAAGTGCCTAGTGATGGGCCCTCCCCTGATGCTATCAATGAACCTTAGAGTTCCTGGATTTCCCAGGTTTCCATGGGACTGCCTAGTAAATGTTAGTAGGGACATTTTCTGGGAGATCTGTGACTCCACCCACTCCCACCCTAAACATATGCTGGCGAGATTCCACCATCCACATCCTGGAACTTGTTTTCCATCTGTCTACAAACAAACCTATTCAGGTCTGCTACACAGGGGTCATGCGAAGAAGAGGTCCCTCCTGATTTTCCTCATTCCATTCACATATAAACAGTCCACTTCAAGATCAATCTGCCTTTCCCTCAAGTTATCTCCTCCCCTGGTGCTTTAAGCGAAGTATTAGCTCTCCAAATGCATTTCCAACATTCTCAAAAGGATGTCCTATCATCCTCCGTATCATCAAACTTAAGGGCTTCACTATAAGCTCACCACTGTTAGATATCCATACAGTCCCATCCTTCTGAGACAGGAAAAAGAGAGAAAATTTCATAGCAGTTGAAACAGTGTACCTAAGAGAAGCTGTAATCTCAGAACATATATTTCTCAACACATACTTTGCAGTGATGTCTGATTATGGGATCTTGGTCGGAGATGAAACAGACGGACAACAGCATGGCCTAAAATATCTGGACAACTGGTTTGGTTGGACTTGAGCTGATGATTGACTGAATTTCTAGTGCAGAAGGCCATTATGCAGCATGAATTTGCAGGGATTCACATAGTTCACCTGAAACAGGACCATTCATTTACATTACCTGTTATTCTTGAGCTTGACCTATACAGAGGCCAATAAATCAGCGCAAACAAAATCACATTACAGTTGAGTTGGTTCTCATTTGATTTGAATGAGGAAAAGAAGAAGGATTCATTTGGTGCAGATTCGGTTTTGAGGTGGAAGGTGAGGTCAGATATGGGTTGGAAGAGGATGTCGAGTATAGCAGCACTTTGCCAATCGCTCCATTGAAGAGTTGGGTACTGAAGGGACAAGACCAAGGTTTGCTGGCCTTCTTGATAAACAAAAGAGCTTCGCAGCAGCAAAATTGCAACCACAGTTTTTTTTTTTTTGGTCTTTTCAGTGGTGAGTGGCACCACCTAGGTGCGGTCCTGTGTACAGATACTAGTACATTCCTCCTTTTTAATTAAATACAAAATGTGGTACCATCCATTTCCAAAAACATTTTGCTTGATTTCAATATTCCTTTTCCACATCCCTTATCCCTTCACGTGACATTTAGAACCCACTGCCAACCATGTGTCTTCTAAGCACAACATACATTTACATGGTTAATAAACAAAGGATTTTTACATCTATACCCCTAAAAAAGTCCGTATTTGCTTATATCCTCGTACTTTTTGCATATTGACACGTACATCTCCGTATTGTTGTGGTTATACATTATACTCCTGCAGTTTTAAGCTGTCAACGCAAGTCGCAAGACAAATATTCCGAGGAATATGCCATAGAAATTTTTTGGACATATGAAATACCGAAAATACCCTTGTACGAGAGAGAGGGGAGGGGAGAGAGAGAGAGATCAACTCTAGTCCTACATGGCGGCAGCGAGCTCCTATGGTGACCAGAACCCCTGGTTGCAGGCAGCCCCCCCCCCTCCTCTCTCTCTCTCTCTCTACTCCCTTCTTCCAGCGGCTCTCGCACGTCCCCTACCCCCCCACCCCTCCTGGCATCTCAGGCCCTCACCTCGTGGAGCTCCTCTACAGGAGGGGGCCCAAGGCGGTCATTCCCACCTCTCTCCATCCATTCCTCCTCTCCCGTCATCAATTCTTCAAGTCTCACGCTGCCACCTCCCTCCACCCGCCCAACCGCGCCTGCATCGTCCACGCCGGCGCTGTTCCGGCCCTCGTCGACGTCCTCAAGGGTGGCACCCCCGACACTCACGACCACGCCACCAGGGTCCTCTTCAGCCTTTACATCGATGACGACAACAAGGCCGCCATAGGCGCCCGACCCCCTGCTCCACCGCCCCTCTACTGGCACCCCCCCCCTCCATCGAGACCCCCCCATCTCTCTCTCCCCTTCTCACCCGCTCTCCCCCGACCCCCCCTCCCTCTCCTCACACCTCTGTCGGCCCCCCCCTTCCGTCGAGACCCACCCCCACCCCCCCCAATCCACCATCGACGCCTTCCCCCCCACTCCTCCACCGCCCCTCTACAGGCACCTCTCTCTCTCTCGAACCAACCCACCCCCGACCCCCCTCCTTCACTCACACCTCTATCAGCACCACCCTCTGTCAGCCCCCAATCTCTCTCTCTCTATGTCATGAACCAACTCAGCCTCGACCATGGTATGCAATACCGCCCGGTACGTATCGGTATCCGATGTTGATCGGTACAATCTCCACAAACCAACCCGTCCTTACCACCCGATATGTAATAGTACCGGCATTGGTTGGTATGGTTCGGCCCATTTGATACCAGTACTAGCCGATACAACAACAACAGCAACGGCGATGGAGAAAAGAGAGAGAGGGAGAGGGCGAACAGAGTATGGTTTGCAATACCGATCCGGAACAATGCGAATCGCACGAAACCGTGGGTACTGCGACATAGCGGGCAGTACGGAATGGTCCCACATACGGCACGTGCGATCCGAGACCCTAGGGCGTGCGGCATGGCTTCAAAAGGGGGGGCAACTCGTGCGTGTCAGTGGCAATTGGGGCAGCCAGAGGAGGGGCGAGGAGGCCGGCGAGGTGGCGGTGCCAACTTGAGAGAGAGAGAGAGGCTGTGGAGGCCGTGGAGCCACTAGGTGGAGGCTGGCGGAGGGTGCGGCGAGGCAGAGGCCAGCAGATTGCGCAACAATGTGGAGGCCGTGGAGCTGTTGGGCGGAGGCCGGCGGGCGACTCCATCGCGGGAGAAGGTGGGCCAGGAGGAGCACCAGCCAGGATCGGCGAAGGGGAGGGTGGAGGGTGGTGGCAAAAGTCCGAGAGCATCTTCCGATGGCTTGTGGAAGGGGGTGGAGGTCTGGAGGGAAGAAGAAGAAGAAAGGGAGTGGGGGAGGGCGGCAGCTCTGAGCAAGGGGCGACCGAGGGGCTGCGATTAGGGTTAGTTGGAAAATTATGCATGGAACCCTATAGATTGTAATTTTTGTTATTTAGTATTTAATTTGCTTATATTAAAAAGACCTCATTAAGGCCATCATTTGGCAATGTACCAAAGCAATTTAATAAAGTCCGTACACAGTTTTCATTAGTTTGTCTATTCTTGTCCTCAATGTGATGAACAGAACCGAAGGTTCCAATAATTAGCAATGTACCAAAGCAATTAAATCGAAGCCTAAAAATTTTTCAAGAATAAAAAAAATAATGAAAAAGTGGCCCATGCAGGTCTCGAACATGAGACCTTGACGTATTTAACATAACACTCAAACCAACTGCGCTAAGAGGCCATAACAAAATTTACTATAATATTATTTAGGATTTTTTGCATATAAACCACTGTTAAACGTATATTTGCAAATATATCATGCCTGGATTTACATTAGCAAAGATATCCCTGATTTTGTCAAAATAGTGCAAAAATGCCACCGTAGTTAACTTCCGTTGATGGACTGACGAATATTCTATAAAGATTCGAATATTCCCTTTATTTGATAATTAAAAGACTAAAATACCCCTCATAAATCTCAAATTCCCCGCACCAAAAGTGAGATGAGTTGGAGAGAGAGAGCGGGAGAGATTGCAAGGGAGAGACTATGAGAAAGAGAGGTGTGTGTGTGTGTGAGAGAGAGAGAGAGAGAGAGATGGCCCTGGTGGGGTGGGGGTTTGAGAGAGAGGGGGGAGACAGAGAGAGATGACCTTGGTGGGGTGGGGGTCAGAGAGAGAGAGTAGAGAGGTGAGAGAGAGATGCCGACAAGACCCATTGGCGTCTCCCCCTGATCGTGACAAAGCAAGAGGGGGGAGAGAGAGGGAGAGGTGAGAGGTGAGAGGTGAGAGAGAGAGATGGCCAGGGTGGGGTGGAGGTCTGAGAGAGAGAGGGATGAGAGGGGAGAGAGAGAGAGAGATGATCCAACCCCGCCCCTCTCCCTCTCTCACGGGCAGAGGAGAGAGATGATCCACTCGTCTACGGGCCGGACAAAGGTGCAGGCGCGCCGGCGTGGGGCAGGAGCGAGGGAGAGGAGACGGGCGGTGTGGCGATAGCGGGTGCGGACGGCGTGGAGCATGAGGCGGGGGGGTGCTAGGCTGGGGAGTGGAGGCCGGAGGAGGCGACGGTTTGCCGGGTGGGATGGGGGTCTGGGAGAGAGGGGGGAGAAAGAGCAAAAAGGTGAGAGAGAGAGAGAGAGATGGCCGGGGTGGGGGTCAGAGAGAGAGAGAGAGAGATGGCCGGGGTGGGAGGGTCCGCAAGAGAGAGAGGGAAAGAGACATCAGAGAGATGAGAGAGAGAGAGGGAAAAGTCGCTCCGTGTGGGAATGACTTGCCTCTGAAGTCGCTCCCACACGGAGCAACTTTCCTCTACCCCCCCCCCACCCCCCCCCCGAGCCCCTCACTCCCCTCCGGCAAGTCCCCTCTCCCCTGCCCCTCTGCATTCCCCCCAACCCTCCCCTACGCCACCATTCCCGACGAGCACCCCCCACCACCACCCTCCACCCACCCTGCACCACCGTTCCTAGTGAGCACCCCCCCCACCCTCTCACCCCCCGTCCTCTCTCTCTCTCTCTCCCCTTTGGCAGACTCACACTCACCTTGCAGGATAGTCATCTCTCTCACCCCCCATCCTCTCTCTCTCTCCCCTCTGGAGAGAGAGAGAGAGAGATAGAGAGAGAGAGAGAGAGAGAGAGGGGGGGCCGGGGTGGGCCAACCCCGCCCCTCTCCCTCTCTCACGGGCAGAGGAGAGAGATGATCCACTCGTCTGCGGGCCGGACAAAGGTGCAGGCGCGCCGCCGTGGGACAGGAGCGAGGGAGAGGAGACGGGCGGTGTGGCGATAGCGGGTGCGGACGGCGTGGAGCATGGGGCGGGGGGGTGCTAGGCTGGGGAGTGGAGGCCGGAGGAGGCGACGGTCTGCCGGGTGGGGGTCTGGGAGAGAGGGGGGAGAAAGAGCAAAAAGGTGAGAGAGAGAGAGAGAGAGAGATGGCCCTGCACGCTGGTCACCTCTCACCCCCCGTCCTCGCTCTCCCCCTCCGGCGTCCCCCCACTCCCCCTGCACGCTCTCTCTCTCACCCCCACCCCACCCCAGCCATCTCTCCCCTCCGGCAAGCCCCCTCCCCTCTCTCCCCTCCGACAATCCCCTCCCCCTCACTGCTCACGTATAGCCTCCCCTCCCCTCATACACCCTTCTCCGCTCCCTCTACCCCACCGGTAAGCCCCCTACCCCTCCCTACAGTCTCACAAACCCTACCCCCAATGATCCCGCTGCTGTACGCACCCATCCATTGACAACCCCCTGCTACTTACAAACCACAGGTGAGAGAGAGAGGGGAATGAAGGTGGCAGAGAGATGGGACTTTTTTTTAACCCATAGGTATTATTGTCTTTTTTTGGTCTAATTAAAGTTAATCATGGTTAAATTCACGGTGGGTAACGGGAGGTCACGACGATGACATTTTTGCACTATTTTGACGAAATCAAGGATACCTTTGCTAATGCAAATCTAGGCATGATATATTTGCAAATATGTGGTTAACATTGGCTTATATACAAAAAATCATATTATTTATAATAGATATGTTGAGCAAAACAATTTTTCCCCTTTTTTCTTCCCGACACAGCGACAGTATGGTACCGTACTGTACTGTACCGAACCGTACCAATCAAAGACCGGTACGAACGGCCCGTCAAACCTTGGTAAAGAGATCGCCATCGTCTACGATTGCTGCTGTCCGAAAAGCCGCCATCCGTAGCTTGCCGTTGGCAAGGAGACACGAGAGGGAGGAGATGTGAGACCGAGCCAAGAGGGAGCTAGAGCTCGAGCAATAGGGGTGGGAGGGTCTTGGGGTCAGAGCAACCATTTTACCCGAACCGCTACCCGCCCCGCCCAACGACCCCTGTCAGAAGCCAAAGCCTGATTTCTACCTAGATCTACAGAACTTTATCGTATTGGGTCCAAAGGACCCGATACTATGTTTCTTCTCCGCCTGATTTCCCTACCCTATACAACATTGGAGCCGCTGAGGAACCATGTTGTCGCCCCCCCTGTAGGCCTCCAAAAGCCACCGGTAGGGCTGCCCCTCACTAGCACACCCTTCCGACAGCGGTGGACCGGCAACAACGCGCCAAGTCCAAGGCTTCTCCAGCGACCATGGGAAATGGGGAACTAGGAAGCGAGGGGAATGGAGAACCGGTACCATACCGGCCCTAACCAATATCGAAACCAGTACTGGTTTTGAATACCTTGCCCCCGAGCCCCCGAGCCCCCTCCCTACCCTCACACCTCTACCGACACCTCCCCTCCATCGGCCCACCATCCATCACTCTCTCTCTCTCTCTCTCTCTCATATATACGAAACCGCCCCCAAACCCCCTCCCTCCCCTCATTTTGGCACCACTTCTCCATCGATCCCCAAGGAGAGAGGAAGAGCAGGAGGGAGGTGGGCATGACGGCGGCCCTCTACTGTCGTTGGCGCCTGCCATGGATGGGGGGGGGGGGGGGAGAGAAAGAGAGAGAGAGGATGCTAACATGAAGGTAGGTTAGTAATTATCTCTCTTAACTCACACGTCAATAATATAGAGTACCTCAGGGATATATGTGATAATACGGCAAAAGTAGGGGGATATATGCAAATATGGAATTTCATAGGGTACAGTTGTAAAAATCCCTAAACAAAATACTCCAACTACTGTTGTCCATACCTGGTTCCACTGTTTATACTTCTACCAGCACAGCATAAATTCAAATGAATCAGTTTGCACGAAAGCTAACCTGATCTAATCTAACATACATGGGTCCTGGATTATAAAAAATAGTTATACAGAGAGTAGGTCGCTTTTCCCAGAGACTATCATGTGCAAGAAACTGCTACAGATATTTAAATTATACATGCATATGGGTAGAGTTCCCCAGGGAAAAGGGGATGGGAAGGAGAGAGGGGAAAGGGGGAGCAAAATTCTTCTCAAAATTCTTGGCAACTAAATAATCACTCAAGTGGGTGCAGAGAAACCCAAACAAGGCAGCTGCAGAATCATGAGATCCTTTGCAAGAAAACAATTCAGAAATAAGTCATATAAACAATTTTGAAAAGAACGGCACACCGAGTAAGGCAACAGCTATGCTATCTACCATTAGAAAACCATGAGGTAAGAGAAAAAAAAACTCGGCATTCATTCATGATTGTGCAGTCCTATTCTTTCTAAGTAAATGATATCACTGTGTACAATAAAGTAGGAAGCGAAATAACAAGAATGGTGAAAACAAAACTCACCCCAAAACAACATTTAATTACTGCATATACACAAGAATTCAATGCTACATGTATACCTAAAACAACCATGAACCAGGGAATGCGAAAGGTGATTCCAGCAAATCTTTCATTCTGAATCTCTGCCCACCATTGACTGACTAATTCCTTAAGCACTTTCTATCAGGCCCAAACCTGTTCAAATCTGAAAATCCTCCTGTGCTTCTGAAGAAAATATAACCCTTGGTTCTAAAATTTCATGTCTCTCTCTCTCTCTAGCTGGTTCTAGAGAGAGAAGCTCTGAGGTAAACGCCCGATCCTGGTGGTTTCGCGACTCGGGGCTCAGGATGCCTCCAGCAGGTCGCCAGGGATCTCTGGGCCCAGTTTGTTTCCATTGCGGGCGAAGAGGTCACCTGCGCCGTGTATGCAAGAGAGGGGAAGCTGTGTGGTGGTGGAGAAGACCGCTGGGGGGCCAACAGAAGGTCTCCTTTGCGGACGCTGTGAAGCCCGCGAGTCCGGTTCCGAAGGAGGCCGAATAATTGTGCTGGGCTCCGGAGGGGACTGCTCTGCCCTCATTGCGGCCTCTAGGGCCATGCCCAGAGTAATGCAGGGTGTCGCTGCTCAGGGGGAGACCAGTGTCGTCGATGACCCATGGCAGCATAGTGAGGCCGGCGCAGTGGACATTAGGGCCAAGTAGAGTGGAGTTTAGGAGGCGCTGCAGGGCAAGGGTTGTTCGGATGTTGGCTCCGCTCTATCGTCCATCGTCCAAGAGAGGCTCCAATGTTCGTCTGACGGTGGTGAAGGGGGCTGCGAACGCTGAGATGGTGAGGTCGCTCCTGACTAAAGGGGGCAGGGAAAGGGGAGGCTGGGCGATCATTAGGGTGACCAGGAATGAGTTCCTGACAGTCAAGGTTGATGAGGAGGCAACAAAGGAGTTGGCTAAGGTGGGGACTGTCATGGTGGATGGAGTGGTCCTCCGGTCGAACAAATGGGAGATGTCTAGGGGGATGTTCCCTGACCCTCAACCGGTTAAAGCCCAGTTACGCATGTCCGGTGTCCCACTCATCCTTTGCGATGAGATGAGAGCCGGATTCATTGTCAGTAGTTTCAGAGCAGCTGTAGAGGGGGCGGTCAGAGCGGGAACAATCTCGGGCTGGAGGTTTTGGTCAAGGTTGGCAGCGTGAGGGAGATATGAATCGTAGTTACCATTGATGTTGCCGACAGCCGCTTCCCGGTGCAGACCGAGCTCAGACAGGTGATTTTGAGTGCAGATGCAGGGGCCACCGACACCAGGGAAGAAGGCTGGTCAGTGGGCGGGAGTTCAAATTCGAACCGCCCACCCACCAACAATAGGCCGGAACAAGTCTCTCCTGGCCCGACAGAGTGGGTTCGGCCTCTTGGGCCAGCCAACGTGGGTGGTTTCTCAACGGAGAGGCCGGTGGGCCAGATTCGCGAAGTGGGCTGGGCTGGTTTGATGATGAGGCTGGTGGGCCGCCTAGAGGGTGGGTGCTCTACTGGCCCAGTACCTACCCGCAACTTACTCATTGGAGCCGGACAGGGCGGGGCTAACGGGTCTCAAAGACCCAGGCTTGCTCGTCTTCCCCATCCGATTGATGGCCCTGTTGGGCTCCTCCTAGTAAGAGTCAGCACAACCAGACAGAGAGCCAGCTACAACGGTGGCCGCCGTGCCAGCGGTCTCCGACGACCACCACACCCAGCCGTGGTCGACAGTGCTTCTGGCGGGGGAGCGACTGTCTACTCCAATGTAGGCCGTAGTCGTGGTGAGCGCGAAGGGGAAGGCCCAGATGTACCCGTCGCCACTCCAGTCCCTCCAAGGGTACGATCCTTTGATGTTCACGGTGCCGACGAATCTTCTTCCACAAGCATTCTTGCTGGAGGATGGAGGGGGGTCAAGGTGCGGACCCTTTGTCACAGGGCCTTCAGGAGGTCTCCGCAGGGGGACAGCCTGGCAGTGGCCAGGCGCGGCATGCTGGCGGTGGGCAAGGGGATGGCCCCAAGCAGCCCTTGTCCTACATGCCCTACCCTACCTCTAGGGCGGTAGGGCAAGGTGGGGAGGGCGAAGATCTCATCGTGCCTGCATCTCAGCCAACGTAGGTCCATCAAGGGCCACTTCACTAGACCATCGCCAGGCCTAGGTGCAGGTGCTACTTGGCGCGTCGAAGGAAGGCAAGGACGAGGCTGAGACAGAGGCGGAGGAATCCAGAGGCTGTTGTAATCAGCCTCGGACAACCGAGTATTGACGGACTCGTCGAGAATGGGTCTACTCCAAGGAGAGATCTGCTGGCTGAGGACCTTACCGCAACTGCGATTCCAAGAGGTGGGGGCTGCAGTGAGGGGGGGAGACCTTCAATCCCTACCTTCTCTCTCACTCCTGTTCGAAGAGCATTTCAGGCAAGTTCTTGAGATTCCTTCTGATACTGGAACCACCTTCCAGTGGGCCAGAGGCTTGGAGGTACCCCACTCTATGAATGGGGTCCTAGTGGCAGAGGCGGAAGCAACCATCGCGCTCTTGGTAGGGGATGGCCACCCCCCCGAGGGGGGGGAGGCAGACGTCGCTCTTCTGAAAGGATATGGTCAGCAGGTCAGCAGAGGAGGCGGACCAAGTCAAGGTAATCACCACGCAAGCGAAGGGAGAGGACCCCGAGGGGGAGACAAACGTCGCTCTTCTGGAAGGATGTGGCCAACGAGAGGTCTTAGCCCTACCTCCCCCACCCAAAGAGTCGGAAGATTTGTGCGTTGGGCAAGTCGAGGAAGCCTATCAAGGGGAGGATTTAGTAAAGGTGGATAATGGGAGTCTCATCAAGGAGGAGGTCAAAGATATCCTAGCAAAAGTGGGGAATTATATGGAAACTCAGGCGAGTGAGATTGCTAGGCTGATTGGCGTATCCGATGCGGGCGTGGATAAAGGCTTGAGGTCCACGTTATGCTTGATCAAACGTAGATGGCTGGCGGACATAGCGAGGAAGACGAAGGTTGAAGCGGCTAGTAGGAAAGGAGGGACGGAGCAGGCTAAGGAATAGGTGGAGGGAGGGTCGAGGAGAGTGTTTTTGTTTACATTGGAGCAACTGCATTTCTATTTCTCTGTTGTTTGGGAGCTGTCTGGTGGGGTGGCCGGGGTTGTTAGGCGTTGAGATTTTTGGGTCCCTTCGGGCTTGGTTGGGGTCTGAGCTTAGCGGGGAGGTGTTCGTTTACTTCTTTTTGCTCCCGAGGCAGAGTGTTGCCTGCCGCCTTTTGTATTTGGGAGTCGTTTTGGAAGCACTCCCCCCTTATATGTATACTTTTTCTCTTTTATATACCAGTGGTACTACCCACTTCTAAAAAAAAACATGAACCAGGGAATGCATCTCTGATCAACCCTCATATACACTTCAGCAGTCAAGTGAGTTTACTAGCCACTTCTTCTGTCTTCCAATCGATCAATTTTTTGTATCCTTGCAATGTTTACTGAAATATTGTTCCTGTCAAACAACTCTGGAACATGGTGATTTCCCTTTTGCAATATAATCGATGCAACTTTTCATAGAAGGATGATCCAAAAAGTGAGTTCAACAGATGATATAGTTCCCCCTTCTTTCTCTCATCCACAGGGCCAAAAAGGACTACCAAGACAGTAGGGATAAATTTGCAAGTTCTTTCTGCTTTTGGAAGCCATGCTGTACAGCAGATGCAGATAAGAATGCTTTGATCAAGACACATATCACACAACCCTACCCCACAAAGGAAAGAGACAACCTTAATACATCCTGCCTGTTCTACTTCTACGCCTGTGGGCAGAAATTCAGGACTCTCAGATCTAAAATCATTCCTGCAGATGTAGCATATTCTCAACCTCTTGCTCCTTATTTCCAGCAAGCTCTCCTGAAACCACAAAATAGATCCCTGATACTTGCAAAGCATTGAGCATCGACCAGACATAAAAATATATAGAGGTAATTGCATACATACACTCAGAATCCATCCCATTCTACTGTATACTGTCATAGATACCCCCATAATAAACTGCACTCACCATGTACAGCCCTACTGTAATCTGCCATTTGTTTATCTTAACTTAAGGTGAAATAAGAGAGTAGAAAGACTAATATATCCTTGTTTAGTCTCCTTACATACTCATAATGATGATGTAAAAACCCTAAGATCTTTCATATTCTCTTATATACTCTTCCAAAACCTTGTACTTGGCATCTTTAAATAAATATTTTGTCAATTCTAATGTTATTGAAACCGAAGGGAAATAGCCAAAATAATGTTGCTTATTATGAGGGTATACATGACAATATAAAGAATATGGGGTTATAGGGTAGAATATGAAAGATTCTGAAGGTATATAATGGACCAAACTTCTACAGCAGACCAATAATTTATGCATATACATGAGATTACTAAAAGCACACATCTGAAGAGATTTGCTCTACGGGACAGACAGGGAATATCACCCTACCAACCATAACATTGTCATCCTATATGGAATACATTACTCTAGTCCGTTGGGGGTGTGAGCTTCTGTCAAAACTCTGATCTTGTATGAAAAATGATCACGAAGAATGGATATATGAAAAGATGACAGGGAGTGGACAAAGCAAGAAAAAACATATCATCTAGTGCATAAAAAAGGGGAAAATGTTTTACATGAAAATCAGACTTCCATTTATTGGTATCAGGTTGTGCAATCTGCACCAATAGCCTTCAATGCATTATTTATGTGTCAAGGTGCTACAAGAAGTCAAGGGATTCAGACGCATAGGCAGGTAGGCCAAAAGGCAACTGCTTGGCCATCTTGAGCACAGAGTCACCATGTTTATCACCTTTAGCACCTTGCTCAACAAGGCAAACATAGGCGTCTATTACTGAATCATATGGTCTGAAAAGATTGTTTTCGTCATAGAGGGTCATATCCAAAACAAAGGAAATTGGTGAACATCATGCTGAATGGATTACTGTAAAATGGGTAAAGTTCATATTTGGAATGACAACAAGTGTTAATCATTGGAGTTCAACAACCTAACATGGTTCACTCCATAACCGGTCCTTGTTGACGTTAAGAACTGCTGATCAGACAGAGTAGGACATAGGGTAATGAAGTCCTCAAAATCGGTATCACAACATTCTCAGTGAGACCTCAAAACCTTTCATATCTCTTCAGTAACAAGCTAGTAATAAAGTGTACAATAATGCATCACAAACAGGAGTATTTCCACTAATGCCATTAGATCAAAATAGTATGAGATAAAATTAGCAGGGTATGCAATGTGGATACTCATATTCTCTTCAACAAAATATATTATCCAATCTAGGCTTCACCTAGGCACATCACCTAGTTGCCCAAGTAGTAAGACAATAAAACACCACTTTACTCACCTTGGTTGCAAAATTTGTTTTGATCTTAAGGGGGAAAAAAGAAAATCTTAGTATGAGCTTAATGTGGAACCCAGAAGGTAGATTTCTGTCCACTAACTGGTCTCATAAACCTCTTGATAGGCCCATTGAAAGTTATCTTGACCAAGCACTTTGAACCATGTTACGGTTATATCAAGAAGATCAACTTGTTGAAGAACTTCACCCATTCGTTGGATCTAGCTCACCAGACATTTGGTTAAGATAAGATAGAATGGTGCTCACTCAAATGTGATATACATAAGTATCATTTAAGATGTAGAATCGAAGCACCTGCAGTCATCTTTATAAAACCTTCATGAAGATCATCAGTGATATTCTCTTTAACTTTGAATGATAACATCTCTCCTACATGAATCTGCTGCATGCTGATATTACATCCTCATTGCAATTAGCATGTCTCATAATCTAGAATTTTGAACAGCTACAGACAGCAGGACAACCATTTAGGCTCTTCACATCATGCAGTTAATGGTTAACCTTAGTAAAAGGATAATTGCATGGATTCAATTTTTCTCCATTACATGATGTTTTTGTGCTGGTTCTATCTGTAAAATTAGATAACAACTGAAATACTGAAGAGTGAAACGATATTGGAAAGGCTGGTAATGTTAAGCTCAATGTCCAGATCGCACAGGTAGATGAGTCAGATTCCCTAGAGGCTTTAATTTAGAAATGGAAAATGGCAAGGTTTTAATAAATTGCAGTATATTTTGCCAGTTTGCAATGATGATCTGAATATTTTAATCAAAATCTAGATGTTGCGAAAACAAAGAAACTTAATATGAGATTCCACTAAAAAAAGATATGGCGAGTGTCATAAAGTAGGTTTCATAATTCGCTTTTCAGTTGCATGCTTAATAGCAAGGTAGTTGAAACCATGTTTAAAAGTTTAAACATCATCTACCAGGACAAGTACACTAATTAAAGCACATAGATCAAGTACATTTACAAGTAGAAAATCAACAAAAACACAAGACATGATGTCTAAACACTTATAAGAAAAAGAAGATGACGATCTAAAACATATCCTAGGTTTACATTTTGAAGGCCCACGATGCAGCTTGAGGAGAACAACAATGGTATATGCATCGGCAAACATACAGACAAGCAACCACAATGTAAGGCACGCGTTTGCTTAACTGCACACAATATATAATAAAGTTACATGCGGTTGATAATTACTTTTAGAAAGGACTTCTCACACCAATTCCTCGACTTCCATGACTGCTCTAACACCCGCTTCTTTCTTCCTCAGTTTCCTCTCCGCAGCTGGTCACGCTAAATGGCATCCAGGCTGCCAAGTAGCTTTTGCACTCAGGCTCAGAAGCTGGAACACCCACTTCCAGAAACCTCCCTCGTCCCAAGAACTAGCTAGACTTCAGGTGCTCTCTTCACAATATAAAACTAACACCGCTTGCCTTTTCTCAAAATAGATTACAGAGCACCATCTGTGCATCAAGAAAACACAAAGAAGACACACAACAATGAGGAGCCAATTCCAAAGCAACAGGGTCTTACCTGTGTTGGCAAAAACGCATAACAAGACCAAATATGTTACGGGTGGGTGGTGTGGGCACCCGGAGGGAGTGTGGCCCTCAGCCAACTAGAGTTGCTAGCGACTTTAGTCCCACATTGGATTCTACAAAGAGTTGGACCGACTTATAAGAAAAGAAATCCCCTACCTCAATGCCTAGGTTTTGGGAAAGGATAAATGGTTTCTAACAAATGGTATCTAGCCCAACCTTTGTCGGTCCAATGTGTTGTATTAATACACCCTTGACCTGCTGTGCATGAACAGCCATAACCTCGGCCTCAAAGGGAGAGGTACTGTTACAGGTGGGTGGTGTGAGCACTCGGAGTGGGAGTGTGAGGCTCTCAACTAACTAGAGTTGCCAACGACTTTAGTCCCACATTGGATTCTACACAGAGTTGGACCGGCTTATAAGAAAAGGAATCTCATACCTCAATGCCTAAGTTTTGGGAAAGGATAAATGGTTGCTAACAAAATATCCCTAACTAGCTCTCCATGCATTACAAGGCAGGACTAAAAGAGAGAAAGAAAAAGGTCTGTCGCTCTCAGTACAGGTTGAATTTTGCAAATGGGTCAACAAAAGGAACCACTTGTGGATAAACTCGGGCACGAACCCTAACAAGCAATCAACAACCGAAACAACGCTCACGAGGCTTCACCTGATATCTCACATATCAGGGGAAGGACACGACCAACACGCAACCACAATAATTCACCTAAAAAGATAGTCCAGTCACATGATCCAACGGCCTTTCGCCCCCTCCAAGCATTCAAGAAACGGGCTTTTCCTGCAGGCCATACCCGAGGAGGCACAGAATGCAAAAGAAAAACTCCCAAAATGAGGGAAAAGATCGAGAAGGGAATGGGAAAAGTCCTCAGAAGCAAATTTAAGTACACACCCTGCCCCTATAAGCGCACCCCCGATCAAAAACTTATGCCGGCGGGATCCGCCAGAATGGGAGAGAAGGAGAGGGCGCGGGGTACCGGAAAAGATTTGCGTGAAGCGAGGGGCGTCGGAGGTCGGACCACGATCCTAGCTCGATCGTCACCAGGCGGAGGGTGGAGAGGCACGCGGGGGCGCGGCGGGGGAGATCGAGAGCAGTGACCGCACGATCCCCCCTTCTTCCTCGTGTCCGATTGGAACTGACAAGGACGATGCGGGGAGGCGGGCTGGCTTGAGATCCTTGGGCGGGCGAGATGCCCCAACACACGAGAGAGAGAGAGAGAGGGTGGTGGGAAGGAGGGGAAGAAAGAGAGAGAGATGAACTGCTGAGAAATAGGAGGGGTGGGGGGTGAGGTTTGTGGGGCCCGGTAAGGCGTTTGTGACGTCATAACAAGGGTAGTGGCTACAACGTACCCGGTTGGAGAGAAAAATATTGGAAAAAAAAACACAAGAATACGAGAGATGGAAAGGTGGACTCCCCTCCCACGTGCAAGCACGCAATCTCTTCGAGATGACGCCTTTGCCTCCACCATCTCCCGTTCTTTTTAAAGGATGTTCTTTAAAAATAATTAATTGAGTTATCTATATTTTATTTTCTCTCGTCACTTTTTTCCTACTAAGCCCTTTACTTTTCACACGTCCTTACGAAACAGCTACTCTCCGGTATATCGTTGACAGAACTCTTAAAATATTAAAATATTACTTTAACATTTTAACATGTTAACTTTAAATACTTATAATAATATGACATCTAGACTCTTTTTGATAATCAAGTAAGGTTAAAGTTGGATGGGATATTTGCGAGATGACATATTCGATCCCACGAGGTCGAACGAGGAAACTCCAATTTTTCTTATATTTTAGGCGGGTCGGGTGACTTATTTTAAGTTTTGTCAAAATTAGATGGAGGTGTAATCGACGAACAAATGAAAAATTGAGAGGACACCGATGAATACGCCCTCCTACTCGATTATCAAACTCGCCTATAATATTTTTATAAAAAATATAATAGAATAATATGGGATAATACCAATGGGATCTCTTGGTAAACACAACAAAAAGTAATAGATTTTTGATGAGGTGAAATCTCTCGAGAAAAAATAAAATCCTACCATTATCAATTAAGATTTTATAAATCGATCAAGTACAGGATAAATCGCACGTATCGGATCGTATCATCCAAAGATCGATAAAATTGATGTGTCGTATGTTATTGGTACGTACTCATATATTATATATTTAATTTTATATTTAATATTTCTTGATAATTAAATTAATTAAGGATGATTATTTGACATGGTGGATTTTGAAACCTGTGCATGCCAAGTTTGTTTGTATTCTTTTTTTTGAAATTTTCACTGTTACCTTAACCAACTCCGCTACACTTGATTACATGCTAATATTTATTATAATAAATCTTTATTATATAATTTTTTATTCTTAATATACTATCATACGATATGATACAGTGTTCATATCATATCATACCGTATCAATACGTAGTCAGTATGAACAGACCGTCAAACCTTGCTACCAACTTACGATAATTAATTATCTATCTCTTTTGTGCATACTCCTATTAAAATTAAAATTATGTGAAAATATATCTTATATTTATATTTGTATTTGTATGTATATATTTCGTACGTAAATTTCATGTCACGGTAAGATTGTGTCAAAATATTTATAAAATATTTCATTTTTCTTAAAGACTTTAACATTTTGTTAATAGAAGCGAACATTTAATGCATATAAAAATATACACATAAATATAAATATAAGAAAATTCTTAAGAATTTTTTTAATTATGGAAAATTTAAAAAACTTTTTTAAAATATAGAAGTGCCATTTAATTCATTTAAAATGTATACATATGAATATAAATCTAGGATAAATTATTAAGCAATTTATTTTTTATTAGGGAAACACATGCAAAAACTTTTAAAAAATTTCATCTCAATAAAGTGTGCGTGTGTGTGTGTATATATATATATATATATATATATATATATATATATATATAGAGAGAGAGAGAGAGAGAGAGAGAGAGAGAGAGAGAGAGGGAGAGAGAAGGGAAAGGGTAGAGGAACCATAGAAAATTTAAAAAATATGTCTTGAATTTCTAATAAATATCTTTGGTTATCATTTTCACATTGAAAACTGGTTGTTAAGATTAAAGAATACTTTAATATTATTTTTGATGGCTGACATGGTTACAAATCTAGATCACTTAATCAAACCTGTTAACTGACGTCACTTATCCTAAGTCCCTGTCCAACACGTTCAGACCACCTAACCTCAAGTAAATCCTCTCGTTAACATAACCAGATTCTCTGAGCCCCTATTTACTCGGACATCCCTCCGCCTACTTTTTCTCATTAGTTCAGTTGAAGCAGTACTTATACCTATGGTCTAGATCACCTAATTTGAATGTTAATTTAAATTAAATGAGATAATCTGGATCTGGTCACCCACGTCTTCCTTCGCTCGCTCTTATTTCATTGATCTAATGTTATAGCCATCCGGTGACGGTCACCGTGACTTTTTCCTTTAATTTCTTTATTTTATTTCCGCCGCCAGATACGTGGAAAAAATGAAGGTAGCTGGAACAGCTAACTCATTCTTTTTTCTCGTACATATGTAACGGGTACTAAGTTCGACACAACATACTATGTCATGTATGTGTTTATGCGAAGCCAAGTGGCCACATAACGAAACAGTGTGCTTCCCCCTCATCCACGTTCGTCCGCCGATGCGCATCGATACGTAGGATGCATTTGATTCGTGGAGGCTGAGCTGATTTGGGAATATTCGCTCACTGACTCAACGGCACAGCGTTTGTTCTTCCTATCTCTCTTGCCGTCGTTACCCACCCGGAACGTGGGATGGGCGCGAAGCCCAACGCAACAATTATCCCAACCCAAACTGGATGGAGCTCATCCACCGGCCCTCGTCCCCCAACGCCCGTATCTTTGCTTCATCCTTCCGTCTCTCCTCCACCTAGTCCTCCTCCCCTTCAAATCCCATATGAGGATTTTGTGGACAGCACAAGTGGCAACCGAGGGAAGATTACAACTAGATGCTCATCATCGTGAGTGAAAATGCTAGACTAAAACTCTTGACTTGCTTAGGCCCCATTTTGTAGGGGTTGTGAAGTTGAATTTTGAAATATAAATGATTGAAATTTTTGACATCTTCGCAAGTTCAATCAAATATATTGTCTCATCCAGACTTTTACGATTGCAGAGACTTTCCAAGTAGAGAGAGATGTTGAAATTTATGTTTTAAATTTTAAAAGATTTGAGTCTCTTTTTATATTGTTTAGTCCCACATTAGAAAATGGAAAAAGTTTCCATTTATTTTTAGTTGGGACTTGTGTCTTTATTGTGTATATCTTTGAGGAGACTATGGAGGTTGACCTGTTTCGACTAGTGGGCTCCTTGGCCCACATCCTCTATTTCACACACGCGCAAATTACCTTGCCTAGGGTGATTCTCATTAGATTATTTTATTTTTCTTTTAGTTTATTTTGTGACCGTTTGACTACGCGTCTCTTGGATTCTCTCCGCGTCTCTTCGGATTCCCTTCCTTGGGCGGTTGTGTGTGACTCGGTCTAGGGTCGCTTCCCAAGGGGGTATATGACGAGGGTCGTTTTCTGGGAGAGGCACGATTTTCGGTTCTCTCTAATCCGAAAGCTATCTCTCACGAACTCCTCTCTCCCATCGTCTTATTCCTCTTGCAAGAGCCGTCGGTCTCTGTGGTGTTCGCCCCCGGCAACGCGAGTTGGAGTGCACCTTCGCATCGCCACCGGTTCTGGGTCGTCGTATCTTGGGGGAAGTTCCGTCGCGAAGCCTATCTGTACCGGAGTAGGGGCGGAACGACTCTAAAGAAAGCGAATATGCGCTTCGACCTGTGTTTGATCCTCTTGATCTTAATTCCCGTTGATTTCTGTGCTTCGATCTAGTAGAATATCTCTACCCGTGCAATACTATTTTCTATCAAGAGATAGATCGATGATGAGGTGCGATGAAAAATCCCTAAAATCTCACGAGCCTTAACTTCTGGCAATTATGTCTGAGATGTTTGGTGAATTAAAAATAGGTTACGATATGTTTGCATGATTAGAGTGAGATTAAAAGTGGATAATAAACATTATTTATGTAATTTTAAACACTCCCTCAAATTGACGTTGAATCCAGCCAAACATAATTTCAAATTTATTTGAAATCATCTTATAATTTATCAGAGCACGTACGATCGTGACTGTTTTTTAATCTACCGAGATAGAAGTGTTGCTAAACGAGTCTCCGAGCAAGTAAAAGCTAGCACATGGGTTCAGTAGAACTTGACAGTGTGGTTCCCTGTAACCTAACATGTGCAACCGCCCACCTGCACATGTCGGTGAGAATTAAGTAAATAGGTGGAGTGTGATCTAAAGATTTGCAAGTTGTACTAAAGAAAGAAGAGACATCTTCAGGGAGATATTCACCAATTTTTTCTATATGGATTTTAAGTTACAGTTTTGTAACCTTTGTTGCACTTGGTGGGGACCGAAAGACTGAATAGGATCGACAAACGTTAAGATTTATGTAGGACTTTTTGAGTATAACCCCCCAAAAGATATTGTAAATTGAAAAGAACGATACTGGATCGGTATATCTAAAAATAATAGGGTTCCTGTAGGTAAAAATAATTTCTCATAAGAATTCAGATCCGTTATGGCATGGTATAAGGTTGTCTGATTCGGATCGAGTCATCTACTTGAGTTCTTTATATATATATATATATATATTACAAGGAGTTATATGCAAAAGGGCACCTATATTTGCTAGAGGAGGCTTGGTCTATAAGCTAAGAAGAAGGTTAATTGCCAATACAAGATGATGCAGTCAACTAAGAATGGATTAAGTTCAAACACCACTAGCTACCTCTAATGCACAAAGTTTTCTAAACACCTGGTTTCCACTAACTTTGCCTCTAATCTTCTAATTTAATAGGGGTGTCAAGGGTTAGCAGATCAAATTAGCCATAGCTACCAACCTTAATTTTTTGTTTAATCTTTCAGCCATTCATACTTATTTTCTAATCCAAACTATCGTTCTCTTCTCTTGGTTATAGATCCATATTAGATTGCCTGTTAAAATACTCTCAGTCAAACAAAATACTCTCAATTTTTAAATAAAAAAACAGCAAATTCAAAATCAAAGATTCTAATACCAGAGAATTAGATCAAAACAATCAACTTCTCAGTGGATTGCAATACTTGATCAATGATCAACATGGGAAGCCTTTTTTTTTAGTCTTCAACAATTAATGCCTAAGATAAAATGCCGAATCTTGAAACCAGTGAAGTTAGTTAAAAGCACGCATGAATTACAAGCACCATTCCTAGTTGTTTTCCTCTAGCTAGCTAGGTTTGCCGTGTCATGGTTTCTAGTTTTTTACATGTCATTGACTTGATTTACTATGTTCTTCTCTTTTACTCGCCAGTTCGCATTATGTTCTTCTCTTTTACTCACTAGCTGGCTCCATTCTCCGTGCTATTAAAAAAAACTCTTTCTATCTTAAAAGTTATGACATATCAATTTTTTACTTAATTTTTAAAATTAATAAAAAGAGTCTTTCTTTGTTTGGTTAAAATATCCTAATTTTTAAATTTTAAATAAACTTATTTGACAAAACCCTCTCCCGTTATTTTCTTCCCGTTATTTTATTTCCCCTTCAACGTAGACCACCGGCCACTGCGGAGTCGTCGATGAAGGACAAACAGATCATCGACCTGCTCAACTCCGCCGCCATGGCTGTTGCCAGTACCCTCCTTGTGGAATATTCACACGCCGTGGACGTCATCTTCAACCAACACAAGGTCACATTGCTCGCCCTCCTCTGGTACGCTGCCATCGCACTGATCGCTTACCTCTCCAACCGCCACTACCCTGTGCTCCTCGACTACTCTTGTTACAAGCCCGACGACGAGCACAAGTGAAGCTACGAGACGAGCGAGTACTGGATCCGTCGCAGCCGCCGCTACAACACCACCAGCGAGGAGTTCATGCGCGCAATCTACCTCAAGCCAGGCCTCGGCAACGAGACCTACGGCCCTCCCTTCCTCTTGCAGCCTGACGGGGATGTCACACTCGCGTCCGCCGTCCAGGAGGCCGAGTTGGGCATGTTCGCCGCCGTGACACCCTGCTCGCCAAGACCCGCGTGGAGCCGTCGTGGATCGAAGTCCTCGTTGTGACCTGCAGCCGGAGAGGGGGAGGGGCGCCGCCGGCCGCGTAGGGGAGGGGGGAGCCGGCGGGAGGGAGAGGGAAGGGAGGGAGAGCCGGCAGGCCGGAGGGAGGGAGAGTCGGCGGGAGGGAGAGGGAAAGAAGGGAGAGCCGGCATGCGGGAGGGAGAGCCGGCGGGAGGGAGAGGGAAGGGGGAGACGCGGGGGAGGGGAGGGGGAGGGGGGTCGCGAGTAGGAGGGAGGGGGAAGCCTCGAGGCGTCTTGAGTGTTTTTTTTAAAAATTAATCTAGACTTATTTTTTTTAAAGAAGATTTACAGGGGATAAGATTTTTTTCCTAAAATTTTAGAGAAGAATATCAAAGCGGATTAGAAGATCTCTTACTTTTTTTAAAATTAAAAAAAAAGAAAAAAATAACAACTAAACACCCCGTAAAATCATATAAACAAGGGAGGTGCATGTATGTGATCACGTAATATCTTAAGACGGAAAGTGGGATCGAGCCAATCAAGGCTGCGGTTCTTGTCGTATCACGTCATATATATTCGGGTGCCCCGGTCAGTCCTGTGACCTCGTGGCCTCCTGTGCTGAAATTGACGAGGAAAAGTCTTACTTGGCTATAATTTCAAGTCATGTCAGGAATTGATGGCAAGCACATCTCCCAACACTCCCTTCTGTCTCTGTCCATCTTCAATTTCAAGATTGGGTATAGCTTATTGCAGCAGTCCAAGTAATTACATTCTTGGATTGGATGGTGCACAGGTAATATTTTTTTTATTTTTTAAAATAATTTTTAGGTCAAGTTAATTTGATATATTGATCATGTTATCTGATGATGTGACATGAGAATTATTTAAAAAAATCTCTCCCTGTAAATAATAAAAATAATTTATCTTTATTATTCACATGATTAGATTTTTATTTTTTACGTGATTCTCACGTCGATGTAGTAAATATATTAAATTAATTTAACGTGAAAAGTACTCAAAAAAAAAATAAAAAAAACCCTGCCAAGAGTTACTCAGGTCTCATATGGTTGGCATTATATAGATAGATTTTGAGATTTTAGTGATTAGACTTCCTCGTATCTGCATAAGGCTGCGTTTGAGAACGGCTGGCTTTGAGAAAAGATTGATTAGAATCCCCCGACAAGAGTTCATCGTTTACAAACGAGTTATATTTGTTTTGGCTCTTGTGCTCAAGAGATTTATTAAATGAGAGAAAACCTTGACTCAAGACTTGGAGTTCTCTCATCAGGATCTCCGGAAGCTCACTCCACCTTGATTTTCAATGAGAAAGTTCTACTATTTTACCCACTACATCTTCTCACGGCAAAGACGACGATGATGGGTTGGATCGATGTTGTGAGCACATGCGATGATGGAGAAAATTTAAATTTCTGTAAAGTCACGGGTGACCATATATAAAACGATAGATAAGAGCAGATGGTGCCCCCAAGTTCTAACTTCTAAGGTTGGTCTAATAAGAGCAGATGCAAAATTTGCTTCTTGTCGTTTTATCGTTGATACGTACAGGAGTGATGATCCGTCGATCTCAAAGCAAGACTTTTAAGCACGCACCACCTTGGAAGGGAGATGCGTTCTCTTGGATGGTGATACAGTTTTTGGCCAATAGAAGCCTGAAAGATCACCAAGGTTCACACGTCTGTGTCTAAACTCTAAAACCTTTTCATTCGAAGAAGTCTCCTCTTGATCGAGCATAGTACGGCACGGCACGACATATTTTTAATATAATTGTCTTCTCATCTAGTATGCTTTCGAAATCAAATTATACTGAAAAAATCGTATAAACTAAACTTTGTTATAAGTATGTATTCTATATTAGTATTACATATACCATACGGGTCATGAACCTTTTAACAGCTAATCACACATAAAACCACACAATTATAGGTATTTGTAATCTTATTTTCAATCATAAATATATACACATTAATAAACACATATATGTCAAATTTATTGGAGCTTCACCCAAAATAAAAGGCCCAGGATTACCTCCGAAGCTCACCTGTCGGGGAATCTGTATCTTACAATATTGATACGTGTGTGAGTTTGTATTAAAATATAAGAGCAAACTATCGCTTTGGAACTAATCGTTTTGAGCATTAAAACGTTATAAAACATTTGTAAAACACTGTACGTATGTCATACATGAAATACGCTATTCTACGGTATCTTACAATATTTTTCATCAAACGAAAATGACCCCTTAGGGTACGTGTTTGGAATTTGAAGAAAAAAATAAATGGCATATTAGGAGAATCGGTAAATTCAATGTCACTGTGACCGCACATGCTGCGTCATCTACATGTGGACAAAAGTACCATGAGATTGAAAACAATGTTATGAATAAGATTAGAATCTTATGCAGATGCAAAAACTAATGGCTATCTCTCCATCCTTTGGTCTTGAATGGGAAATAAGGAGGGAACAAATATGTAAAATAAAAAAAATATTTCTTGTTCAAAAAAGAAGAAGAAAATTACACATACATCACTATTAAAATTAGTGTTATTGTGATAATAAATATAATTGTTTTGTTGCACAGCACCTCACGTTCCTTGACTCAGTTGTCCTGTAGTTAACCTTGACTTGGAATATGAACTTATAAAGATGCCCTTGCATGACAAGGAAAGGGAGAGAAGGCAACTTATAGTCCATTTTGACAAAATGAAGTATTTTCTATGCTAATCAATTTTTTCAGCTGCTTTAAAATGGACAAATATACTTGGTTACAGTGCTCCATGACCACGATTGTCATTATCATAATCGTAATTTTGAATAATAACATCAGTTTGATTTTAAAGGAGGAGATTATGATAACGGCCATCCTGGTTATGATAGTAAAAGTTAAAAAAAATCCTCACAAATGAGATAGCTGGCTAACTTATAACAATAGTATACTTGCAAAAGACCCCAAAATATTCCATATTTTGTGTATTATTTAAAGGAGTGGCAAAAGTCGAGACATGTCCGAGCGGTTCGCCACCTCCTCTCATGATGAATAGATTTTGAGTTGGATTCTGCTTCCCAACGTGTGGAACAGAATCATCCACCCCTAAATTATTTATGGACTCATCTGCCTCCAATTTATGAAAAATTAAGAAACGTTAATTTTGAACCAGATTTCTCTATTCCCCTCCCCTTATTCCCCGGCCCTATTGCCATGTGTGAGTGCAAACCCCGTGTGTTAGGTATCTTAGGACGCGTTTGGAACAGATTGAGAGTGGAGGGATTTTTTCAAAATCTCTTAGGGAGATAAGAGTCACCTTTTAAATATTTTTTGAAGATTTTATAATTCTATTCTCTTTCTCTTTATTTCTCTCTAAATTTTGAAATCTGTCGTAAAATAAAAGTTGATAAAATATTGGGACATTTGAAAATATTTTTGAAAGAGGAGAGATTCTAATAATTAGAGAGTCTAAAATTTCTCTCCTAGATCTACTCCAAACGCGCCATCAAGGCTACTTGATTGAGATCTTTTGGTTGTAAATTTTCTTTGTTAGGAGGAGAGCAACTAGGCCGTCTCTCTTTCCCCCCCCCCCCCCCCCCTCGTTGTCACGGTGGCTGATCACTTCCACGCATAATAGAGGTCAACCCTGGCCGGCTGATGAGGTGACGAGCAACCGCTCCTTATCAATCCTTTCTTCCTTCCCAACCAGACTGCCGGCCTCTTAAATCTAAGGGTTATTTGATTTAACGAAAAATGTTATAACATACGGTAGAATATGTCGCATCATATTTTCTGTATCACGTAAATATGATATTATATATATTTTTTAAATCCTTCAAACTATAATCTCCTGTGAGCTAGCCGACTATATATGTCTTCTGTGTTGGCTAGTAGTATTAACGTGTTAAAATCTCTCAACGGCTGTTAAAAGTAAAGACTACTTGATATAAGCTGGGGAGTGGGGGGGGGGGGAGTTTGATAAAGAGTGCTAACTAAGCTTTTGTGTTTTAATATTTTATTTTTTTATTTGTATTATTTTTCATGCATGAATTCGGTAATAATTTTATCAATTTGCTGATTTTAGAGGCAACGAGGAAGAAAATTTCAGAGTTCATTACATTTTGGAAACATATTTACGAGGTTCCTTCGCACAGCTCCTTCACCGCGCTAACCCATCTTCTCTGAAACCCCACACAGAAGAAGAAGATGCGGATTTTGCCGGCGAAAAGCTGAACAGGTGCCAAGCGTCCCCCCTTCTTCCACGACCCGGAAGCTTTGCAGTCCGCGCGATGACCGCGTTTCTCTTGGCGTCATCACCCAAGTCAATGCTCGTGGGCCCCACTTCCAGCCCACCCCCGGCCGGCACACCGCCACGCTACAACGGGGGATCCCTCCCCCGCCCGCCCCATAATCTACTCTCTCGCAAAGCCGTTCCTTTCGTTCTTCTTTTTTTTCCACAGCTTCTAGATATACACACTCCTTCTCGTCTCTCTCTCACCCTCCTCGCTCTCCCAAGTGGTGTTTTGGTACGTGCAAAAATTTAAATGATACGAGATAGAAGATGGGCAGAAGAAAACGAGAAAATAAGGGTTTAAGAGTTACACTCCATAATCTTACATAAATTGGAGAAGAGTGATCTCATTAATTAATCATTTAATATTTATGAATGTTTCAATAAGAGGTGATTTGATTTTATATGTTTGAGAGTAAAGCGATCTCCGCGTCTTGAAAGGAAGGAGGTGATGAACCATCGAATCACATCTTGAGTTCACAGTTTTTTAATTTTATTTTTAATTAATTATATATTTTTATAAATAATATTTAGAAAATATTTCTTAAATGTTAAGAAATTTTAATTTTATATTTATTATAAAAATTTTAGAGAATATTCTTTATCCACGTTCTACTTCTCTCACTCTCTCTCTCTCTCACCCTACCTGTCATCTATTTTTATTTTTCTCTTACTTCTCTTGTGTGAGAATACAAATATAGATATATATTTATTTTTCACAAGATTTTCAAATTAATTTTCCATCTTAGAAAAATGTTTCTATGTTATTCTACCGACGGATGAAATTTTTTTATGTGATTTTAATTTTTATAAAAAATAATAAATAAAAATAATTTTTTTACATATATACTCCTATAAAATACTATTTTGTTAAATATTTCATTCATCTGAGTATATTATCACGAATATCCTTCGTTTAGAGAGAAATATTGTGATTATACTCTTTTAATTTATTATCGTCGACGGAGGAGAATATTCCGTGAAATATATCATCTACGATCATTAGATCTAAGATATATTTGACAAAATCAAATTTTACAGGGGTATATATATAAAAATCTTACTATTTAACTCGTACTTAACTCGAGTTAAACTAAAGTTTGACAATCTGATCGCACCGATCATACCAATATTTTATTGGTACGGTACGATATAACACTGTGTCATATTATATTACAATATGTCAACTATATAATAAATATTTATTGTAATAAATTATATGATAAAATCAATGATATGTTAGTTGGTTAGGGAGTGGCATGTATTGTCGTGAGATTGGGAATTCGAATCTTACAATTGTTGTTATATTTTATGGTCCATTCTTTAAAAAAATAAAATTTTAAAAAAATCATACGCTTATGCTACAATTCGAACTTGAATCATTTTGGAAAAATAAATGTCAATAACCAATTTAGTCATTACAATTTTTTGAACATAAAATTGAATATATAATGTTAAAATAAATATAAGTATCGTATCGGTTATGTACTCTTCACTGGTTGTATCGTCTTATAGTTGATACGGTCTGATACGTGCGATATATAACGTATCGGATCGATATTATAAATCTTGAGTTAAATATATAAGAGTTAAGATGACGATATAATCGTGATATTATTTATATTTTGAAGATATGCATGATAATATATTGATGAAAAATATATTTAACAAAATTAAAATTTATAAGATATATATATATATAAATATATATATATGTGTGTGTGTGTGTAAAAATCCCATATAAATATCTCTTCACTCACTATGCGCGAACATAAGCAGTGACGGACACAGTCGGATGAGACAACCTGAGGTCGGAGTGAGAGTATCACAGCCGCCAAAAGAAAGGAGGATGCCTCCTTTTTCCAAGTCGTATTTTTTTGGGTACCGTCCTTCGCGGCATTACCGAGAGGAGACGGCGGCGGCGCCAAATACCACAGCGAGCTCGAGGAGCTCGGGCTTCAGCGATCTCACCTCCCCAACCACCTTCGCCATCGCTACTGCCGCCGCGTGCCCAGATGCCACAGCAGTTCCCACTTCCCACCAGCTGAGGGAGGGAGGGAGAGGGAGAAAGAGGGGATCTTGCTGTTCTTCTCGGCCATGAATCTGGTGCGGGCCTTTCAACCCAACCGGAGGAAGCAGAGGGGGGAGTGGGGTGCCCCCGCCGGAGGAGGGAAGTCCACCGTGACGTGGCAGCTGCGGTCGAGGAGGACGCGCCGCGGTGGACCGACGCTCCAGCGGTGCAATGCCATCAGGTACGTCGACTACGATGCCTGGGGCGGGGATTCCGACGGGTCCGTCCTCGGAGGGGCGGCCGGCGGCGGCGGTGGTGGCGACTGCGCCGACGGGCGCCTGACTCGCTCTCTGGATATCTTCCCCGCAGCGATGGCGTCGCCGTCGGCGACGGTGTTACCGCCGGTCCGATTCGCCAGCCAGACCAGCTTCCGCATCAGCGGCGATGTGGAGGGGGAATTCGACGCCCTCTGCGACAGCTTGGGCCTGTCCGGCCCCGACGACTTCGGCATCACCGCCGCCGACTGGGCAAGCTTTGGATCCCGGGATCCTCATCCTGATGGCACCGGTGAAGGTGCCGCTGATGTGGAAGACAGGTCGAAGCCTCCTCCAGAGGAGGAGCAGAAGCCGCCGCCGACGCCGCCCAAGCCGGAGGAGGAGGCCCGGGAGGAGGAGGGGGGTGGACTTGGCTACAGGCCTGAAAGCTTCCATTTTGCGGTGGAGCCCGTGAGCAGGTCGCCCTTTCCGAGCGATGTCGTCAGTAGGGGTAGTCGGGGAGGAGGGATCAAGGGTGCTCGGCCTTCTCTGCTCTCTCCTCCTCCGCCCATGTCACTTCCTCCTCTGGACAAGGTAGGCACCACATGGGACATACTCTGGTCCTTGGCTCCTGATGACGGGTATAAGACTGGTGGTGCCGCCTGTCTGTGGAGGGAGAGCTCCCCTGAGTCTGAAGAAGACAAGGAGGCCGAGGAGGTAGATGATGGGGAACCATTGGGTGAGAATGCAGAGTTGGAAGATGATGGGGAGCTCTTGGGCGAGGATGGAGAATTGGAAGCTGATAAGGGGCTGAGGATGGGGGAGACGTGCATGGACCTCGTGGCCTCATCCTCGTTCTGGACATCCAATGATGATGATGCATCCAGCACGACGACGGAGGGCACGTACATTATCTCCCCTGTGGATAAATTGAGGCGCAACATTGGAAACTGGACAAAGGGGGATTTGCTTGGGAGGGGGTCATTTGGAGCCGTGTATGAGGCCATGAGTGAGTAAGTGTTTATGCTGCTTCATTCCGCTTCCTTGCAAATAGATTACTATGTGCACTTTCGCTTGCCCTATTTAAATTCTGCTTTGCTTAAAGTTAGTTTATTTGAACAACCAAAGGATGCGCCTTAAATTCATCAATGAATCATGTGGTGTGTGCTCACTCTCCTCTTGATGGCTGTTTGCTTGGTTACAAGTTTTTCCATAGTTGATGATCGTGCTTGTTGTCTCCTTCTGAATTCCCTTCACGTCAATTTCCTGTGTTTTTTCTCCATGGATTTTGTGCCTCTGTTATTAATTTCTGATCCGTTCAAATCGCTATAATTCTGTATCAAGCAATATGTATTTTCAGTATCGTTATGATATCTTTAGCTAGTGTAGCAAGATTATTTTGCTTCTATCTCTAGAGGTTGAAGAAGGGGAACCTTCTAATTTATGATGGTCCTATGAGTCAGTTAGAGTTTACTAATCTTGTAGATATAAAGAGGTGGAGAACTCTTTTAGATATGAAGAGTTGGAGAACTCTTGAATACTATTTATGACACTAGATATATTTTTTTCTTCGTAATTGGCTTGTTTAGCTGACAATGACATGAAATAAAATACGAGGATCATGCTGAACATTCCTTTTGGCACAGCCTGAGGGGTCAGTGACAGTTTCAATAACTTGGAGACTTTGAAGATAGAGCTTTTATTTCTCTTTTCTCCCCTTTCAAATATAAGTTGTTTTATAGGGAGAGCATGAGCTTCGGAGAGGAAAATAAGGAAGTCTTTTGGGGTCTAGGAATGGAAACAACAATAGCTTTAAGCTGAGCTCTATGGGAGCCAAAGAGGTAACCTGAGCTCTGTGGATGTTTTCAGTTCAGATGTATCCTCTATTTGTAATCAATATTGGTGGTCATTCCCACCCTTTCCTCAAAGAAAGGAAAAAGAAGAAATGTTGTTAAGGCAGAAAGAAGTCCGGATAAACTTGCATAATAGATCTTTCACTATTTGGGAATCCCAGTGTATACTAGAGCTCCTGTCAAGTCCATGTAAAGAATAATTTGGCGAAAATAACTTCTGCTTCTGCTTGATATCCCTTTTATCAACATGTGCCACTGTTGTCTCTTTCTGAATTCCCTTCACATCAATTTCCTGTGCTTTTTTCTTCTGTGGATTTTGTGCCTCTGTTGTTCTTAGTTTCTGATCCATTTAAATCGATGTAGTTCTGTACCCTTTGGTAAAGCAAGATGTATTTTCAGTATTTGTTGGCGTTTGGGCATAGTTCCCTTGGGCAATAGTCCCGTATTGGTTAAATATGTTGTGGTTCATGTGCTTATGACCCCTGGGCCCTTGTATCTCAACACCGCGGTTTTGTGGATTCAACATGGTATCAGAGCAGGTCATGGACCCAACTCCATATATTGTCACCTCCACCCAATTAATGTCCACGGCCCATCTTGGCCGTGAGGGGGAGTGTTGGTGTTTGGGCATAGTTCCCCTGGGCAATAGTCCCGTATTGGTTAAATATGTTGTGGTTCATGTGCTTATGACCCCTGGGCCCTTGTATCTCAACACCGCGGTTTTGTGGATTCAACAGTATTGTTAGAATATCTGTAGCTAGTGTAGCAAGATTATTTTGCTTGTATCTCTGGAGGTTAAAGAGGGAGGAACTCTTAATTTATGATGATCCTATGGGTCAATTAGAGTTTGCTAATCTTTTAGATATAAAGAGGTGGAGAACTTTTGAATACTGTGTATGGCACTACATTTTTCTCTTCTTAATTGTCTTGTTTAACTGATATGAAATAAATATGATGACCATGCTGAACAATCCTTTTGCCACAGGCTGGGGGGTCAGTGACAGTTTCAACAACTTGGAAACTTTGGAAATAGAGGTTTTATAACTCTTTTCTCTCCCCGCATATATTAGTTGTTTTATTGGGGGAGAACATGAGCTCAGAGAGGTATGGGTGGTCTCTTAGGGTCCCAGGAATGGAAACAACAATAGCTTTTACCCTGGCAACGTGAGCTTTGTGAGAGCAGAAGTGGTAACTTGACCTCTGTTGAAGTTTTCAGTTCAGATGTATCCTCTGTTTGTAATCAATATTGCTGGTCATTCCACCCTTTCCTCAAATAAAGGAAAAAGAAGAAATGGAAATAAGGAAGAAAGAAGTCTGGATAAATTTGCATACTAGATCTTTCACTATAGAGAATCCCAGTCTATACTAGAATCTTTGTCAAGTTCACATAGAGAATAATTTAGAGAAAATTGCTTTCTAATTCTGCTTGATATCCCTTTTGTCAACATGTGCCACTGTTGGCTTTTCTTGTATATTGCATATAAAATAGACTGCAAAATGGGGATTCCTATTAGTTCAATTTCATTAATTCTGAAGATGATTCAAAACAAAAAGATTCTTCCATAATTAGTTTATTCTCTTCTTTGTGCTTTTTAGACTCATTACCTTTTCTTTTGCAGTGACGGTTTTTTCTTTGCTGTTAAAGAAGTTCTTTTACTTGATGAAGGAATGGATGCCCAACTTGAACAGGTGAGAGATTACGGAGGGCCTTGATTCTTCTGTGATAATCTGCTGTTTTGTTGACAGTATTGAAAAAATTGAGATTCCCGAAAATTTCTTTCATAGCAATGTGACATTCATGGTTCTCTGGTGAAGATCAAGTGTGTTATCTAGTCATTTCCTTCTTGAGATGGTTTATTAGTGTTTCTTATTTGTCTTTGCAGGAGATTGCTCTTCTGAGTCAATTTGAACACGAGAATATTGTTCAGTATCTAGGAACAGCAAAGGTAAATATGCTCCCAAATTCTGTGTCAGTGTGAATTATTTAATGTAGGAGCTATATTGCTTCTCATGTAGCCTGAGTCTAGCTAATAAAAAATGCACTCTGTTATCAGTATTAATCTTCTCCTCCTCCATCATCAACACAGCATGCTTTATATAGATATTTAAATTCAATCTTGAAATAATTTTTGAGATAGGCATTTTCCTGGAGAATATTTGTGCCCTTTATTGATCAGACGCTGCATCTTGCCTTTCCTTTTCACTCGGTACTATAGGCATGTTTAACTATGATGGTAAGTCAGCAATTTGCTGCAGAAAGCTTCAAGGTTGTAAGAGGTTGCCTAATTGAATCATACATTTATTATTTGGGGAAATTGTTATAAAGACCTATCTTCTGAATGATATCTTAGCCTGCGGAGTGGAACCTATTGGCTCACAGAAGTTAGGTCTTAGGTGTGAAAAACTTGTTGGTTATATTGTCCTCCTCACATTTATACTTGTCAAATTGGTTCTTGCCAATATCAATTTTTTGTTGTTTGTTTAATTTTCTGCAAGGTGGGATTTGGTTGGATTGGATTGGCCTGGATTGGATGATCCAATCAGATTCTGCCTGAACCAATCTAACCCTCCACTATCCACAGGATGGATTGGCTGGACCTGGACCAGATCAGCGGGTCCAGATCGGCTGCGGCATCAACTCCTCCAGGTTGATCCCCACTAGCAGTTGGTGTTCCAATGGCTAGCTCAACTGTCTGTTGGAGGCCAAGTCTATCCATTGCTAGTCCACCTGCAGTGGCTGGCAAGGGGCGGATAAGGCTTGGGAACTATTGTAGCCCCATTTGAACATTCCCACCCCATATCAATCCTCTCCCGCACTCTCTCTCTCTCACACACACACACACACCCACTATCTTCTCTTATCTCTGTTTCACTCTCTCCTCAGTCTCTTTTTCTCTTTCCTCACTCTCTTTCACTTTCTTTAAAGCTATTTCACTCTCATCTTGTGCTCATGACTTGGTCTCTACAACAATGCTTTTATGTGTATTTTTTTAGTCTGAAATTGTGTTTTTCTATTCTAAGAGGTGTTCTTCTATTTTTAGAAATCTTTCTCATACCTTCTGGATCCTTTTGAGCTACAAGTGCAGCTGATTCTGGCCAAGGATCTGTTGGCCAGGTTTGGCTGTCCAGGGTTGGCCCAGGGCTGGCAGATCCTGAGCTTGATCCATATCCCGCCTTCCTTGATTTTCTGTATTTATTTATTTTAACTTTTAAGTCTATATATTTATGTTACTTTCATGACATGAACGCTTTCTTTTGATGATCTAGTTTAAAGACCATGGCACATCTTGCCTTTCTTGCTTATGAAACATTATTTTTAGGGCCAGCTGGATAGTTCTACTTCATGGAATGCAGAATCAGTCGATGCCGATCTGGATCGGCTGATTTGACTTGGAATCAGCAGTGCCTGATCCGATTCTGCCCCAAAACTGATCCCGGCTAGAGATTTTTTTAAAAAAATGTGCAAAATGTTTGAAATCAGTAACTCGGTCTGAATCAGCCCAAATTGGACCAAACTTGCCTCATTACATGTCGATTGGTTGATTCTTTTAAGAATCGGCCAGTCTTGGCTAATTAGGGTTTTGATTAAAAAGAGTATTATTGTTTCTAAACTGTCTTGCATAGTTGTATTTTTGTGTAAATGCTTTTTAAATTTATACAGATACTTTTTTGTTTATTTTAAAACCTTTTTTTATTTGTGTAAATATTTTTTTGGCTTTTTCTGTGGATCGGCTCAGTTCATTTGGATCGGCCGACGCGGCCAATCCAATCCTGCCTCCCTTGTTCTACTTATTATGGAATGCTTATACTTAATAAGAATTATGCTGATTGAATCATTATGAAATTGTTTAGAAGTCTTATCTTCCGAAGTTGTGGTTTGCCTGTCTTAAGAGGGGATGATACAGTCTCCAATATATCTACGTGTGAAGGGTAAACTCAGATCTTCTATTGTCTATAGGTGCTTGTTCTGGTTAAAGATCATGTCTTGTTAGCCATCTTTACCTTCTAAAAGCATCTGTAAGGAGCAGGCATATGCAGACATTGCATTATGCAGTCTCAGATTCCCCAAGAGATAATTGCAATATATTTCACTGTATATCTGTGATTTTCTTTATATTTATTGGGTTCATGCATAATTTTTCAGGAAGAAGCAAAATTATACATTTTTCTTGAGCTTGTCTCAAAAGGTTCTCTGGCATCTCTCTATCAAAAATACAATTTGCGAGATTCCCAAGTATCTGCATATACAAGACAGATTTTGAATGGTTTGAGATATCTTCATGGTCGGAACGTTCTACACAGGTAAGAAAAGTGGTCTTATGACTATGTTTATCAATCTGTTAGATTGAGTTGGACGATATCTGGACTGCTGATCTGTAATAAGCTAAAAGTTTTCTATTACTTTTCTACTAGCTAGTTGTGTGGGGTTTTGATATGTCTACCAAGGGACAGAAATTGGATCCCAAAATGCACTCAGCGTTATCTCAATGACGGGCGATAAATAATTGGGATATTTTTATTGCCAAAACACTTTAAGGTTGCCTGGGCAAAAATTTAAGTTGTGCTGTAGTGAAAATGAAAGGACTTGGAAGAAAATCCTAGGCCAAAAGACCCACTGTTGATATGCCAACAATGGCTTCCCCTGGACTTGTTGGGATCTCACACCATGATGCAGCCAGCATTAGGCTGAGAATTTGACTGCTGTATCACCTCTGGAGGAATCAAATCAACAACAGTAGCAGTTAATAGCTTGTCCAAGGTGCTGCTGGATTTGTTGTTGACTCTGATCACAATTATGTCAACACCATCCAAACATCATGGGTTGAATAATTTTTTTTTAATCTGCACTAATCAGGCACTAAAAATCTTAATATTGTTGCCAATTGCCTATGTTGCTTCAATGTTAGATGCAGTCATACTCATTTCTTCAAAATGATAATCTTCCATTGTTATGCAGAGATGTAAAATGTGCAAATATACTTGTTGATGCAAATGGATCTGTCAAACTTGCGGATTTTGGGTTGGCAAAGGAGGTTTGTCTCAACCCCTCTCTTCTTTTAAACTGTTGATTTGGAAAACAATTTGTCTTCTCATTGCTTTTGGTTTTCCTTTTGTCAGATAGCTAAACACAGTGCTGCTAAGTCTTGCAAAGGAAGTGCATACTGGATGGCTCCGGAGGTTAGGATCTTTACTAAATGAAATTGTTGTTCCGACTAAAAGATGTATAATCCAATCTTGTTAATGATTTCTTCGGTCACTCAAAATTTTAGCCACTGCAGAGCTGTTATTTTTTTCATGATTAGGGCCTTTGGCACATTGACTTGGGCAACCTTGGGGGTAGATAGAGTCATTGTCATTTCCTACCAGTTTTATAAATTGCTAGCAAGGAATGAGTATTGTCTTTACTCTGAGGTATAATGACAGTGCAACTTTCAGGGATTTTGTGTTCTTTAAATTATTAAATCCTCTGTCATTGCAGGTTGTCCGGCCAAGGAGAACCTATGGGCCTTCAGCTGATATATGGAGCCTTGGATGCACTGTACTGGAAATGTTAACTCAAAAGCATCCTTTTCCAGATCTAGAGTGGGTAAGCAATGTGGATGTGACAGTTACTATGTTTAAATACCTTTCTAGTTCATGTTGATTCTTTTTCCCCTACTCCAACATTGGCTAAGTTTGATGTTTAATTACAGCCACATTGCCGGTCAATTAGAAAGAGCAGGCTTTTTCCTAACCCAAGCAATTAGCTTCAGTAAGATTCAAAATCAGATAGGGCTATAATTTAGATCTAAAGTTCATGTCCCCTCTTATAATTCCTGTTCTGAAAGGAGGAAGCTCATAATTGTGAACAACAAGAAACATGAAGTCAGACAGGTAGTGCTTCATCAAATTCTCATCTTATCATATGGTTTGTGTTTCAATTGGAAATATAAAGTGAACCTGCTGATGGTTACCATCGCAAGGAGCAGAAGTGGATGAAAGTCAAGGATGAAGATATGTTCCCTGATTTACCTATCCTCTTCATTGGAGGCTGTCAGAGGCCCGAACTCGAACTGAAAACCTAGGCATTAAATTGAGGGCAATCTTCTACATAGATAGAGGGAAGGCACCCATGGATATCTGATATGAGACTAAACCTCAACACCCTCCCTGGTGCCGAAACTGAATGGTTATGGTATGAGTGGCACTATTGAACAGGTAGGGTGGAGTGTGTCCAAAATGGATGGTCCAATGGGTAAATCAGGTTCTGATATCACGGTAAAGGTCCAAACTCGAACCTAGAGCCTAGACATTGGGTTGAGGGAATCCTTTACATATATAGAGGAAAGGTGCCATAGATATCCGATATTGGACTAAACTTGACACAGGCAAGGCCTCTTGATCGTCAAACCATATCAGAAATTGAAATATGGATGTGAAAGGATGATGAAGACTGGTACATGGACAATAGTGAGGTTGGAAGGCCATAGTTCATAAGTGGGTAATCTCAGGGGGATAGGCTTGCAATGAATCTTGAAGTGGGAGGAGGATTGACATGGTTAATGTTCATAGGTTTTTCTGGTTGTACTTGTATATAAGCATTATAAAATTGGATCTCTTAAGTCAATCCTAACCAGGATCAGGATTACCAAATCACCCAATCAGGGAATGGGTGATATGGATTGGTTGATTAAACATGAAGAAAAGAGGAAAAATGGAAAATCAGGAATGTGTTTGTGTGCGGATTATGATGATGGAGTTATGATTATGCAAAACATACAAATGGACAGGTGTGATTGAATTTTCTTTCGAGAAAAGGTTGATTTTTTCAAAAAAATGGAGGTGGTATGTTGGAGAAGGTGAGGAGAGATTCCTCAACCACAAAACAAAGAAAAATATGGGCTATGTAAAGACTACACTAGCTGGATACAATAGCCCTCCATTTGGCTAAAGACATTTTCATCCTGAATCTAAACCACTGACAAAGGAAAGAAATAGCTCTAATTGAAATATTCTCAACATAAGTTTTACTTCCCCAGAATATGTTGTCGTTCATCTCATGCTATATACTCCAACAAATTGAATGTGGAATGAGATCACGCAGAAGTCTTCTAGCTTTGCTTGGCATCGCCGCCTTAGGCCTATTGAAATGCAACCAATATTGCTGGATGGTTGTGAAGTTTGCTGGGAATTTGAACACCTGACTAATGGCTCCCCAACCCCCCTTGCTTATTGGACATGAAAATATCAGATGATTGACGTCCTCCAGTTGAATCCCACAGAAAGAATAGGTAACATCACTATCCAGACGCCACTTCCGACAATATAGCTTAGTAAAAATAGGTGTGATTGATGATGACATAGTGTAAGCTTATTTTCATATCCGTGGAGTTTGTGGTGGCTTCAGTGTATATCATGGGCTAAAGGAATCAAGATAGAGGATCTAAAAGAGGGAAATCTCCTTTCATGCTAGCTTCAATATGTTCTCTAACATCTGTGCAATGATGTAAAATTTTGAGCACTTGTTGAAATCCTTTGATTTCTTGAATTGTCTTTTTTTTTTTGGAAAGTGGGTGTTACCACTATTGTATTAAAAGGAAAAAACGATGTACAAGTATACTCCATGAGATCCCAAAAAGTCCCTATGCATGCAAGGCCCACACCAAGCCCGCCCCCTTAACCCCCCAACAAAACACAAAGAGAGGAGTTATGGGAGTTCACATTACAAAGGAGCTCTACCCACTCTTTCACTTTATCGCAAATAAACAAAATCACACTCTACGACGTTTTGGCTTCCTTTCTAACTTCCTTTCTAAACGTCCTGTTGTTTCTTTCTCCCCATAAAACCCAGAGAGTAGTATGGGGAATCAGCCACCAAATGATCTTGTCACCTCTTAGGGCTTAGTTTCTGCCCCATTTCCCAATAAGGTGGTGCACCTCTCTCTGACGGCCAAGGCCACACTGAATCCTCCTAGCCAGCTCCTCCCACACCCCCTGTGAGTACCTCTAGCCCACGATAGGTGATCCAAGGTCTCATCCTCCTCTCCACATAGGCAGCAAGTCGGAGAAATGTCATGGAGCAAAGGAAGCAGTCTGTCCCTGGTGGGTAACCTACCGTGGGAGATCCTTCAAGTGAGGAGCTTCACCTTCAGCGGGCTTTTGGGCCACTAAATCTAAGGGGCCATATAGTGGCGCACCCCTCCATCGGAGATAAAGGTGTAAGCTGACCTCATTGAGAAGATACCCTCCTTGTCCTATCTCTAAGTCCACTCATCCTCTCTATCTGGCTGTGGCGCAAAATTCAGGAGGAAACTTAGAGTTTAGGGAGTGATGGAGGGTGGAGTATGCTGTGTTTTCATGGGGGTTGAGAATCTTGCCACAAGCCCTGAATGAATCGAAGTCAAAATGGAGAAGATGATGTTGGGGTGGTAGCTGAGTTTTCATGGAAGGGAGGGAGTTTGATTGGACTCGGTGACTATGGCTTACAAAGTGTCTATGTAGAAGAAGGGAAAATATGTGTGCTTTTTTTGAAAGTGGTAGGTACCACTAAATTGTATTCATGTAAAAAGGAGGGATATACAAGTACAATGAAGGACTTTCCAAAAGATCCCTATTTAAAATTCTGCCCACCAAGCTGATGTGGCACCCATTGACCCCCCAACAAAACAAAACATGAAGAATTATGTAAGTCCACATTACATAAAACCAATGCCCACTCTCTCACTTTTGGCACAATGAAAGAAGTAATCCTGTCTAAAACCCTAGCTTCCCTCCTGGAGATTCTGTCATTTATTTCTCCCCGTAAGGCCCACAATGTCGCATGGAGAATGAGCCACTAGATGAGCCTTTCTCCCTGAAGAAACCATCTCTTGTGCCATTTTTCTATCAATTGCTGCATGTTGTCTTGCAGGATGGTGGCCCCTAGAAACTCGCTCAAAACATGTGACCACACCTCCTTCGACAAGGAGGATCCTGTGAAGAGATGGTCTGTTGTCTCCTCCTGACCACAAAGGCCAGATACTGAGGGAATGGGGAAAGTACTATCTCGAGGATATTGACAAGGAATTATGGATGCTATGCCTTTGAGCTATGTTGTGGTCCATATAGAGGGAAAGAAGCAATAGATTTTAGAGAGGAGTTTAGATCAAGGAGGGCATAATCGGATCGGATCGGCCAGAGGAGTTTAGATCAAGGAAGGCATAATCGGATCGGATCGGCCGATCCGATCAGTTTTCAGTCAGTCTGATCCGACCTTTCCCGATCCACGGCCGGGATCAGCCGGATCGGGCTGGATTGGGCCGGATTGGCCGATCCAGCATGATCCCCACCCAGAAAATTTGAAAAAAAAAGGGGGAAAGTCCTGCAGTCCCTCCCAACCCCTCTCGGTGGGGCTTGCAGATCCCCCTCTCCCCCACCCCTCCCGGCGTTGCTCAGCAACCCCCCCACCGCGGCAGTCCACCTCCTCCACCCCTCCCGGCGCTGCTCAATGACCCCCCCACCCTGGCAGAGAAGAAGAAAAAGAGGAGGAAGAAGAAGAAGAAGAAACATACTTACCTGCTCAAGTCTCCGTCGCCGTCCCGGTCGCCGCCGCCGTCTGCAGTCGTCGTAGCCACCAGCGCCGCCGCCATCCTCCTTGTCCCATCCTCATCTCCTCGCGATGGGCCCAGGCCTGCACCTGCAGCAGAGTGGGGGATTGGGGCCTCAGGGGTGTGGGGAAGAAAGGAAAACCCCTGAAGCTATTAAAGGAAATAGGTCACTTGCATAAAAACCCTTGTAAACATAAACATACATAAAAACTTCAACTAAAAAAAAACTCTGGAACGGACCAGATCGGGATTGGGATCAGCCGATCTACCCGATCTACCCGATCCGGATCGGATTCTGGGCCTCCGATCTGAGTCTGGCTCCTGATTTGGCCTTGGTTTAGATAACCATCTAGCATTATCAAGAATTGTATTCAATGTCTTCATGATTGGAAATTTAGTGTGCATAGCTCTAGAATAGGTCAAGTAATTGCAAAAATTGGGGGATGGAAAAAACTCACTCTGTAACTGGATTTTATAAAAGCTCATGCATACGAGGGGGGAGGGGGACAGTGATTCTACCATCTTGGTAGAACTGTTTGCCAGTTATTCATGGGGATCTACTATTTTTTCTGGTTCTATATGTTTTATCTTTAATGAAATGTGGCTGTACGGTCACCTTCCAGAAAAAAAACTTGTCCAGATAGCTGCATTTTCTTGAATTTTAGATTTCTCTCAACAAATTATTTGTGAGTTTCCAGACACTGAGTCTATGCTGCTAATTGGGCACAGCGAGTAATATGCCAGAATCTTAATAAGACAATTCCTTTGAGCCATCAGTTGATCTAGGTCAGGTTTCATTGGCATGTTGAGGTTCAACGGCCCACTGTTTCTCAGAGAACATATCAAGAGTATGCTTATATGATGCTCATTGTCAATCCTTTTGGTTTATCAGCTATCTGCAATTACCCGAGGAATGCAGGGTTTGGTGTTTTTTTTCCTTCTTGAATGTTCATTACTTGTCTTCCTCAATATGACAGCCTTAAATGAAGCTGCTATGGTGACTGGTGGCTGAGAGGATGTCACGACACTTCGACACCTTCACCACACCAGTTGCTTTGCATTCAAATCAGGTGTCCTACAGCATTGATACCTTTTCTAGGCTGCCGTGGTGTTCATTGGGTTAGGCTCTTCTATTTCTTCCTTTGCTTGAAGTTTCTCAGGGAACATCAGACCTGCCATATGAGGGTATGGTGAACTGGGTGGTGATGACCAGAAACTGGTGGTCAAACTTTTCAAAATGGGATGGTTTCTGGCCGTGCACGGGTCTTACTTTTGGTGGGGGATGCCACTTTTGCGGCTTTGGCAACAGTGATGGCCAGCTAAACTGGGAAAGGTCGGGGAGGGGAGCTTAAAGGGTAAATGAGACAACTAGAGGAGGTCATTGGCTGCTTACTCATTGATGGTGTTACTATCTGAGAACTTTGTTTTTCTTCTTTATCCCATATTCAGGCTGGGGAAGTCACAAAGTTAGTTCTGATGACACAGCTAGAATTAGGGATATAAATTTACTTAAATAGAACCCATGAAGATATAGATGTATTGCTGCATACATGTATACTTTGGTATGTTTCAGAAAGAGCATTTTCTTTCTCTTCTCATGGTGAATCTGCTAATTTTTCTATGTAACTTAATAGACCCAGGCAATATTTCATATCGGTCAAGGTGGACAACCACCTATTCCTGGCACACTATCGAGAGATGCACGTGACTTCATTGAGCAGTGTACTCAAGTTGATCCAGATAGACGGCCATCTGCCTCCAAGCTATTAGAACACCCTTTTGTGAAGAGGCTACTACCAACTTCAAGCCCCGATTCTTCCATGCAAGGACGGAGTTGGCTGCAAACATAACCGCATTTGGGTGCATCATGATCAGGTGAGGCATTTACATGTCTAGTAATAGAAACTCAGCAACTTCTCCATCTTAAATGCTTCTTTAAAAACATGACACAGGTGAAGGGATGGTGCTACTGGATTGGAGAAACACGTCATATAACATATTCTTATTTCATCCTGCATCATTCTTCTGCTGGTGCTACTAGCCTCACTCGGCTATTTTATTTCAATCTGTAGATGGTGTAACATGAGGCAGGGCATTCTTTCATGGCAATGGTCAAATGGAGAGCCTCTCACCTACGGGATGGCTTTGAGGGGCAGGGGGGAATTCGCCATCTTCCGAAGCATAGCATGTTCTATTTCCCCAGTTATTGAATTTTGATTGTTGTACACCAGGGGTTTAAAATCCATAACAACAAGGAAAGAGTAAGAAATCTGTTGGCGTACAAAATGTTGTTGAGTCCAATTCTTTTTCTAAGTAAGATGAGCGTTTTTTCTTTTTTTTGCTTGCCTTTCACAGTGTTTCGGCTTCTTTCTCAGAAAATTTTGTAAATATTGCTATCATGTACTCCTTTTTCTATAGTGCCCAAATCCTATTTGGGAGGATCGTGCAATGTTTAATTGATGCTCGCAGAATGTGGACAGCTCAACTCTCTCTCTCTCTCTCTCTCTCTCTCACACACACACACACACACACACACACACACACAAATGGAAAAAACTTGCGATTTTACTGGACCCAGGTCTGAGCTCGTCGTCATGCAACTTCAGACTAGGAGAAATTTATAAAAGGAGGCCATTTGACGAGCTTGACAAGAGGCTAGACATTCATGGGGGTTGACCAAATAGCCATTATGTCGCTCGCTGTCCAATTACCCTGCAGAGGTGCAGTTGTCCATTTGAATAAAGCTTTATTACCAGGTGTTGCAAAGGGATCCGATCTCCACAGTTTTTACCGTGGCTATTGAGAACTCAGATATTCTTGGCGATTGTCGTGAAAGACGATTCCTGTCTCTGGTTCTTCTATCGATGATCGTCCTGTTGATTGGAGTTTAGGTCGTTCGGCGACCCACTCAACAAGAATTTGCAGTGAAATTTTTAGATCCGTGAGCAGAAACCTATCTTGGATCCCTTTGATTCTTAAACTTGTCACGATGAACCTCAGATGAGGGGGGAAAAAAATAAAAAAAAAACAAACAAACGGGGAAAACCTGAAATGCAAACCGAACAAATTCTCCTATAATAACAGTGTTTGTCCTTGTCTAAACCTTTTTTTAATCACACGGCCTAATCACAAGTCTAAGCCGCGGACTTGGATCATGCTTTCACATCTTCTATGCAGCAAACGGCAATCTATTTGCCACAAAACTGAGGACTCAAAACCCTCCGTGTGGTAAAAGACGAAAGGATTTGCTCTTGCTGCAGTGTAGTAGGACGGCTACTCTATCGAGAGTCGCCAGCAATCTGGCACCGATGAAGCAGACATGGACAACTGCAATTAGAGCCCACTTGAGAAATTAAGACAGCCATCATAGAAATGAAAGGAATACATACACGCATACGCAGGCAGAGAGAGAGATCATACGAAGGAGAGAATTTAGATATCCATGCCCTGTCCGCCATACAAGGTTTTAAAGGGTATACAATATAATATGAAAGATTGTAGGAATATATATATACGTCATTATCTTATTTATACGAGAAGATTAATCAAGAGTAAGGTTTGTCGATCTGACCATATCGATCACGACTCAATACGGGGTGATACGGTCGGTATGGACATTGTATTAGTTCTGACTCAAGGAGGTCATTTTTTAAAAAATATTTTTAATATTTTAATTTTTTTGTAAATTTTTAAAAATAAAATTATAATATTAATTCATTTAAGTTGTAAAATAATATATTCATCTGAAAAAATAATAGAATGTTGAGTTCCTTTTTTGTGATCATACATTCGTACTAAGTTATGTATAATTAATTTTACTTACTCTTCCGACTATTATTAAGATATAAACATGATTACTTGCGCATTTGTAATTTCATTATGTAACAATAAGAATACATAATTTTATACACATAACTAAATAATTACGTGTATAAAATTATTAATACCTTATTTAATGAAATAGCCTATTATACCACTCAATTAAACATCTTATTAAAAAAATATGTTAAACCGTTAAAGTGAACATATACATAATTTATACATAATTAACTTTACTCATGATATTATTCAACTCCACTCATAAAGTACAAAATGTCGAAAGTCACTCATCTGACTCATATGTGAATCCCGAATCTCAATCAGAATTAGATATATGAGACTCATGACCCGTATAATCTAACTCCATCCTAGTGGGTGGAGGTGTACGTGGGTGAGTCTGAAAATATGTACTACATAAATAATAGATCATGTGTAGTGGTGGAGGGTATATGAAATCCTCTAAAAAAAGTTCTAACTATATCTATACATGTATGTCTATCATATGCTACTGGTGGGACTAGTGCTGATGGTGCTCGAACCTTGGACGTGGAGGAAGATCTTGATCCGTCCGGTGTTGGTGGTGGGAGAACTTTAGACGTGAAAGATGATGCCATGGCTCTGTTGCGAGAAACATATCCCTCCTATAATTGTATCCGAAAGTAATCTCGGACATCCTCTGGAACTAATGAGTATGCACGACAATCCCGTCTCACTCTTGCAAGGTGCTCTGCAAATCTATATATGTCAGTGACGTAATATCCGTAGTATCTACAGTGTACATGTCGATCACCCTCAACAGTGTACTCGTCCTCCCACGCAGGGTGGCGTCGTCCGTCCATGATGACCTATAAGTGTTGAATAGTTTTGCATTAATAACTTGAAAGACAAGTGCAAAAGTCAAGACATGAAGAAATAAACGATTAATTTATAGTTGTATACAAATATATGCAAATGATACATGCTCCTAATCATATGGGCCCAAACTCGGCCACATCTAATCTCTAAACAATCTGACATTATGTGTTTTCCTCAAGTAGGACAAGCACTCTTCATATTCTACGGAACTTGCATAGTGCTCCCTGTACATGCGTAAATAGTGTTCATACTCTTGGGAATCCTATGAGTACACGATCGGCGGTGACGCAGCTGAGAGCTGACCGTATCTTTCGGTATATTGCGGCATTGAAGCATAGCCATGAGGATGTAGGTACGATGCATGGGAAGAATGAACTACTACTCTCAGAATTGTCAGGAATTGGCCGGACCCCCCTCCGACCTCCACCCTCCCACCGCCCCCCGTCCCTCCGCCCACCGCCGTCTCCTCCAGCCTCCTACAGCTACCTCCTCCTGCCTCCACCGCCCTCCCCCCGTCATCCACCGGCCCCTCCGCCCACCCACCAGCCACCCCCGCCGCCCTCCTCCTCTCTACAAACAAATAATACAAAAAAAAAACCTCGTCGGAGGTTTCCTATTGCCGGTCCCTGCCGTTGGGATGCTCCTCGCCGGCCTGCACTGCCGCTTGCACCGTCGCTGGATGCCGCCCACTGCTGCTGCGCTTGACACCTCCACCCCCCGCCCATGGCCGGCTTTTAACGCCGAACCTGCACGAGCCGCCCGGCCGGCACGTACTAGGCCGGTCCCACGACGAACCGGTATTGTACGCAGCGGGACGCACGGTCCCGTGCAGTCCACTGCGAACCGGCCGCGTTCCACAGGCCGCCAGTCTCGCAAGCTAGTTGGCACGGTCCAATACGGGCGGTTCACCCAGTACATGACCGGTTTGTAAAACCCTGAACAAGAGTAGATTTTTTTTTTGAATCTTAATCTACTTAAAATTAAATCAAAGGAACAGCAGGCGATGAAAGGGGTATATATGATGGGGGTATACATGATAATACGAAGAATATATGGGTATATAATAAAATATGCAAGATTGTAGGAATATACATGTAATTATCCCATATAAGTATTATGTAACAGTGAGCAAAAAGTAATCTGCTTTAGGTTCAAGAGAATAGTTACCCCCTCAATGAAAGCATCAATCTCCTCAGCTGTCAAGCATTCATCCTCTTCTCCAGCATTCTCCTTCCATCCAAATAACCGCAGATGCGTCACTTCTTCTACAGGATCAAGACATGAATTCTTCTCTCCAGTAGAAGTGGGAGAACTCTCAAAGTCTTCACAGGCACCGAGAGCTCCAATCGTTAAGTTGCCATTATCCATTGAGCAATCTGAACCATAATTTGATACAGAAGTTGGCAGTGGCTTGGTATCAACCAGGGATGATGCACCCATGATCTGCTCATCGGACTTCTCCAAAGTGGTTGATCGACAAGAGCTTCTCTCTGTGATAGAAGTCAAGCGATTTGCAGACATCTTTCGGAGAGAATTAAAAAAATCACTCCGGTTCCGTTGAGAAACATGCCTTTTCTCCACAAACGTGTTCAGAGGCAAGGCATTCACTTTCCCATAAACTATGACCATACGGGGGCTATTCAAATGAGGAGCAGTTGCAGCTGAATGGGGCACACCAAGTGGGTTCAAAACCCTTGCGGCATTCACTGGTCTTGGAATATCACCATTTTTCTTACGGTTGAGAACTTGAAAACTCCCGATTTGGGATGGTTTGAGAATATCAGACCTGCTAGATCCACGACTTAAATTGTTCACAACCTGAGCAGATGATTGCTTCCCAACATTTGACAAGGGATTTAAGTCACTGCTTCTAGGGCCTCTCGGCTTTGGCTTCTCCGAAGAGTTGAGAACCTGAAAGCAATTCTTTGCCACCCACTGGAAATGAAAAAAAAAAGCTATTTTGACCCTAAAAATAAAGACAACTATGCTCGATTGTTCTCAACTGATTAAGCTGATGAGACAACATAATAAATAGCATAAAACTGTCTAATTAATAGAGAGAAGGGTTAAAAAGCCCCAGAACCAAGCACACCATCACCACAGGGTAATTGTAATTGCTGTGGTTGTCACATGATGATAATTCAATAAATATGGAGATATCTTAAAACTCAAGTAAAGACCATCTGGATCTACATGCATGTCTCTCCTTTGAAAAACAACTTGCTATAATAAGTCTCAGGTGTCCAGAGTGTCAAGTGACCACAGCTAAACTTTGAAGAAATGAGTGACATGCGCAAGGGACGATTTAAAACAGAATCAAATCCATTGGGTTGAAAGATGGCATGCGTGAGGTTTTCCTCACTTTAAAGGCTGGAATTCCCATCATCTGAAAGAGGACTTACAGATGGACCAGAATAGGTGTGCAAAACACGTTTGGATAATGCATGCCAACAAGTGTTCTAAGCTAAACTAAAACAGATTGAAACAGGCCAAGCCTTTAGAGTAATGGATGACCAATCAAGAAGGACATTTTCTGCAGAAAAAAAAATGGTCTGAGATTGGGTCTCCTTGTTTGGAAGACAATGCATTCTAATTGTGAAGGGACACACAGAAATGTTGTTCCCTTTACAGATTACAAAACAAAACTACATCGGTGGCAAGATATGAGACTGTGAGTTACATGGTGCTATACTAGTTAACAAACAGCAGAAAACAGGAACATGATAACACCGTCATAAACGTCAATAAATCCATTGTCAGAACTTAATACAGTAGTTAGGATAATACGATAAAAAAAAAGTAAAACAAGTGAATGCATAAACTTATACTAGATATCACCATGCATACATTTGACAAATACTGGCCTTCCATTACACATCTATTACGTTTGAAAAAGTAGCTACCAAAACACTGATCATTACCACTAAACATATTACGAACAGCTATTAGTTGGATAACAGATATGTCAATAACTTCGCTTCTCAACATAGAAAATATTCTAGAGGATGAAAATCGTTACATGCAAACCTTGTTTTCTGACATAAAAGCAATGTTACACGTCCCGTCACAGTGAGCAATAGAAGGCAAGACTATTACTCATCATTGTTTAGGTTTCGGAAATACAAAAATCATATTCAAGAAGCATAATATTGGTCTGATAGTGCGGAAGGATGGGTATGATCCTTACCATACACCACAATGATCATCCAGTTTCTTTAAAAGAATAGTGAACACTGAAAGAGTTACCGCAAACAATACCAAGCACACAATCCTAAGAATTAAAACAATTCCGCATTGCGAAAGTTCAAGATATGTACGTACTGAAGCTTTAGGCATTGATGGAGTCATGCGTACCAACTGTCGAGACTGTTGGATAGCTAATTCCTCGAGCTTCTGAGTTTCAAGAGAGCTGCTAAACCAGAAATGAATTAAGCAAAAGCATGGGAAAAGAGAGAGCTAGAGGGGACTGAATCCCTTCAGAGAGAAACCAGAAACTTAAACAAGGTATGCAACCCGGGGAACAGCACGAGCTCGTGGTGCTTGAACCAATGTCTCGGCCATATGTAGGCCAGTCACTGTGCTTGAAGCAGTTGAAGAGACACTAGCTGGAGCAGTTTGCTTCACTGATGAGTAGGTAGTCCACTACCTCCAACAATGACAGGTACTTCTTGCAAGGCAGAGGTCCAGCCATCACCTCCAATTATGGCTGATGAGATCAAGGGGATGCTTTGAACTGCACTGCAGAGGCTCGGAGAGTTGACCCTGCCAATGCCAGCAGGCCCTTGTCTATCTTCATCTACAAGAGAGGGGAACTCATTCTCAAACGAAGGCTTATCAATGCTGCCTACAGTGCTTCCACTAGTAAGAACAACAGTTGCATCACTTCCAGTTCTTTTACTCCATGAGTCACTGCACCTTCCCGAGACCATAGATTGTGACCTCATTGCATTTTCCTCAGATCTATTTGATATTGGATCAACATCATTCTCAGAATTAATCAACTTCTTTTTGTCATGAAAATAAATGCCCTTGCCCCAATCCCTGTCACGGTGGCCCCCTACCAAAACTACTGTCAGACTGTGCACTAACTGCCTTATCTTTGCCATGACTATGTGAACCATTAAAGTTTGAACTTCTTCGGTAAGATGACGAGCTTCTCTCTGTGAAGATTGTGGAGTGCGGATGGTCACATGTACTCACTAAGGTCCATTTTGATAACGGAATAAGTCTGGTTAGGATGACCCGGGGTCGGATAGTGATTAGAGTGGATTTTCTCGTTCTCATGAAAGAGGTGGAATGACTTAATCGGAGTCAAATAAAAATAGTGGGCGGGCACACCACCCCGGATAGGTCGCCCGCCTCTATTCTAATCCGCTATCAAAATGGGCCTAACAGTCTGCTCCTTGATAAAATCCCAGCTGCATGGTAATCCATATCATCCAATGAAAAGCAAGAGAAAAAGAAAATAGAGCATCTGGCACTAGAAGTCAAGAACTTCTAGATATTGACCCCAGTAGCTGCCTTCAACCATTCGGGAACAAATGCAGGTTCATTTTTCTTCGTTAGAGTGGACGGTGCCGACTCTTTTCCCTTCTTTCCAGCATGTCTAAGGACCATTATCCACAGACCCGCAATGTCCTCTCTGTGACTGGGAAGACACTATTTAACACAAACAGCTGAATTTTATTTTTCCAATGCAACTAGTTCATCCCAAGACCCTTGGACTGCAGATTGTCGTGAATGCAATCACACCACGCTTCTCCTCCATCCCACCCTCCAAAAAACAGCCAGGAAACCAAGAACCCGGGTGGAAACAACCCAAGTTTCCCCACCAAAGAGGCCAGAGAGAAGCAAATTTCTATGCAGAAACTGAGGAGGCAAGAAAAGTCTTAAAATGCCTCGCATTTGACGAAGACGAAGGGTCTATGAAGGCATCCTAGCGGGATTCTGAATGGCAAGAACACTGCTACCTCTCCCATCTCCAGGGAGACACCCCTCAGAAGACACCTCCTCGTCGTAACCATCCAAATTACAGAATGCACGGGTTGGAAAGGAAAATAGGAGAGAAGAAACCTGAAACCCGACAAAGAGTAGCGTAAGACGGCACCGAAGACCAGGACAGACGAAGGGGAAGAGAGAAACCCCACGAAGAAGAAAGGGGTCCGCAGGATGTATCCGACCCAGAAAGGGGTTGGTAAGAGAAGGGAAGAAGATGGGAGAACACACACCCAACACTCCCCCTCCTGGGGAGAAGAAAAGGATACTTCTTTGTATCAGAAATCTCGAACCCGGAAGTGGGCAGAGAGCCATAGACGTTAGAAGAGAGGAAGGGAGAAAAGCTACGCACTTCCCTTCCACTTTATCATCTGCGGAAGATGAGGAGTCCCCTTTGGCTCTAAAGAATGCTCGTTAATCTATTAACTGCTGTTGTTCTAGCTGTATTGTTCGTTTGGGTAGGAATTAATTAAGGAGAGATGGAGAGAACAACAGGGGAAGTAAAGGGAAGACACGGGATCTCTCTCTCTCTCTCTCTCTCTCTCTCTCTCTCTCTCTCGTTCTAGTGTTCTACTAGTTAAAGTAACGTCCTACACGTGAGTTTCTTTTAAAAAAATATTTTAATATTTTATTTTATTTAAATAATATAAATTAAAAATTATATTATGTTTTAAAAATGCAAGTGATCAAACTTGGTCAATCCCACAAAATATACTAAATCCACTTAGAAGACAATGATCTAATCGAAACGAAATCTAAAACGCAAAAAAATAAACATAAATCAAAGAGATAAATCTCACATCACATAGGAGGTTTAGAATGGAGACGGAAAAACCCTCTTTTATTTGTTCTTGGCCTTCTTCGTCGGTAATTTGTTAGCTCGTTCAGATCATGGTTTGCCGACCCGGTGCGTCTCGCACCGACTCGCACGACCCGACCCGACCCAGGCCGGGACCGGGTCGGTCGGGCCGTGAGTCGTGGCCGGGACGCACTGGACCGCATGGTCCCGTGCGTCCCGCCGCGTACCGGAGCGGGTCGAGGCGGGCCCGATCTGGTTCGTGCGGGACGGCGCGTACGTGCCGGGTCGCCCATATAGCGGGCCGGGTGCGGGCGGGTCTGGCATCCGCAGCGGTGGAAGGCGGTGGCCGGCGGTGTGGGCGGTGCAGAGCGGCGGCGGACGGCGGCGGACGGCGGCGGACGGCACCGGACGGCAGCGACGACCGGCGATCAGAGGTAGGTGCCCTAAAATTTTGTTTTAGGGTGAGGAGGGGGGTGGGGGAGGGTGAGGGTGGGCGTCTGCGGCCGTCGGGGGCACCGTGAGAGGGAAAGGGGGGCGTCTGCGGCCGTCGGAGGGGGGAGGGGTGACGTCTGCGGGCGGCGGGCGTCGGAGGGGGGAGGGGGGGCGTGCGGCGGGCGTCTGCGGGCGGCACCGTCGGAGGGGGGAGGGGGGCGTTTGCGGGCGTCGGGGAGGGGGGGCGTGCGGCGGGCGTCTGCGGGCGGCACCGTCGGAGGGGGGAGGGGGGCGTCTGCGGGAGGGGGCGTCTGCGGGCGTCGGGGAGGGGGGCGTGCGGCGGGCGTCCGCGGGCGACACCGTCGGAGGGTGGAGGGGGGCATCTGAGGGAGGGGGGAGGGGGCGTCTGCGGGCGTCGGGGAGGGGGAGGGGGGGTGTCGGGGGGGCGTCGGGGGCCGGCCACCGTCAGAGGGGGGAGGGGGGGCCGTCTCCACCGTGAGGGGGGGTGGGTGAGATGGGGAGGGGGGGGGGGGTGCGTCTGCATCGCCGCCCCCAGCTCCGGTGGGGGGCGGGGAGGGTGGGGGGGGGGGGTTGTTTAATTTTTTTTATTTTTTTAATTAAAAAATATAAGAAAATATATTATTATATTATTTATTATTATTATGAATGTATTATTTAATTCATGTTATATAAATAAGATAATTTTTGTTTAATTTATGTTGTATAAATATCATTTTAATTATGTATTATTTAATTCATTTTGTAGAATTAATATAAATAGTATTTAATTCATGTTGTAGTAATAAATTTATTTTTTGATGTGTAATTCAATTCATGTTTAAATATTAGATTTAATGTAAATGTAATATTAAATATTAAATTTAGTATTACATTTGGAAAAATATTGATATTAATATCAGTATTAGTTGTAGATGTAAAATATTTTTAAATACATAATGTATATTAGTTAATTAAATTACATAATGTAATTTAATTTAATGTAAATATAAATTTAGTGTTGAATATTTTATAAATAATTATAAAGTTAATTTATATGTACAATGTAAGTTATTTAGAGATGTTTATAATCTATATGTGTCATGTAATTTAATTAGAGATGTAATTTTAAATATCTAATTAGTGATAAATAATTTTAAATTTAATGTATATGTATTAATTATAAATATTAACCTTATTTGTATGTTATAGAAATAATGATATTATTTTGAACTAAATTATATGAAGATGTATTAAATATTGAATTTAGTCTTGCATGGTACGCAAATAATAAAATTATGTTCATTGTTAGTTGTAGATGGGAAATAATATAATTTCATATTTTGAATTTCTTAATTTTAGGAGATAACACTCTATGGCTCCTAAGGAACGAACAAATGATATTTGGTGGTCACACGGAGTTTTGTTGGATGGCAACCGTAGGTGTTGGCGTTGTAACTATTGTAAACTAGAACACCGGGGAGGAGGGGTGTCTCGGTTGAAGAAGCATTTGGCAGGAGGAGCCGGGACAGGATACTCTGAGGTTGCTGGGTGTATCCATGTGCCTAGAGATGTGAAACTTGCAATGGCTAGGCACCTGCGGGAGAAGAGAGCTGAGATGCAAGAAAAGGAAAAAAAGAAGAAAATGGAGCAAGCGGCAGTGAGCGGGCGCCCAAGTGACAGCAACGAGGAGGAATGTGCATGGACACCCAGTGACGAAGACGAACAAGCACGTACTGAGCAGCCTGATGTGTATGTCACTGTGAACGATCCATACGAAGCCCAGTTTCGTGAGGCAGTACGTCAGAGTAGGGAAGAGTCAAGACATCCCGAGGAGACTGTAGTCCGTAGTCGCGAGGCGGCGAGGACCGGAGCATCAGGGAGTGGTGGTTCATCTACGACTCGACAATCACGAGGCATAAGGAGTTTATTGACTGGTGACTCGGGGACACAAAGAAAAAGGACACAATCGATCAACATTGAAGATGTGGAGCCCGGTGCACTATCCCGAGAGCATGGTAAGCAAACGAGGATGGACGATGCGTATGGCCAGAAGAGACCTAAATGGAAACTTGGTCAAGCTGTTGCAAAATGGTGGCACCACGCGGGTCTGCCTTTCAATGCAGCCAATAGCCCTTACTACAAGCCAATGTTTCAGGAAGCACAGGTTCTTGGGCTACACGTGCAGCCACCTACAGCGAGAGAATTGGCTGGCGTATACCTTGATGAACAAGTTACTGAGATCAAGAGTTACATTGACTCATTCAAGCAGAAATGGACAAAGTACGGAGTCACACTGATGTGTGATGGATGGTCAGGTACCACAAAATCTAGCCTGATCAACTTCCTTATTTATTGTGATAGACATGTATTCTTTCACAAATCAGTGGATGCGTCTGGTCAAATTCACAGTCACCAATATATTTTGTCATTGATGGAGCAAGTGGTGACTGAGATTGGGGAGGAGTATATTGTACAAGTGGTGACTGATAATGGGTCGAACTATAAGAAGGCTGGGGAGGAGCTAATGAAGAAAAAACGGCACATTTTCTGGACCCCTTGTGCAGCACATTGTGTAGATCTGATGCTGAAGGAGATTGGGCAGCTTCGTATAGTAAAATCTGTGGTCGAGGTGGCACAAAAAATCACGAAATATATCTACAACCACACACTTGTATTGGCATGGATGAGGGAGCACTGTGGCGGTGAACTGTTGAGGCCTGGCATCACACGATTTGCCACCAACTACATCGCATTGCAGAGCCTATTGAAGCACAAAGATGGGTTGAAGCAAATATTTAGAGGTGAGACCTGGCTGAGTTCCTCTTTTACTGCTTCACGTGAAGGGGCGGAGGTCGAGGGGATTGTCAACACCTCGAATTTTTGGGATAGAGTGAAGGTATTAGTGTCATTGATAGAGCCACTGTATGAGGTTCTACGATGCGTGGATGGGGATAGAGTACCAACCATGGGGTTGGTGTACAGCAAAATAGAAGCAGCCAAGCGGAAGATCCTTACAACGTCCAAAAAATATGGACCCACCATTCTAGAGATTGTGGAGGACAGATGGGACAGACAAATGAGCCGCGATCTTCACATGGCAGGTAAACACTTACATTCTCGTCCAATCAATGAGCTGTGATTTTCAGTTGATACTAATATGTAATTCATTGTCTTACGATTGCAGCGTACTATCTACATCCGGCCTTCCAATATGCTCGGGCCCTTGCTTATGACGATACGTTGATAGAATCGGTCAACATTGTGGTAGACCGATTGTCTTTCACCCCAACAGATGCTGCTGATGCGTTGAATGAGATATAATTGGATATTTTAACATTGACAATATTAAATGAAATATACACTTCATATTTTTTGATAATGCAGATGAAAACATTTAGAGAGGGAATTGGTTCATTTGCGACACCTAATGCCATGGCCAGTCGTGATAGACTCGACCCAGGTAATGTGTCTTCACAATGTACCTTCTACATCTCGAGAAGTAATTTTTACATTTAATTATTATATTGTACGTGATCTGTCTTAAACGCAGCTGAGTGGTGGCTAAATTACGGCACAAGTGCACCCGTATTAAGGAAGATCGCAATGAGAGTTCTATCGCAAACATCCTCGTCGAGTGGGTGTGAGCGGAATTGGTCGACGTTCTCCTTCTTGCATACTAAGCTGAGGAATAGGCTAACATACCGCAGGCTAGACAAAATGGTGTATGTTCATTACAACATGAGGCTAAAGGTCCGGCATGTACAAATGGATACAAGGAGAGGAGAGGGAGATTACGACCCAACGGATGCTGTGTACTTGCGAGACGATGATGACCCTATGGTAGCATGGGTTGCAAGAGCCACAACCGAGCGTGGTGAGGCAGAATTGGACGAGGAGGCTGAAGAACCTGGCGAGACACTACGGCCTAATACTTTTCTCGCATCAGCTGTACAAGAGGCAGTCGGGGAGGGAGATGACACCCATGTGCATTTGGGTGGTGACGACTCAGCAACGGGACGTGATGATGAAATTAATTTAGATGAAGACCTCGTCATTGGGGGTGGAGACACATCGTATGCGTACGATGATACAGTATGGGAGCGATTGATCCAACCCCCATTAATTGAGCGTCAAGAGCCACCTCAGGTGAATTAATACATGAAAATCGAATCGTAAATTTCATTAGATAGCATAGTCATATATTGATGTATGATAGCAATATATTACAGGTCGGTCCGACAAATGACAACATTGCGGGAGAACAGTGATCCCGAGTTGCTGTACCGCGACATTCAATATCTGCGGAACCAAGAAGGTTATCCACTTCAAGAGAGGCTAGGGGGAGTTCCTCATTTAGAGAGGTGAAATTATATTGTCATTTCTACATTTGTTAATATATAATTCATTGGTAATTGAATATATTCTTCTTTCAATTGTGTAGTCTTCGGTAGCATCGAAACAACCATCTCAGTCTGCTGCGCCCCGACGCTCAACATCTAAGGCTAAGGCACCCAATCAGTCTTCTCAGGTATACGTACAGACTTACACAATAGAAAGTAAATTAAAAAATTATCTAAACAGGCTTCTGCTTCTCAGGCATCTAGAGGGACACAACATGCAGCAAGTAAGCCGCCCCCTGCTCCACAGAAGAAAAAATCACCATGGACCACATTATTCACCAGCAAGAAGTACAAGGGACCACCATTAAATCCGATAGATATTGCAGACATGGAGACATTAGATCCCAATGCAGATGACGACACTCCCGAGCCCTCTGTTGAGCCCCGCATTAGTGGGAGTCATGACTCCGATGCTGATAGTACACCGACAGGGTCTTCATCCCATGGAGATGGTGGTTCTCAAGGTGACCAGCGGAGTCCTCGTCAGAATACTAGTGCTGGTGGCAGAGAGTACAACAGTGGTCATAGTAGAGGTCGTGGGGGCCGTCAACATGGCGCATGGACAGAGGAGCAGCACTTCACACATGCCACGCAAGATAAGGACCACGGTGCTCCACCCGCAGGGACGAGACGGGCAGCTGATCATTGGGATCCCTACTATGGAAGTTCGGTTGCAGACAGTACCAGCTATCAAGGCATGTTGTCTGATTTTGAGAGGATGAGCACACATGACTCCCAGGGATCTGGAAGCTCGTATGGACGGTCATGGCCGCAGCAGCCGATGTATCATGACTCAGATAACAGTAGTTCATTTTTCCCATCGTATCCATATCCTTATGCCACAGCTACGTCAGTAGAGGTCGTGTACGCACAAGGTTCGCAGGAGTATGAATACTACGTACGCATGTACTGGGAGAACTATTCAGGTTCAATGCGCTATGAAGACTATCTGTCCTATCTGCGGACCACATTTAATGTCAGATTGTTTGGAGATGGGCACTGGCCCAGTTTGGGTCCATAGTCTTTATTAGTATGTATCATTTGGTTACATTTATAACTAACTAATAATTAATTACAGATTTCTTCATATATAGAGTTCTGTACTTGTCATTGAAATCACTAATGTAAACTTTTACATCATTTGCAGGTCATCATGGATGGACGGCGTCACCCTGCGTGGGAGCATGGATACTCTGTTGAGGGTGATGGACATGTGCACTGTAGATACTGCGAACATCGCGTCACCGGCATACACAGGTTTGCGGAGCACCTTGCGGGAGTGGGACGCGATGTTCGTGCATGCGACCGAGTTCCGGGAGATGTTCGACATTCCTTTCGGACACAGTTACAGGATAGATACGGTTCTCGTAGCACACCGAGGACATCTTCTTCTACGTCCCGGGTACCTCCACCACGAGCACAGGGCGGAGCAGGATCTTCCTCCACGTCCAGAGTTCGAGCAGCACCAGCACCAGCACCAGCACCAGTCGCACATGATAGAATTGAAGCTATAGATGTAGTGAGGACTTTTTTTACAGATTTTCATATACCCTCCACCGCAGCACACGACCCATCATTTGTGCGGATGGTTACATATTTTCAGTCCCACCCACATGTACCTCCACCCACTAGGATAGAGTTAGATTATACGGGTGATCAGTCTCATGTATCTGATGATGAGTTTTGGGATTCGGGCTTCACTGATGATGATGATTAGTGAGTTTTGGGATTCGAGTTACACAGATGAGGAGGATGAGTGAGTTTTGGGATTCGGACTTCACACATGGACGAGGATTAGTGAGTTTTTGTATTTTATACTTCATGAATGAATGCCATTATTATATCACTGTTTCCTTTTACATATTTAGTAATTGAAATAAATTTTTATGTATTATATATAATAGGATGTTTAATTAAGCAGTGTAATATGTAATTTTTATATAATTTATTATGTATAATGTAGCATGGATCTATTATCATAAATAAACTCTACATTCTAATATTTTTAAATATATATAACATTTAATCTTTCAAAATAAATTTATTAAAAATTTTAAAAAAAATTTACAAAAAATCGCGTCGAGACCAAAAGGGGCGGATCGGGTCGCTGTGCGACCCGCCCGACCCGACCCGTCCCGCGCCGAGACCGGGTCGGCCGGGTCGGGCGGGTCGGCAAACCCTGGTTCAGATCCCTTGTCATAATTGAAACGAAAGAAAAAGATAAATATTTTTTTATAATATATAATATAAATTATTTCTAAAAAATTATATTAAGAATTAAAATAAAATTATATTTTTATATTTTTATCTTTATTATAAACTCCAAACAAAGATATGATGTTGATTATAGCTCCGATCCTGGATAAATATAAATTAGATATAATAGAGGATAAAAAATTAATCTCTATTATGACAAATAAAAATTGATACTGACATAACACAAAAAAATCAGTCTTTACTATGACAAATAAAAATCGATACAGTGGATGACATACCATAGGTTAAAAAAATACAATCATTGCCATCCTAAACATGGCAGACATCTCTATTTCCAATCGACTTCCATCATTAAAGGATGAGTGTTCAGAATCATATAATTTTTCCTATTTTATTGTTATTCTTTTAATCATGTGGAAGATAAAGATTATGATAGTTTAATCAAAGATACCAAGATTAACAATAAGAGCAGGAGGTGAATGTTTGACAATTACAGTTCATTTAAGAGGAAGGAACAAATCTGATTCTATTTTGATGAGTCAACTTGAACTATTTCAAATGGAGTTGCTTAATTAAGTATTTTTTAACAAAATGATTAAACTTACTCATTATCTTATCATGTGTTAGATCTCAAGTAACATCGTTAGAGTTACCCAACTCATACCTATAAACTAAGGTCAGACAAATCATAATCAAAAGAGACTAATAATGACTGACATAGCGAGGCAAGGATCCAACGTCTAATGATGAGGATTTTAGCGACATGAAAGTAAAAAGTCCAATTAGAAGTGATGATAAAGACTTAAATGAGAGAGGGAGAGAGGGGGGGTGGCCGTGGGACACACCACCCAGTACCAACGACGGGGATAGATAGATAGATATAAGTTCAGCAGACAGTGGCATCATCATCCCCCACCCACGCTCCTACTGCTCCCGCTACAGCTGCTGCTGTTCGCGCGAGGAAGCGAACCCCTAGTCACTCCACTCGAGCATCCGCGTAGGAGGAGGGCGGTTGTAGAAAGTGATGGCGATGAAAATGGAGATGGAGCAGAAGTGGCGAAATGAGGATTGATGGGAAGATCTTGCTCCACTCCGAGAGCGAAGACCATCAGGATACTCAGATATGCGGTGGCTGGAGCAACAAGAGAAAACCTCACTAATTAAATTTGCTGGTAAGTGCCTTCGGATTTGGCTCTTGTTCTTGGTTTCTGTTTGATCGTCAACCCGAGTAGCTCTAGCTCCAATATTTCTAGAATTTTTTTTCCATTCCACATTTTTTCCGTGTTTATTTTCATCTGATGATTTCTTCAGAAATAGACATAAGTTGGAGAGGGAGTGGGGGGAAGTTGTATTCGGGGAGTTCTTATGGTTCTTCATGTTGTTTGATACTGGTTACAGAAAGGCGACATCAGCCAGCAGCTACAACAACAACAGTAGTAGCAGAGGGGTGGGGGCACGACCGTAGCAAGTACCAACGCTATGTCCAAAAAACTCGAAGGCCAGCAGCCTGTAGAAGTTGAACCGGAGAAGAAACAAAAAAATGACGCATTTGGGTTGAATCGACCGAAAAAAATCGTCGAATTCTCTTAATAGTATATAATAATAGATATAATTCTCTCTCCTAATTCCAATTCCAAAAATCCAAGGAAGAGAGCGGGTCATTGCGCGTTACACCGCTAAGGCAAGGTGGCAGCGTAGGGTAGGAGGAAGACCGAGAGAGCAGACGGGCAACTGAAAGACCAATTTTTCCTCGCTCTTTATATGTAGATTTTCTTTTCGGCCTAATGCAACAAGGAGAAGAGATGAGACAAGGTTGCTACTTTTCTCTCTTTCGCCCTTTATATTGTAGTATGTGGCAGCATGAATGGCCCATTGAGTTGGGCAGCTCCCCCCCTTTCTCTCTCTCCATTTGGCATGACTTTTAGACCCTACGGATCATTGCATACTCGCGACTCACGTGCCATCTCTTTAAGATTTTAATAATATGAAGAAATAAAAAAATATATGTGGAAATGTCTATGGAATTGCCTTGTTAAAAGCTTATTTGCGTAAGAACTACACACAAAATCATAATGTTTTTTTAATTTTTACTCCCTCAAAAATTGATATTAAGAATAAGTCCCCTAATTCATCTATTTATCTTAAACTTTCTAATTTTTCAAATTCTTAGTTATAAAATCTCTCGAACTATCACTGTACGAAAAATAGAATATATCATCCCATTTGTCAGAATATTTCTTTCCTTCACTCCTATTAATTTTCTATTTTCTATTTTACTCTCTCTCTCTCTCTCTCTCTCTCTCTCTCACACACACACACACACACACACACATCTATGAAAGGTTGGGGAGTGATCAAAATAGCCACCTGTTAATAATTTTTTCAAGTGAGCTCACTTTAATCTACTACTTTCTATTAATTTTTCTTAGTCAGCCTATATATTGCAATACATATGATCTGTGAGAGGAGGATTTATTGAAGGTGGCAAATTCACAAGCACGCATACGAACATTACAATCCCATAAATTAATTTGATGGAAAATACCTTTCTTGAGTACCTATATATACAGAACATAATGTATAATATATAGGGTACTAAATTGGCCAGGTGAGAAAATTGAAAACTGACCGGAAGGAAACCATCAAATGAAAGAAAAGAACGAACCAGAATATTATCTAAATCCTATTTAATTAAGTCAGCAAGTTATCAAGGAAAGAGACAACTAGACAACTATTGTTTTACATTCAATGGTACGAAATGGCAGATTGAAACACTAAAACTCTGATAATTGACTACTGGGCCAGGCCACACTGAAAATGGGCCAACCTTCAGCCAAAGTCATGTCAGCCGCAATGCAAAAGCCTAACCCAATCCCAATCCAATATGAGTTCGTCTTGCGGCACACTTAAAGTTATTGCACACCTTGGGTGTGAAGCAAGTAAACGATTTTTTTATTTGAAAAATATAGGAAGAGAGGTGCCCATCTCTCCTGTCTGCCCGTACAACCTAAATCTCGATCGGATGGCCCAAATGAAGATGAAAAAAAAGAATGGATGGTTCTTTATTGGATCGAAAGACAATTTTTGAGCCGTTGTTTTTTTTTTCTAGATTTTTTTAGACGTCTGATCTAGATTTGGATTGTAATGATAGAGGGGGGGGGGGGGGGGGGGAGTCCTCCCCATATTTTCAAGGAAAAAACTTTTTACTTGTTGCAAACCCATAGTAGGCAATAACCTTGGGTGTCCAACGAGACATACACATCCAATATTTTAAATTTGGACTGGGCTGGGTGGCCCAATTCTTTAACATATAAAATATCCTCTACAAATTAATATTTGCTCTTTTCATATGACTAGCCCATTGATGTTGAGGGAGGAACATGTATGTGTGATTGTAAACACTTAAATTTCGGAACATATAAATAAACACATCGATGTGGATGTATAGTTAATATTCAAGATTATATATGTATTTATCCATTTATGCAAAGAATCTAAGGTGCTGCAAGACGATCAACAGTGTGAGGGCATCTCTAATTAAATAGGCAGAAACCTATTGAAATTTCTAGGAGAAGAAATAGTTATACGCTATCGCAGAATTGCACCATTTGTTTAGGAATGCTGCACAGATCATTATGTTGAAGAGCAATGCCCAAGCAAAGAAGCAAGCATCATCTTGTTGCCTATTTTGTCGAAGAATTTGGCATCACATCTCAAAGATAGACAAAATGAGGAAGACTGGAGTAGAGGGAGAGGGCGGTGAGCTCGCCAATTTCTGGCCGACTGCAGTTTCTAATTACGATGTGAGGATAGTTCTATATATATTGTGAGGTTTAAGATGCATATAAACTCTATCTTAAATATTATCTTCTTGATATAAGATGACACAGCGCACACTATATGTTTCCCAAGTAGCAAATGCCAACCTTGTGTACAGTGTCATGACGTGCTAAACATCAGGGTACGTACCACAGAACATGGTCCACTTTTCTTCGATCTTTCTCTACAATTTCTTCTCTCTTTCTCTACATAAATGGTAGGGTACAGATACTCACATCAGCTAGCCCTTAATTAAGATGGGTAGATATTGCACATCTGCTTACCTGCATTGCCCCATGGAGATGTGTCCTTAAACTGACATAATTCCCATGGAGATGTGTCCTTAAACTGACATAATTAAGGGAAAGTATTCATGAAACTACAACCAAGTGCAATTCATCTGCTTTAGATAACTTTTGGCATAAACGAAAAAGAAGAAAAATATGAACCCTGGATCATCAACTTCCATTCTGTGAATCCACTTACTTCTTCTTGTCTCTCTCCACTCATAGTGAAATTTCTTTGTCGGCCCTATGTGTTAATTGTAGGTACAATGTCGGGATGTTGAAACAAGCTAGCTTTCCTAATGAAGGAAACGTCTTAACTTGATAGTTCTTTAAAAGCTACACCTGAAACACCTCTGGAGACCAAAATGAAGAACCCCAATTAATTAGAGCCTTTCGGTGACAATATTGCATGGCTAATATCTTGACACTTCTTGACGGGCAAAAAATGTACGTACTAATTGCCTGGTGAGTCTGGTAATTAAAACATGAACATGAAATTAATGTTAAAACTTAACAATCTTCTGAAACAAATTCTCACAAGTGCATGTACAGTGCTTGGAAAAGCGAGCTGCATGGCCCCAGCTGATCATGAAGATATGTATCAGTACCCTTGAAGCTGTCAACTTATCAACTAACAAACCATGGACACCAAGATCCAAGGTGACAATATAAGTACCTCTTCTCTCAATCAACTTGCATAGATCGAGGATACCAACAGGCAAGCACGGGAGATGCTCTCACTGAGAGCGGGGAATCGTCTTCCCAGAAGGGGAGAGAGACTCGAGGACCCACCGGCCAGCGCCTCCGTCGGCAGCCCCTTCCCTCCCCTCGACGAGAAAGGGAGGCCCGGGGACTTGCGCTCCCTGGTCGCCGTTCCTGTTGTTGATGAAGGATGAAATGGCTGCGGCGGCGACTGCCGCTGTGAACTTGGGGTCACAGACCATGCCGCCCATGCTTGAAACCAACGGCTTCTCCTCCCTTTCAAACCCCAACGGCAGCTTGCTCCCTCCCCAGGAGCTGCTTCCCGCCCTGTTGGGGTTAGTGTAGCTCGAGCTGGGGGAGATGGACAGGTCGAACTGCCGTCGGGCGTGGGCGCCGCCGATGCCGGCGAGGTCGAGCATCATCCCGCCGGCGGAGCTGCTTTGGGAGCTGGTTAACGAGGGAGAGGTGGCGGAGGATGGGTTCATCAGGTGCGGCCGGAGGTAGGGCGACGGCATCTGGTAGACGCCGCCAGGGAAGCCGTCGGCGTGTTGGGACAGCAGCGCCGAGCCCCCGCCCGGCAGCAGCGCGAAGTTGGCGGCCGCCGCCGCCGCCGCCGTGGTAGACGCCATGGCCGTCGCCCCCACCGGCAAGGGATGGTTGTGCGTCCCCTCGTAGGTGGTTATCAGGATGGACATGTCCTCCTGGCATCTCTGCACCTGCATGCCCATGCCATGAAGCGCATGAAGAGTACTGTTACACACATGGATCTCCTTAATTAATTTTAAGTGTCTCCTCAAAGATTTGCAACTTTCCCAAGATGGGTTTTGAAGATATCAAGAAGCTAAGATATAATTTTGTGGAGTGCTGCATGCATGAGATTGAATTAATGTGGAAGTGTGTTTTCGATCATGATCTCTTCTCACACACCTGCTTCCGGACTGGGCATCCTGGGGCCACCGTGCAGCGATAGTAGGCTCTTGGGCAAGGGTTCCCCTTGGCGATCTTCTGCCCGTACTTCCTCCACTGGCACCCGTCGTTCATCTGCCCATATAATTTCCCTGATAGGAATCATTTTAATTGCAACAAAAATTTAATCCCCCACCAGATCGTGCATGGGGAGGAAGAGGGATTGCTTTGAGGGAGGTTAATCACGTACGGTAGGGCCTTGACATCTGACTCTGACAGAAACCCTAGTCTTCCTGTTAGCCGGGTTGATGCTCTGGCTGGTGATCCCTGCAGCTAAGTGGTCGACGTTGGTGTGCTGCCTCACGTCGAGAGGTACCCAGTTGCTGAGCTCCCTCCTCTTCTGTTCCACGGCTTCGTCTTCGTCTCCATCCGGTGGGTTTTCATGGGTCTGCAGTCTTAGAGACAAGCCGAGGGCGTCCTTGCCTTCTGCCCTCATTGGCTCTTCGCAGGGTGCAGGTTCTTGAAGGTTTCCTCCAAGAGAGAGGAACATTTGGGGATCCTAGGTATACATAGAGAGGATAACATATAATATATACACAGAGATTGCATGCATTGGTTTCCAGATCACCAGTTCAGGAATTGGGCAAGCAGGCGTCACCTTCCGCTGGTCTTGCTGCTGGATGGCTGCGAACTTCATCTGCAGGTCGGAGAAGTCCTTCATCGCCCTCTCCACGACTCTCTTCAGCAGCCTGTTCTCCTCCTTCATGCGGTTCATTTCCGCCTGCAGCAGCGACAGCTGCGGTAATGCACAGATCAATATCATTGCAGCCAAAAGTGTCAGTAAAACAGGGGGAAGAGAAGGCAAAAAAGAAAGAAATTTCTTGGGCAAGCTAGCTAGCCTTGGCGTCGACGCACCTCATCGGCGGCGAAGCTCTCCTGCATGGTTCTGTCCTCGCCCTGCAGCTCCTCCTGATCATCCTGATCTCCCCCTCCCTTCATCCTCAGATCTCCAGCTTCTTCCTCCTCTGCATCCCCTGGTGTGCCGCCTCCATTTATTGGTGCATCCTCGGCTTCTTCGTGGGATTCTCTCCCATAGACGCCGTCACATCCGCCCTCATCCTCTATCTTGAGAGAGAGATCTATCTGCAAAACCCTCTCCTCCTTCACTGACATGCTGCGGCACCCCTTCTTCCCTCCCCGGTCCCTTCTCTCTCTCTCTCTCTCTCTCCTTCTCTCTCTCTTCTGTGTCAAGGTGCAGAAGTCAAGGACCCCGGCAGCGTGTAGGACGGATCATGAGACGGATAAACGGACGGATGGGCCGCCACCATATCAGGCTACCACTCCATTTTTCTTCTTCACCAACTTGTTTGCTTCTCCACCTTGCTTTGTTTGGATATACATAGTTTGTCATTTGGGGATCGAGAGCCTGAAGGGTCAACTCTTGGAATTTTGAGGGCCGGGGTCGCTCTCAATCTCCAGCGGACAACGCACGAGAGGAGGTGGGATATCTGGGATTGTCCCCTCCGGCCAGGATCCCCTACGATTTGCCAACCCCCGTTTTGAGAGTTCTCCACACACCAATAGATCATACGACTGCCCACCCACCTGTGCTGGAGTCCGGACGCTACCGATCGAGGGGAGACGAACAACTGCAGCCAAAAAGGCCTTGAGAGGGCCTGTAATTATGTGACTGATCAAATTAAATATTTGAGAATAAGAGGGGATCATATCCTGATTCCTGGGCCTGGCTAGCTAGCTATACACATGCAAGTAATTGTGGCCTCGTCAATAAGAAGGCTTGTGCCTGGCCAGAGTCCAAGGTGCTGACGTGGGGAGATTAAATAAATGGGGCCCCGGTTCAGGTGCTCCTAGGTGACACGTTTAGTCATGGTGGTCCTTCACCTCAGCTCGGGTTCCTATATATATATAAATATATATATATATATAGCTGGTTGTATTTCGGGTCATTCCATCGTGAAAGTTTCACCTGAGTTGATTCTGATTTAATTGCGACGATGACCTTCTAAAAATACGTACAGCTGTACATATATTATATTGCCAGCGGTAGTCAAATTAAAATATTGTCACTGATTCGATCTCCGATTTTTAATCATATGGTCAAATCTTCTTCTCCATTAAACTACACATAAATTAAAATCATATATTTTTAAAATTTAATCTTGAATAGATATAGAATGAAGAACTTGGATAGAAAAATGAGAATTATAGATTATGTGATTTTAGAGTATATGCGAGTAGATGATATTATTCTTATTTTGCTAGAATTGCAGACGACATGCAAAGGTGATAATCATTCGATCGCACCAAAGGGCATGATTGGCGAACGTTCTTCGGGCCTTCATCTATCACAACCATGCATGAATGTGGGTGTTGCAGTGCATGGTAGCAACGCAATGCGCCCCATCCCATGCATGCTGCTGGCACATGCTCATTGATTGTACCGAAGGGATGATAGGATGGGGCCGATGCATCATGCATGCATGCATCGATGCATGAGAGTCTCTCTTTACCGAAATGCACGGCCCCTTTTCCAAAAGGGGCATCCCTTCTTTGAGTGGGTACCACCTTCCGCCAATCAAAAATTATAATGGGATGGCTAAAATCACATGGTTAAGTTATACCCTGAGGTGTTCTTAACTCAGTTTAAATCTAACAATTAAATCAAATCGTTCATTTTCATTCAGTTAGATTTAAAATCTAATGCGGGTCGATTCGATTCCATAACGTATGAAATCGAATCAAATCGAATAAATGAAATTTATTATTTATATTTATTAATATTATATATCATAAATATTAAAAATTTAATTGCATACACATACAAACATATAAAATATAAATATTTTTGTTTTATATACATATAATTCATTAAATTTACATATATTATAATAAGATAAAAAATTTGATTTTAATTAAATCAAATTAAATTTGTTCGACTTAGTTCGATTCGATTTAATGATAGATAGAATTCGATTCAGTTAGATTCAAAAAGAATATATCCTTAAATCGAATCTAATTGAACCATGAACATCCTCAATTATACTAAAAGACCTGACCGCGTGATAACATCATTAGGCATGCACGATTATGTTTCCGTGCGCGCATCTTTTTTTTTTTTAAATGGGGAGGAGAAATCGAGTATTGAACTCGGGACCTCTCCTTTATAAAAGGGGAGGATGTCCACTCCGCAACTAACGAGAGGCCATGCGTGCATCCGTACGTTCGGTGTCAAAGAAAACTAGTACGTACTCAGATGACCATGGTGGTGGTTTAAGAACTTACATACTTCGTTCACAATAATTCCTTCATCCCTTCGAAGAACTCCTAACTACTTCGCAAAAACACGACTAGCTAGGTTAAGAAGACAAAAGGTACTTCATCTTTGATTAAGTTACTAATTAAAATCTTAATTTTCCTGGCTCGATTGAAGTGAAGACTAGCTACCAATTGTGCTCAAGCTAGGGATCGACCACACAGTTTAGTGCCAAGCAACCAATTAATTAAGCCAGGGCCCGCGAGCACATCTTATTGGCCAAACACTAAGATCTGATTAGACTGGGATTAGAATAAACTGGGTATCTATTAATTCGATTGGACTAATATTTTTAACATTGAATCTCGATCCTCGGTCCAAACACCAGCCCCTGCCCGTACGAAATTAAACCGAAGACACAGGCCTTGGGATCAACTCTCGTGGATGATGTCCACCAGAAGACTTCCCCTCTACCCCCACAATATATCCCAAAGGTAGATGAGACCCCGTGCGCCCGGAAACTCTGGTCTGATAAATGCCAAACCAATGCCAAATCATACATATGCCACGCTCCAAAAGCCTAAGCTAATTTTAAGTCTAATAAGTTAATAATAAGACATGAAATCACACATGTATAATTAATTAATTTGGATGTACGTGGTATATATCCTCAAGTTCATGACATGGAGTGCTGGTCTTTCATATATCGCCATTATAGAAAGAGTCAAACTGAGCTACGACTTGGTGTGGTGCAACGGTCCTCGGTCCAGAGGATGATCTAATTATCTCTCCGATCAAGCCCATATACATCACACCCTCATTTAAATAAAGCACGGGTCCACGGACTCTCATTTAAGAAACCCTCCCCACGAAGACGCGGCATCATTAACTATAATTTAATAACCCTCACTTTCCACTCGAAGACCAATCCCATCGCCCCCCATCACCTCCCCAATCGAGGCACCCTGTATATTGTAAACACACCCCACCACAGGCCTTCGCTTTCCCCATTTCTTAAAGCCGTACGGGAGAGCTGCTCTTGGGGGGGGGGGGGGGGGGGGGCAGGCCGGTCATGCTGCATGAGCACCAACCATGAGGAGAGGAAGGAAGAGGAGACAAGTAAGGGGTTTATCGGACTCTTGGGAGTCCATGGGCCTTGGTTGAACCGGTGGTGGTGGGGGGGGGGGGCACGTGAGTGGCACGTCATCAGGCATATTTATATCGGTGTAGGAGGAGTAGAGAACTAACCTGCCAATTAACTCGCCACGCGAAAGTCGTATAGCTAGGTACATGATAGATAAAATTAGATGACTAAATAAATATCAAATTAAAGAAGATGGATAGATTATAAATAGAATATGGGTGGAGAGATACGAGTCAAGAAGACGAACAACATGTACATAGATAGGGAGGGAGAATACGTACGCACGTGTGCATGTGGAGAGAGAGAGTGAGATCCTTTGAACCTAGCTAGCTAGTAAACGTATGCCAAATAATTCCAAGATAAGAGCATTTTTCATAGCAAACTATACAGTACGACTCACCTAACATCTTGCAATACCAAGATTACGACTTTGCATAGGAGGATATATATGGCTAGCTAGGTGCACGCATTTCAGGTGGAAGATTCTGTTTAGGTAGACAAACACACAGAGAGAGAGATTCTGAATATGCGTGATATATGCAGGTTGGCCACAAACGCACGGTCTGCCACGGCACGTACGGACCGACCCCCTTCATACATAGTTTATGGTCTCCGTCAACGTCTTGGAAGCCGGAGTGAGTCCACGGTGCTGCATGCTGGCGCAACATCGATCATGAGCAGCAACTCAAAGGATGCATATGCCGCTGATCTAACCATCCATCTTCCCCTAATTAATCAGCGACTCCTACGCGAGGGCTCTCTCTGTGTATCTCCATCGGGACACGCCCGAACGACAGGGGTCATATATATTTCAAGTAGTGGGGAGAAGAAATTAACCTGCACATAGGCCGAGGATGTGCACATTGACTCGTCAATTGGGCGATCGATCGATTTTGCCCCCCCCCCCCTTCACCCTAATTTACTGTGGCATGCCGATCCTGTTGACCCGCGCCCACTTGGCCTCCCAAACAATATTGATTTGGTGCCCATGTTGCATGCATATACACTTGGGGGTCTTGGGCTCCGTAGTTTTTTACTGACAACCGTTTCTTTATGTGTCTTTCGTGTATGTATACGTGCTGCTGATATGATCTTGTGGGGGTACATGTGAACGTAGACCGGTTGAACAACCAATTTTTTTGGTTCATGGATTGTTGTGTGTGGGTGGTGCGAGTATTCAGAGAAGATAATGTAAGATCTTCGTGCAGTCAATTAGGGTTGCTAGTGATTTTAATCTCACATTAAATTTTACGTATAAAATAGTTGGATCAATTTATATATAAAAAAATCTCCTACTTCAATGTCTAGATTAATTTTAAGAAAAGATAAATTATTCCTAACAAACGGTGTATGACCAAGGACGCCACCATGGGAATTTTCTTTCCCAAAGTATATATGCTATACAGATTGCCTAGTACAGTTCTTTCACACAATAGCATCTTGGGGGGGGGGGTGATGAGATAAAGAAGTTCCATGATTGGGGAAATTCCATTCATGTGGTGTACTACTTTATGGGAAGTTAGCCACATGATTGGCCTTTGAAGAACTGCCTCACAGAAGGCTCGTGGCATTCTCTTGTTGGAACAAAATGTAGCTAGGGTTAATTTCATTAGATCATCCCTCATTATTTTGGAATGCTGAGTGGTTAGGGATTAATTAATTATGCCGGGGTCTCTTTTTTTTTCTTTAATCCTAACTTGTAAGTCAATGTTAGATGAGATGCCATTCCTTGTATATATCTATAGCTAGCAATTTGACTAGCTAGCATTCATGAAATAATTCTAAAGGTCATGTTGCTTGCCCTCGAGGAAATCTCAGATGGATGAGGTCTAGTTAGAAAAACAGCAGTTAATTAAGCGGTATAAAGCTAAAATTATGTAGGAATCTAAAAATGCAAGTTTGGAGGTTGCTGTTGTTGTTACAGATATGATGATTATCAGGTCAACTGCACACACATGGGTAGGCATTTGATGGCAAAAATACACTTCAAGAAATACATTTATATATGTGCATACCCTCTTTACATACCGAAACAATATTCATATACATTTGCTCTCATTTTAACTTGACATATATATATATATATATATATATATATGCTCAACCACATTAAGGTCACGGTTTAAGACTAATGGATAATCACAGTATATTTCTTAAATCAACGGCAGTATTAGTAAAGAAGGGGAAGTTTTCCAAAGGGAGGAGAAGCCATTTGGTCATATGTATACAAGGCTTATTTTAATTGATATATACTTCCACCAATAAATTAAAGCAGGCAAATAAGTGATCTTGAAAAGGAAATCTGCAACATGTTCTAAGCGCAATGTCATTTAACATGGGTGAATATGCACATTGTCTAATATGTATATATATATATATATAACCCATGATTCTTACCGTCATTGTCTTAATTATGTCTATTTTCGCGCGATGAAGGAGAACCATTTGATCATATAAGAGGACTAATTAAAAAATCTATAGACAAGAGAAGCCCCGTCATGTCTGTGAACAAGTATTAAGTATTCAACTATATATCATCTTTGTCAACGTCGCTATCTTAATTAATTTTGTTCTCATCATCAACCCTTAGCCAATTAATTAATTTCCAAGGACCATCTCAATGAGTCTGACTAATTAAGTTCTCTAGAAACTTGCTAGCAAGCACCGTGAACTCCCAAAAGATGACACAGCGACCCGGAAAATATATACATATTGTTTTGGAGGATTGCATGCACACATATGAAAAATCCCAACGTCCTTAATTTCCCAACATTTAATAAGATTAAAAAAAATTGACGAGTAGGCTTTTGGCAAAATCTACATTTTGAAGATTAAAATAGTTAAAAAACAGCTATCATTTCATTTGCCATAACTAAAATTAACAGTGAATATATATATATATATATATATATATATATATATATATATATATATATAAGGAAGCATCGCAAATTAATGAGCGGTTAGAAATCAAGTTAATTTAAGTATATATGCGGTTCCTAGGTATTCATTTTCTTTTCTGGCATCCATATATCCTTAAAATATGAAATCAGGATATGCATGAATGTGAATAGCTAGTGAAGAAAGAATAATATAGACATATATATTTTTCAAAAAGCATTTTTGGGAATAATATATTGTGAATTTTTTACGTGTTAGTTTCACAAAATGCTCTTCCTGTATGTCGGATGTGCTCATACACTACAAGTTCCACTAGATCGAATAGAAGTTAATTAGAAAATAAGTTTAGCAGATAATATTGATATGATATTCCAAAATATTGCCGACCGGGGAGAGGATTTTTATTAGAGATCACAAAATTAACTCATGTTGTGTCAGGGAAGATGGAGGCTATAAATGGACTAGAGTGATGTCTTTAGTTTTGGTGAAAGGTAAATGTACGAGTGGTACTACTCCTGATTTTACTCATCTTTGATCTAATCATTGTGAAAAAACTTACACTTTGAGAAGAGAGATCAGAAAAACTTACTAGGTTATAAGAGATTAGAGACACATAAAGGTTAAAATAGACAATTTCTTATTAATAATGGCAATTGATCTTTGCATAAAGATGGTAAAGTTATGTTCCTAGAGATTCTAGTCCCTCAACCTAAAGTTTTAGTAATGGATATATACTTGCATCCAAGTGTGGATCTGACAAGGGGTATAGTGAATAATTGTCTCAAGATTAAATGGTGATATTCAAATTAAACACGACGTGGAATAACATGGCAAAGTATATTATATGAGTAGCTAAAAAACATTAGGTGAAACTAAACGAAAAATGGTTTTTTTTAAAAAAGAGAGTCAATAATGGAGTAATGAAATTCAATAGACTATTAAAAACTGAAAACACTTCAAAATTTGGCAAAAGAATAAAGACGATCAAAGTTTAAAAGACTATATAACTACAAAAACAAATACTTAGAAAATTATAGGTAATTAAGCCAAGCTCAAAGCTCTATTGATGGCTTAAGGCTCATTTGGTTGGCATGGTGGGGAGGAATTTTGGAATCCCTGGCATCTTCATCTACCAATCAAATGAAAAAAGAACGCTCCAACTTGCGTGTTCTATAGATTTTGAAGTTGAAGAAAGATAGACACGAAAGATAACAACTCAAAATCTTAATAATCTCGTGGAGAGTAGCTTTAGGATAGATTTAGAGACTATTTAATACTTAAATACTCAATTAAATTCATCAACCATTTAAATCACCCAATTGAAACTACTCATCTATCATTTTATAGCTTATTTAAACTCACCAACATATTAAATCACCTAACATTTATTATAAGTTATCATTCTTTATGTGATAGCAAGAGGGAGAGAGGGAAGAGAGATTTTTCTCTCAAACATTCTTGACAATATAATGATTATATGGTACATGAATTTTCGCGTAATCTCACCATAAATATCCGAATCAAACGCACTCATAGACTTGTAAAAACTTGCCATGAGTAGCTTTCAATCAAATTGAACTATCGGAGAAAAGATTTACCATTTCGTGTTGTCAAATGGCTAACCAGCAGGTAGCTAACCTCAGTCTATAAAAATCCATTAAAAAAAACATGAATGGCAGGTAGTAACACTAATTGGGGGGTGTCAATTAATACATGTATCAGCATGACATTTTTCAATATGTGTTTTAGGCTAGTCGACTTTTTACAAGACCATAATTTTTAATCGGAATATGAAGATAAACTGCTTTTTTTAAATAAAAGGCAGTTATAATTGTATACAATTTCATTACTTTATAGAATTCAACTATTAAGTTAGTAAAAAGTGTAAAACTGCAATCCTATCAAAACATAATCCTTGTTTTACAATTACGACCCCCTTTGGGTCTATTTTTCCAAAAGGTTTGACACCTACTGCCCTGCTATAGGAACGGCAATGGATCTTCCTTTTATGGGGGCCATTTTCTCTGCAGGGTGTTGAGACCTTATTAGACTGTAAAATTTATTTCATCCACCTTTTTCATTTTTTAGTGCCATGTAGGGACGTAAATAGATCAAGTTTGATTTGGATAGATCGGTACCATATTCTATCCTTGAAAATTTTACAAATATCATATATATTCGGTTAGTACCTGTTATTTCGCGGGTATAGATATAAGTATATCCGTCATGGGTACGGATGTACCCGCAGATATCTGTATCCGTCTATAAAATATGAGTCCATGTCCACGTTCAAAGAAATGTGAGATTTATGAGAGGTGAAAAAAAAATCTAGTCAATTATTTTCTTTCTAAAATAATTTTTATATTTTATAAAAATATCCTTATAATTTTAACAAGAATCTCAAACTCACAAATCTAACAAGGAGGTCAACAAGTTGAGTTCAGGTCAAAATCATGGCCTAACATGCACAATGAATTATTAAGAACTGGTTCGGATCGGGTATGGATTGAGGTGTACTAAATCTATACCTTATTTGAATATGAAATAAGTATTTTAAACATATCCAAACTACAATCTATATTCGTTTATTCGAGTATTACTTGACCCAGGTCGAATTTGTGGACATTTTTGACATCTCCAGTGACATCTTTATCCAATTGAGTTGGGATCAATTGCAAATTTTCACATTTAATGCAAATCCTCCATTATTTCACACATCTTTACCTTTCATCGTCATTGAAATCATTCCCTCAAGTTAATTGGGGCTTGATCATTCCACATGTGTGTGTGTGAATGCCTTGTGCAAGATCCAGCTATATTGGGGTCTCATGGGACACATTGTACCGCATGCGTCTGGATGACCTAAGCGGGCTTTAGGATTCAACCAACCCCTAACATGCATGGAAGCATATATATATTGTCTATGTATATTCCTAGGTCAGTGCATGGTTCTTGGTTGATATCCATCCAGGGCTCAATCATGTGACTCTCATTGTGAGGGGTTTGAAACTTGGTGCCAGAGAATTCTTCTCGCAAGAATTCCAACATGAGCGTAGACATTCTGACTGTCCGATGTAAATTTCAATTGTAAGTTCGATACCTATCTAAGGTAAAACATAATTTAATCTGATATCCTTATTGACTTAAACTTTTACTAGGTCATCCCATTAAGAACGTATATGATTGGATGTTCCACGGAGATCACTCATGTCCATAAAATGGGGAGTGAATGGTGGACATATCCATTCATGCATGAAGATGCAACAGGATTCTCGTATGGGTCCTCCCACGTAGAATTTTAGGAAAAGACAAACATATGGTTGTTGTCCTCGTAGAAAGCTTCATCCAAGGACATTCTTCACCTAGGAAACTTCCTCTGATGAGATTCTTCATCTACTTCTCTTATTTCGATCATTTTTATATAATTAAGCTAGCTATCTCCTCTTTATGAATGTTAAAGGCCCAAATCTTAACACAAAATTTAGACGTTGAGTTGAGAGAATTCTCAACATATATAGAGAGAAGACGACCATAGGAATCCAATGTGGGAGTAAATCTCAACACCATCCCAGGCATTGAACCCTAATGGTTACGGTGGGGCGTGCACCGAACTCGAATGGTTACGGTATGAAGGGAGCAATTGAACGGGTAGAGTGGAGTTTGGAGTATGTCTGAAATAAAGAATCCAATGGGTAAAGGTCCAACTCTGATACCATGTTAAATGTCCGAACTCTAACTTAAAACTTAGACATTGAGTCGAAGGAATCTTTAATAGATAAGGAGAGAGGTGACCATATATAGATTATCTAACATGAGATTAAACCTCAACACCCACCCTAGCACCGAATCCGAATGTCACGTGTCGAACTCGGATGGTTACAGTATAAACCCGAATGATTACAGTCTGAATGACACAATTGAATGGGTGGGGTGGAGTTTAAGAAAACCTTGTTCATATACCGTTTTAAAGGCCCAAACTCTAACCTAAAACTTAAGTATTGAGTTAGAGAGAATCCTCAACTTATATAGAGGGAATCTTTTAACATGGTATCGGAGTTGGACTTTCTTAAACTCCAATCCACTCATTCAATATTTGTGCCATTTATATCGTAACTATTCAGATTTATATTGTAACCATCCGAGTTCGGCATGCACCACTCATACCGTTATTATTTGTGGGTTCGACATCAGGAGAGTGTTGGGATTTAGTTCCACATTAAATAATTTACGGGCACCTCCTCGTTATTTATTATTTATTGAGGATTTCCTCGACTCAATACTTAGATGTTAGGATAGAATTCATACTTTTAACAATACATATTTGAATTTAAGATAGTACTTTGCAAGGTGCGCATCCCCCGACCATGTTAGAGTGGACCTTAGCATTGGGGTTGAAAAATGTCATTACGCTGAAATTGATTGCCGAGTTCTTATTGTACAACGTTCATTAATGGTCCACCGTTAATGTCCAGTGCGTCCTACTTATGATCTATTCTGCTGACTTTCGTGCATCATAATTTGGCAGCTCATTCTGTTGTTTCTTCTTCTCTCCTTTTCTTTTATCCCCTCTATTTTCTTGTGTTAGCTACGAAGTAATCATAGACGTCTTAAATTTATGCATGATCTCCTCCTACCTTAAATACGTATAAATAGATAGAATGGCGGTCCTCGTGAAAATCAAACTCATAGTCCCCACCAAACAAAATAGGCTTTTGATGAAATTATAATGTGCTTCAAGATAGAAAGTATCTTAATTTTAGTGTACAACATAATTTTAAGGATTCATATCACATTCGAGTAAGTAATTCATGTTCATAATTTCTTTTCGTATCATATACTCTGCATAATATATTGTACAATTGACCTCAAGAATTGCCAACTTGCAGAGCTGCTAGAGATAAATCTTACAGAAAACTAAAAGGACTCCCCCAATGCCATCAAGATTGTTTTAATCGGGTGATGTTATTCTTCTGTTCTTAAGATACCATGTCGAAGTATTCTCCATGCCAAAGTATTCCAAGATGATCATGGGACAAAGTTTACTGAAATAAGTATAAATGGGTAACTAGAAAACAAGAATAATTAAGTACCTCAAATAGTCTTGTTTTCATGAAGTAACAATGTCTCAGCGGAGGACAAGTAGAATACTAGCATTTCTCTTAGCCTAGTTTTGATTGCGGGATAAGACATTTCCATGGAATAAGAACATGTGTTCTATATATATGGAAGATGTATTAATTTGAGTTCTTATTCCAATTTTAATTTAGTTAAAAGATGTATTAATTCTACGTACGTTGAATATGAATAATTGTCCTTCAAAAAGTTTAGATGAGAAGCGAATAAAAAGTAAAATAAGAAAGTGAAGTAGTATAGGTACTCCTCTTGTTCTAACACATAGATTAATTAAAAACTCTTTGAGTCCTTATTCCTGCAGATTGTGTTAGAATACGGATTAGACCTTTGTTCTCAATTGAGTAGAATCCGAATTGAATGCCATCTTATTCCATGTTATCAAATGAAAATATAGAATCTGGACTCTCTTCCCAATCTAAGCTTATTCAGTTATATAGTTAATAAAAGCTGTGATTCACTAGCACTATTTCTCTCTCTTTTCTACAAACGGACTTTCGGATTTTAGCTCTATTAATGGTCTTCCCACCCTTCACCCCCCTCGGACGTCAAATGGGGATTTGCAGGGGTTGCTGTCAGGAGTAGGTTAAACAAGAATGTGAGGATCAGTAGGTTAAACAAGAATGTCGCTTGACGGCGGCGGTAGGGTCGCTATCCGTCTTCCCCTCCTTTGTTCCTCCACCTCGCCGGGGGGCCCTGCGAGGAGAAAAGAAGGATCACAATTAACAACGCCGGATGTCGACAAGGCGGCCGGCCCCGGCGTCAACGCACCCACCGTCTTCCCCCTTAATCTGTCGTCTCCTCCTCCCAGTCCACCTGCACTTTGTCCTCGATCGTTGCAATGGTACATATGCATATACCTGCCATCCCCCTCCCCGACGTCGTCGTCGTTATGCACCGGTGCCGTGCCTTCCCTTGCCCTTCCCGGTGCCGTTGACGCGACTGGGCGCTGCTCGTCCACACTTCGTGCCAGGTGGGTGGCCGTGCATTGGCCGAAAAACACGACTGGAATAACATTGGACGTCGTTGGGGTTTGGTCTTTTGCTGTCGCTTGTGGGAGAGGGTTCTGAGGAGTCTCCATTGGCTCGTCTTCTTCTGGGTCGATGGGCTCTCGAGACACAGCAGGATCGAGGTGGTGATATGGTGGGGGCTGATGGGTGACGACGGGAGTTTGCCCTGTTGAAGGGCGGAAACCATGCACGGCGTGGGGTGTGTGTGGGATATGTATGATGGGGTCCGGCCTGCGTCGATCGTGCCTATAACGTGCATGACCTTGTTGCCAGCCGGGTGTGGGTGGAGTGGAGGAATGGTGCTTCCCTGTTCATGTCTCTCACCGGCAGTGTGTGAGTTGGGTGTGCCAAAAAACTCACCCTTTTCTGATAACATTTTTTGAACTTACAAATTATATTGGACCTTATATATATATGCACTCTGTAGATCATGTTCGTGCTCTTATGGGAGCTCCAACATGCTCTACATAGTATGTACATGCTGTGGAAATATACATGGGGCATGTGTACGTAGAATTTGTTCGAGCTCTGCAGAACACGTACGTCCATATTTTGGAGCACTTAAAAGATGTTCTGAAAAAAGATGGGTAATATATTTTTTTTAAACAGGGGATTCAATGTGTGCATCGATCAATGCGTGAGTGACGTGGATGCGTATTAATTAAGGGCATATGAACGCGTTAATAGTGGCAATAAGTCTTATATGGAACAAAACGGGGGGGCACTCTATGGTTGGGCAACGTAGTCAACGATGCTGTTCAGATCCAAGTCAATAATAGTATGGAGAGAGAGAGAGAGAGCGTGATGCTAGCTGCTGGATTGTGCATGAATGTGATGGCTTTTTACGTTAATTTAGAGTCCCGTTCGATCCTGATTTAATTAAATCCCCACCCGAGGGGCCGGTGATGTCCCTCTCTTTCTGCCATGGTCTTGATCATGGGTCACCAAGGTTGAAAAATCCGCCCATTACGACCAAGAGTGGGCTGTTGTGGCCAGTCTCTTGGGATTCATCGAAGAGCTCGAGCGAATGGGTCACGACCTCATTCATGGCCATGAGCCATGATCTTCTGAGTGGGAGGCTGATCGCGGTGCATCATGCTAGACACATGCATGGACTCATCTCATTAGTACGGACGTGCGGGGGTGGACATGGGACTTACACATTTGGAACTTCTCGACAACAGGAAGCCCGTGAAAACAAAGCCACCAGGTCGGTCACTGCCTCATCGGGGTCCTCGAGGATGTGAAATATTTCAACGGGATATTTGCTTCAATTACGATGGTACGTGGTAGAACAAGAGATGTAATTTAAAATATATCACTTATTATAACAATACATACGACAACATGAAAACTATTAGAAGTAATACAGTAAAAGCTCTAGAGCAATGCTAACGTGCCATATTTTTTTGCCACCCTCAATTTAGCTGTCAAATCATATGATCGACATCGGACGGCCGAGCTAAATTACTCGAGCTCGGTATTCGCAAGTTAAAAGGCACCTAAATTAAGTCATCTGTGCCAGCCGTCCGATTTTCATATGAGATGGCGAGAAAAGAACATCGCAAAAAATATGACAAAAAATGGCATTTTAACATCTTTCTTCTCCCTAATGTGAATAATTAATAAGTTAGAAGATCTTCTGCTCTCATCATATTTTCACGGCAATATTATTCTCGTGCCTGCTGAGAGAGAAAGAGAGAGAGAGAGAGAGAGAGAGATTATGGAAAACACAATCATACTCTCTCTGTTTCTGCTCCCATTTTGTTTCTGTTTCCGTTCCCATGCCCGTTATCTCTCTCTCTCACACACACACACTCATAGAGAGAGAGAGAGAGAGAGAGAGAGAGAGAGAGACCACCGATCCCCCCTAGCTACTCTTCTGTTTCCTTTCATAGTTTTCTCTCCCTATGGTAGTGGTGGGGCGGGGATGGGTTGTGGTAGTCAGTCATCGTGTAAACGGGAACCCATGCATGGTCCACTAACGTAACTTTGCCCTTTCCTCAAAGTTAGTGGGAAGAACGACGGACATTTTCTGACGGGAATAAGGATGTTCTCTCTCTCTCTCTCTCTCTCTCCCCTACGATAAAATTTATATATATATGTCAGTCCACCCAACTTCGGCTCAATTCGATCACCTTTCTAATTAAAGCCCGGTCAAAGGTTCAGCTGATCGGGCCCAGTTTTCATAAAACTTGAATCATAATTTGTTTCAAGCTTAATTACTTCCATTAGTTTCCTTTATTAATTGTAGGGTCCGCTCGATATCAATTAACTGTCAAAGTTAGGTGTACTTACACGAAACTGTCTTTAGATGTTTTGAAGTCAGCATATCCCTGGTACTTCAAATTTACCGGACCTTCATGAGAAGCTCGTGCCTTTTTCTCATCTCTCACATCATGTTGCGTGTATGTGGCTCAATGGGGCTCTGGTTTGCAACAAATTAATTGCAAACTAAGGTTTGCAATAAATATTACTTCCCATATATTATTGGTGCCGCTCGTTTAATGGCCCATTGTGAGATGGGTTGGACTCGTCTGCCAGTTCAGAGACATGCTCCTTATACCAAGGCCACAGATCTAACACATCATATCATCCACTTGTCAAAGCTAAAAAGCTTCCTAATCCCACGTAATTAATTTTCTCAAAAAAAAAAAACAACACTTCCCATCGATCTACCTCTTCCTATGTACAAGAAAGGGGTTCTGCAGATTCAGTACCGTACCATCCAATAAGGACTTAATTCTTAATCTCAGTTTTACAGCTCCCTGCAGACTAATCATTTCCTCCCATGCAATACTCCTCCCGGCTCGATCATCTCACCAACTTGACCATTCGAGAGTTCTCATCCCAAAAATGATGGTATTAACTCCTTTTAATTAATGTGTAACGTGAAAAGTGTCTCACTAAAGCACGATTAACACAGTTTCCATCTCAATTTAGTTGCTTTCAAGAAACTATGTACGTTGGGCATGTTTGGTTGGCTTAATTTTGGCTTCCAAATAATAACCAAGAGTAGTGATCCTCTAAAGTGGGATTTTCTACGACGAAGATGAAAAATAGAGTAGTTAGAGAAAGTTTAACTTTCCTAGTCATCCGAAGTTACGAGAATTCTCTCTCGATATTTTCTATGTTAAAAATAGAAGACAGAAAATCAATAACTCCAATCTAAGAATTTCATTCAATTTTCCTCGAGAATTTCCACCAAACATTATGCCCTTGAATGGAACTCGCCAAGAAAGCGCTATGGCAACCTAGTTTATTTATTTTTTTTGTGACGAAGCTGGCTCAGTCCATGTGTGTATGTTATGGATTAACTGGGTCGATTTTGATTCGATCCAAGTCCGGAATGAGATGACTACTAAACTTGGGCTCGGCCATTTTCGTTTCTGAGCTGGCCCAAATCCAATCTGGACTATCATCCCAACCCACCCAAGTTACACATCAACCCGAGTTACGATCGACTCTGGGCTCAAGTTGGTTCGATTCAGCTCAAACCATGAAAGATTGGATATCAAATCTTGACCTAACCCGAGCCCTAATTGCGCCCGATCGAGTATGATCATCTTCTCAACTTGAATGCTCAACCCATGCATGCATGCAGTCCAATTTGGATCTGATCAACAAATTAATTGAATCTATTGATTTGAATCAGATATAAGTCAAAGTTATACCTGATAATTAGTGAGGACTTCTCATTGCCATCTCGATCGGGCCAGACTCTCCTGCACGCATCCACACTCGAATCAGCTGGCTCCTTCCAAGATTCACAGATCGGCCATATCATATTCCACTTGTCTGATCAGACGCTTTAATCAAGCATTCTTATGCCCGAGTAGTACGTACGTACTTGTTTAATTGCCTACACTTGATTTGCTTACAAATTAATATCCCGTCATGCAGTGATCTCTTAACCTAGCTTTACAAGTCACTCCTCACATGCTCCTCCTCTTTCTTACCCTCAGAGACTTCTAACCTCGATCGTCCTTGTAAGCTAACATGGCTTCCACAATCGTGTTCTGGTACATGTCATGAGCTTTTATTAATCTATTCTAGACTAATCACTAACATGTAATGGAAGAAGAATGCCCTCCACGCGCGACTGACAAAGTGTATTTTAATACCAGGCCCATGCCACCAACCCCACCGATCTGTGCGTACGTGCAGCTCTGATCTGTGTTATATATGTTCGGGAGAGTTTGGACGCACGGGAGCACGAGGATGGAGATTTTTTTTTTGAAGAAAGCAAATTCCATACAAAGTACAGCTGCCTTACATGTCCTGATCCGGGAGAGATTTTGAGTTTCAAAAAAAAATTCATCCATGTTTTGGGGGGAAGGGTGAGTACGAGGGAATTATCAACATACCCTTCACAAGACCTGTTCCAAACACCACCGAAGCAATAAAATATCTGATGTAGCTGTCGGCCCACATCTGGTGGAGCAGAGCCTGGAGGCCGTGCGTAGAGGGGAAAGCGTTATAGCCCCCCCAATCATTGCGTATGTTTGATTTGCTCGCCCTTTCAAGTCGATCCATATATATATATATATATATATATATATATATATATATATATATATATAGAGGCAGAAATGAAATTTTAATTTTTTTCTTTTCTCACTGTCCCATTCACGCCGCCTCAATTTTATTATGGGTTTTTTGCATATTAGTCCCTATAAATATAGTGAATTTCCGATTCGTCCCTCTATTCTGAGTATTGTCTTAAAGATCCTTACAATCTTCATCGTTACACATTTAAATCCCTCCCGTTCATTCCGTACTACCAAAGTTAACTAAACTATAGTTAACTTATACTCAAGGAAGGTAAAATATTGAATTACCCCTGGTTAAATGTGTGTGTGTGTGTGTGTGTGAGAGAGAGAGAGAGAGCACTGTAGGGGTGGGCGCTCCTGGAGGGGGGACGCCGGAGGCGTCGCCATCTCCTGGTCGGACGGTGATAGAGGGAGGGAGGGGGAGGGAGGAGAGAGAGAGGGAGAAGGCGGAATGAGAGAGAAAGGGATAGCAGAGGTCACCAGCCACGGGGAGGATGATCCATCAAAATTGGATGGGGGTGGAAGGGAGAGAAAGCGACGCCGGACAGACGCCCGCCCACAGCCGTCGAGGTGAAAATGCCCCGTCGAGCAGCACAGCTACTCGTCCAAGCTGCTCGAAGCGCTCCGCCACGTCCGGCGCACCTTCGCGCCGCCTCCCGCCGCCAGCACCCAGCCGAGGAGCCGTGCCTTCTGTGAAGCCGCCGACCACGTCCTGGCCATCGCCACCAACTTCTCCCCCCTCGCACCGTGGCCAGTGACCTTCTCCCCATCTAGACTCTTCTCTTCCTACTCCTCCTCATCCCCTCCTTCTCTCCTTGAAGCCCTCTCCCACCTCCTCTCACTCTCCGTCTCTCTATTTCTCTCAGTCCTGCGCAGGCCGGTGCCCCTGTTTGGAACAGGGGCACCGCCGGTGACTTCTTCTCTCCACCCTCTCTCTCCTTTGCATCCCTCCAACTCTCCCTCTTCTCACTCCCTCACCCCCTTCCTCTTCTCTACTCGTCTCTCCCTCTCACCCGCTTCCTCTTTCTGTCCCATCTGCGGTCGCCACAAAGCCATCTCATGGTGGCTATGCTGCCCACCGTCTTGGCCCCCCCCTCCCCCGCCGGCCGCCCTCCCCCTCCGGCCCCTCCTCCCCCTCCGACCGACGCCACAGTGCAGGAGTGTGGGGAGAGGTCGACCTCTCCATCATGGAGAGGTCGACCTCTCCCCCCTCCCCCTCCCCATCAGACCTCCGTCCCCCCCTCCCCCTCCCCTGCTATCTCCCCCCTCCCCAATCCTACGGCCCCCTCCTCTCCCTCCGCTCGCCCTCCCCCCATCCCCTCCGGCCCCCTCCTCCCCCTCCTGCGCGCCGCCCTCCCCCTCCCCAGTCCTCCGGCCCCCTCCTCCCCCTCCGCCCGCCCTCCCCCCATCCCCTGTGACTCCCCCCTCCGGCGATGGAGACGTCGACGGCGCCGGCGGGTGCCCGGCGGTCGTATATGTTCCCCCGGCCGCTGATGAGGCTGTGGCCGGGGAGGGGCGGGGGTGGAGGTGAGGGAGGAGTTGAGAGGGAGAAGGAGGTGGTTGCGTTGCCGGAGGAAGAGGGGAGAGAGGAGAAGGCGGAAGTGGAGGAACAGGATGAGGAGGAGGAGGAGGAGCAGGGGACGGCGGCGCCCGTCACGGAACGCCGGGAGAACTGGGTTCTGAAGATACTGCGCGTGCGGTCGATCTTGTCAGCGGAGGATAGGAAGCCGGGAGGCGACGGGGCTCTCCAGGAGGAGCTGCGGTCGGCCTCGCGGGAGGAGAGCGGCGATCGGATCCTGGACGGGGAAGATCGGTGCGTCGGCTGCTGCGACGCGGAGGGATCGGAGGGTTGCTTCATCGGCGAGGACGAGGGTGACGTGAAGATCGACAGGGACTCGTTCACGCGGCTTCTCCGGCGGGTGTCGCTGGCGGAGGTTAGGCTGTTCGGGCAGCTCTCATACCTGGGCAGCCTCTCGTACAACGTCTCCAAGATTAAGGTACGCCCATTTGATGCTGTTACGCTTTTGTGTGTGGTTGATGGGTTCGGCACGCCATCCTCCATGGTTGATGCAGGCATCTTGATAACCTTTGTTTGTTGGCAAGGAAATGTTTGTTCTCCCATCGAGAGGATATTTCATCACTTGTGGTCTCAAAATTTGGAGAAGAATACATGCAGTTACCCATCAATAGTGATGTCCTGGATGTGGGGGCCCAAGTGATGATCTCTTGCTTCTCTGAAATGGATCATTTATGATCATTGTTTCGTTTACTTTAGTGGCTAGTAAACGCAGAAAGGCAAAGACAGAGTAGATGGTAGGTTCTCTCCACAATGGAAAACTTCGTACTTACAATTCTGGGTTCTCATCGGAATCCCTGACAAGGAGGTGTATGTGCACATATGAGTTCCAACATCTAACCCATCTTTGCCCATGCTTGAATAAATTTTTGATTCTGTCTTATTCAATATGAAAAATTTCCCAGCAGCCTTTATTTTTATTTTCTGGATTATTGCTGGATAACATACTAAATATTCTCTCTCAGGCATTTCCTGAGCTTAATAATAATTGTGAAATCTTTGTTGCAAGGGTCTGAATCTTTGGCGGCTTGGCAAGCAAATCTTATTTTTGAGCCAATTCAATTCGAGGTAATGTTTTCATATTTGATGGTGTGCCTTCATTTGTTCAGGGAATTAAAGAGCCATTTTAATCTCATCTGTACACATGAATTTAAAAGTTAAAACACCCCCGTCCTTAAACCCCTTAAGTGAATACTAATCCTTAATCTTTGTTGTATAGGGATTGGATGTGCTTGTCCACAGAGGCATCTATGAGGCAGCTAAAGGGATCTACGAGCAAATGCTACCGGAAGTCCGCGATCACTTGAAATCTCGCAGTGATTCTGCCACATTCCGCTTCACCGGCCACTCTCTTGGAGGTAGCCTTGCACTGCTTGTGAATCTCATGTTACTAATCAGAGGAGAAGTACCGGCTTCAGCTTTGCTCCCTGTCGTGACATTTGGTGCACCATCCATAATGTGTGGAGGTGACTCTTTACTTCGGAAGCTGGGTCTCCCCTCGAGTCATGTACAGGCTATAACAATGCACAGGGATATTGTGCCTCGAGCCTTCTCCTGCAACTACCCAGACCATGTAGCTGAGATTCTCAAGGCTGTCAATGGGAAATTCCGCAATCATCCCTGCCTCAACCAACAGGTAAATAATGAACTGCTACATAGAAATTTTCAGATTTTCATAGGTTTCAGGGGTACAAACATATACATTTGCTACTTAATTTCCTGGTCGATTAGGATAGATGGGTATTCCTTTATGTTCCCATCTATGCTGATGTGAAGTACTTGACTACTTAGATTCTGCATGAAAGCTTTAGTTGCCATGCCGCTGATCCATCCACAAATAGGGCAGTGGAGACAACAATCTTGTGCCACTGCAGTACGTCATTGTTCTTATTTGTGATTAAGTAACGAAAATATATCCAGCCTAAACAATGTGTGGGTTTCGTTCTAAGAAATGCTTTCAAGATTCTGATGACAGACAGTTCTTGTAGAAGTGAGAAAAAGGGAAGAGTCTGTGAGCTGACCACCCGTTTACATGTCCTGAACAGAAGCTACTGTATGCGCCAATGGGGGAGTTCCTGATCCTCCAGCCAGAAGAGAAGTTCTCCCCTCACCACCACCTCCTTCCTTCGGGCACCGGCCTCTACTTCCTCGGCCACAAATCCCCCAGCTCCGACGACTAGGCTAGGCTGCTGCGGGCGGCGCAGTCCGTGTTCCTCAACTCCCCCCACCCCCTGGAGATGCTGAGCGACCGCGCGGCAAACGGGTCGGAGGGGACCGTGTACAGGGACCACGACGTGAACGCCTACCTCCGGTCCGTGCGCGGGGTGGTCCAGCGCGAGCTCAAGCGCGCCCGCAAGGCCAAGCGCGAGCAGCGCCGCCAGATGTGGTGGCCGCTGGTCGTCGCCCATGGGCTCGACGCCAGCCTGATCACAGGCAGGCGGGCGGGGAAGCGCCAGGTACGTTTCATTAGAAGAAGCCCTCCCCCCTCCCCCTCCCCCTCCCCCTCCGGCCCCTCCTCCCCCTCCGACCGACGCGACGGTGCAGGAGTGTGAGGAGAGGTCGACCTCTCCCCCCTCCCCCTCCCCTGCTATCTCCCCCCTCCCCAGTCCTCCGGCCCCCTCCTCCCCCTCCATCCGCCCTCCCCCCATCCCCTGTGACCTCCCCCGTCGACCGCCCTCCACCTCCCCAGTCCTCCGGCCCCTCCGGCTGCCCTCCCCCCATCCCCTGCGACCTCCCCCGCCGGCCGCCCTCCCCCTCCCCCTCCCCCTCCGGCCCCCCTCCCCCTCCCCAGTCCATGGATGTGTGTGAGGGAGAGATGGGTATTTTAGTCTTTTACATGTCATTGACGGAATATTCAACAGAATATTTTTTTTTAAGACGGAGATAAATTATGTGGACTTATTTATAAAATATTAATAATTGTAAGGATCTTTAAGACAATACTCAGAATAGAGGGACTAATCGAAAATTCATTATATTTATAGGGACTAATATGCAAAAAACCCTTTTATTATTAACGGGATTAGAGTTTTTTTTAACGTAATCTTCACGTCATATTGACACACCAAATTAATTAGATGCGAGAATCACTCAAAAAAAATTTTAAAAAATAAATAAATAATATTACACGTGCAACACCACGGGATATAATTACCCGAGGTGTTACACTGAGCATTACTCAAACATGTCTATTTCCATTAAAAATTTCAGAATCGGACAGAAATTCCTGACGAAGATATTGGAACAAGATACCTGTGAATCTACTCCCTCACATCCTTTTAATAATTTATTTACATGTACCTACCTGGTTATACTCTCTCAAGCTCTCGAACCCAATTAATGAACCTGTGGCCCAGCTTGAGAGATTTCATTTAAATTAAAGGTTCCCCATAATATTCCACCCTCTTACATGTGCTTTTCAACGTGGGTCGACTAAACTAAATTAATTAGGAGATACTCTATGTTTCAATGTTCACATATAAAACAATCTTAATCTATAAACATGCTAACATATTCAAGACCTCGCGAGTCCATGGATCGATGGGTTTCAAAATTCAAATCTTTGACCCCGAAATAAACTTTTCCTAAAAGAAAGGTTAACAAATTGCTAAGTTTAACCAAGACTAATGCTTAGTGCATCCCATGTACTAATTACATCTACCGATATAATTAATGTAACACTTAATAATTTTTTTTAATTTTTTTTTAGTAACACTCACGTCTAATTAGTTTGGTGTGTCGTTCACGTCATCAGATGACGTGACATAAGGCCACATAAAAAATAAATTATCTCCCATGTGAATAGTGAAATTAGTCTAATTTTTTATTCACAGGGTTGAGATTTTTCTTTTAATTGACATGAACGACACACCAAACTAATTAGATGTGAGAACTATTCGATAAAAAAATTATTAAATGTTATACTAATTACATCGATGGATGTAATATTGAGGTGGACTAAACATTACTCTTTAACAAAAGTCTGCAACTTCTAGGATCAAAAGGTTCATGTTTTTAAAAGGGCACAATTAACAAAAGCATGCCATGACTTGGCAAAAGGCACACTTTGCATCTTCACGGTGTGGAGTACTTTTAATCGGACATTAATTGAGGGGATTAAATTAAGCTACCTTTAATTAATTTGTCCCACTTCATTAAACGAGTGAAGAGAGTCACGATCTAGTTCCTTAATTGGTCCCGTGCCACTGCCACCCCCGTGGTTCGGCCGACTCTTACGGCCACGTGTGGAGCCCTTCCGGGCTGTTTCTTATTTAAATTCAAATTTAGAGAAATAAATCAAATTGAATTGATCGATTTGATTTCCAACAAGTCAAATTGAATCAGATACCTTGACTTGGGTCCACTTTAGAATTTTAGAAGTCAAATCCAACCGTAATAAATTGAATGATACTGAATTATATGAAAAAGTATTTTAGATATAAAAATATTTGATTCTAACTTTAGAAGGAGTAATGATCATTTCTATGTTTTGATAAGTTTTAAAGTTGATAGTCTTTGTTTAAGTTGCTAAGTAGTTAGTTAGTTTAATGTTGATAATCTAAGCTTAAGTTGAATTAGATAGGCAGGTAGTTATTTTACATAGATATAGACCCACGGTAGGCCTAAATTGGGCCACAAAATAATAATACATCAAAGTAAAATATTTTATTTTAGCTTCGTTTGAAAATAGTTTGATATGGTTTGATTTCTCTCTTTTGGTTTAACGACAAAATTAAACAAATCTTTGAGTGGTCCTACACAAAAAAAATTGCTTATTTTTTGGGTTTTGTAATGACCAAAATTAATTACGAGGTCAATAATATATCTTATCCCCACCGTTGATGATGATGAAAGAAAAATTCCTTTGCATATATAAGAGCAATGACATCCGTTAGATAACCAGCTTGTTGAATATATATGCATCCTAAGCGACTAGACCAATGTATTAACCAATTTATTTGTCACCAACCACAATTTTGATTCTAACATTTCGATTCTCATTTAAAAGCTATCGTTATGGGATTCTCAGGATCTGATGCACGCCAAAAATTTTAAGGGATTTTTGTAAATAAATTATTATTAAAAGTGAATTAAAAAAATATTCTTGAAACCGTATAAACAGTTATATCACTATGTAAAATTGAATAGTGTAAATATATATTTTTATTTACAGACATGTCATTTTTTTTGTAAAAATTTACAAAAAACTCATGATTAGACAATTTTATATGGCATTTATACGCTATTTGATTTTAAGTATTGATACATCGGTTAGTACATTTTCAAGAATATTTTTTTAAAAAAATTTATTTCTAACAATGATTTATTTATAAAAAAGCTCAAATTTTAATTACCTAACACAAGGACGTTGGTCGCTTAGCATGTGTTTGTTTTTCAGGTTTTTTATGCACAAAATACATGGTTATAAGTACTAATCATATCACGCGGAGAACCCTCGGGTTCGCAAGTGAACGGGCATTCCAAGTTTGAGTAACGTGGAGGCCCATAAACCTCATTAACCATGATCCAACGTATTTTCTAATATTTACGGTTAAAGATTTGGGCTTGGTTTATGTAAACATTTTAGTCATTGTTGAAAAGTACCAAGATTATTTACTTCTGATCAAAAGCTTCAAAGTTACCACTAATGTTTATTTATATAAATGAAGAAAGGTCATTAACTTATAATTTTCTTTTATCAGTCTTTGAAACAAACATTGCATCCTCTTTCACACGGGTTAATGTGGGCTTTTGGAACACAATGCTTTTTATAAGACGTTGTAAAGATTAAAGAATGTGTCTCATTTCAAAAATTTTAGAGAATCCTATTTCATGGCATTACTACATTATTACCTACCATGTTTCTACCTTACCATGTTATTTTGTTATTATTTAACTATAATTGTCTTGAAATGCTATTATCCTACTATTTTAGAACGCTGTTGGCTTGCTACGTTAAATACATTACTCTGTTACCACATTCCCGTGATATTATCTTCATACGTTCAGTTACGAGGAAGAACAGAAAATATGTCCACCAATAAAACAAATACTTTTGGTCAATAAAAACTAACGAGGGACGGAGAAAAATTAAGGTCAAAGTTGTGACAGAGAGTATAATTAACTTTTTTATTTAATAGTAATACTAAAAATTACCATTCACATGGCCGGTAATAACGCTGTTGGCTGTCTTAACACTTCCCATCTTTCCATGTTCTTAACACTTCCCATCTTTCCATGTTTCTTCGCAAGAACGCAACGCCCCCCTCCCCCCCTGCAACCCAAATCCCCGGATGCTTCGCCGCCAAGGAAACCCCCCCCCCCCCTTCAACCCCACCATCGCGCCCAGTTTTTTCCCGTTCTTCACCTCCCAAAGATTGGATTGGAAGAGAGCCGAATCCGGCGCACAATAGCGAAAGATGAGAAGAAAAGCGATGGAAGAGGAGAGAAAGGACGCAAAGAAAGAGCAGTTGCATGTTTTTTAACTTGAAAACTCGAAAAAGGGACACCGAATCCGGCGCACAATAGCGGGCGGGGCCTCTGGTTTCCCCACGCTTTTTGTCGCGAGAGAACGGGTAAAAATGAGGGGGGGAAAGTTTCTTCTTTTCTTCTGTAGTCTACAGAACCCTGTAAATGGAGAGGAGGAAGAAAAAAAATAGAAAATGTTGGGGGGAGTTCTTGTTCTTCCTTCCGATTCCTGCTTTCCTGCGCTTCCTCGATTCCAGGTTTCTGCTTTCTCTCGCTGTCTATCTTTCCGATTTCATCTGGGTCTGATCCTTCTGCTGCTGCTGCTGCGGCGGCGGCGGCTGGCCTTTGATGTTAGATGTTCAATCCGTCGACCCCACACTGCTTGTAGGTGAGCGACTGCTTCCTGGGGCTGATCACGATGGCGCAGTCCACCGATACCTGCTCCCACCCCATTCAAATTTGTGATATTGGGTTGATAAAACGGAGATTGTGGTGGAAGAAAGATTTTCAATTTTGTCAGATGGAATGAAACGAATGGAGGGCAAGTGGGGAAGGGTAGGGAGTTGGGGGGGTGGTGGCGGCGAAAGGAGAGGGATGAACTGATGAAGTGATAGCCCACCTGGACGCGCGGGGAGGTGAGGCCGAGGAAGCGGATCTTGGCGGCGACGTCGCCGGCGACGCGGAGGTCGACGCGGTCGTTGAGGGCGGCGTCGCGGACGAGCTGGAGGGCGTCGGCCTGGAGGACGTCCACCCCGTCGACCACCACCCGGGTCTGCACCAGCCGGGTCGAGTGCGCCGGCTGCTCGAACCCCGGCATCTCCGCCACCCCCAGCGGCACCCCGCGGTACATCACCGTGAACGCCGTATCCCCATACCGGATCCCCACCTTGTTGGGGTTCTCCGCCGTGAACAGCATCGTGATGTTCAGCGTCAGGTACGCCGCGCCCCCCGCCGGCGACTGCGTTGGCGCCGTCACCAGCAGATAGCTGACCCCCACCTGCTGCAGGTCGAACTGGGGCTTCTTGGGCTTCACCACCAGCACCACGACCAGGGCCACCGCGACGACGAGCAGGGCGAGGAAGGTGAGCAGCAGGAAGAGGCAGCAGCAGCAGCCCTTCAGCGAGGCCGCCGACGACGAGGACGAGTAGTGCGCGAGGTAGTGGCTGCCCGGCTGTGGCGGGGGAAAGTGGGGCCTCTGGGGGCGCTGCTGCTGCTGCCGCCGCTGGCCATCGCTGTGGTTGTGGTGATTCTCTCCGTTGGCCCGGGTCGTCATATTTGGGGCCCCCCCCTCTGCTGCTACCCACCTCCGATTCCGGCCACCGCCGACACCGCCGACCCCGCCGCTGCTACTGGTACTACTACTTAAAAGAAGTAAGAAGTGAACTGAGCTTGGGACTGACTTCCCTTCCACCAGCCCTCCCCGCGACGGCCCCTGCCCTCACCTTTTGCTCCCACCTCCCCCTTCCCCGTCCGCTTTCCGCTTTTTATTTTATTATATATATAATATATATATATATATATTTTACTGCTGGGGTGGTGCTAACGTGCACCGGGTATGTGGGCAACAAACAAAAGCGGGGCACGAACCAGGGAAGGGTGGGCACTGTGAGGGCACTCCCCCCCCCCCCCCCCCCCACTTGTTGTACTCTTTGGATCCACACGCACCGCCACGTGCAGCTGGTTATTTGGTGGTGGTGTTAGCTGCTGCTGAGGCCCGATGATAATGGTGCTTCTTTTTTCTTTTGTTAACGATGAAGTGCAGAACAGCCCCCCTTGTCACTTTACCCTCTCAAATTTTAGGGCTTTTTTTTTTACCTCTGTTTTTCTCTGACAAAAGGAAGGTTGGAGAGGGTGGGGGGGTTATTGGGGCAATGATTAGAGGGTGGCAGCTGCTTTTCTTCGAAGTGTTGGGGCCCGGGTGTAGATGAATCAGCAGCTCAAGTACAACTCATCTTGGGAGGCCTTTTGGGGCTTGTGGGGAGCCTTTTTGTCTTTTTTTTTTTTTGGTTTCTTGAGTTGAAGTTAGGGATATAGAGCTTTCTTCCCTCTCCATCGTGCCTCTAATTATCGTTGATCTGCATTATAATGTGATCATTTTGGGGTAATCAATTAGGCCCTCTTTGATAATAAATCAGGATAACTCACATGAGATGGATTAGGATGAGTTATTCTTTAACTTTTCACTTTTTCAGTTTGATAATTTATTCTTACTTTAGGAATAACTCATTCCATAAAAATGGTAGAATGAATTATTCTTAGAATAAAGATTTTTATCCTAATCGACCCCTGATAATTTAACCCTGTTATCAAACTCGAACAACAGTGAAAAGGTGGAATAACTCATTCTACCTGGGACTTATTCCGTTAACAAAGTGACCCTTGGGTGATTGAGTTGAGTGAGCTGCCCGATTAGGGAGTGGTTTAATTGACTTGGGTCTATGACACAACTCAGTGTAGAAGTCCTACTTATCTGGCTTTTTAGTCCCAAGCCCTTGGTGACTAAGCTGATCTTCGAGCACCATCACCTCAATTATATCTTCATATTGGAGTGGGAGGAGATTATAATTTGTTAGGGTAGTTTGGTATTCCATGTTTCCAATCTTGCTGTGGTTCTATGGTTGTCAAAATTGAGCATCGGTGGTTTAATCAAAAAAATTCATGGACCCTAAGATTTGACGAAGTTCATTCATTATTGATTGTCTTGTTTGATGTCAACCTTTCTCAATGCAGTATAAAGTGTCATTGTTAAAGACCATTTTCAAAGCCAACGGATCTAGCTAGCACCATTTGCAATATCTTTTTTAAAAAAAATAGATTAAAACAAGATTGTCTGTGCTGCCCTCGGCCACTGATCACGTCTTCAGACTTTCTATATTTTCATGGACCCTATTTGTTATTGGGGTAGGATAGCGTGAGTGTGCTACTCTGGGTGAGAGAGTGTGTGAGACTCACCGGAACCTCTAACACACAACTCTATTACCCGGGGTCGGATACCGCATTCAACCGAGAGGAGTCGCATGTGCTATCCTACCCCATTAACAAACAGGTAAAGTTAAGTTGAACAAGATGGTGCCAGACATCAGGAATAAGGCTTAGATCGCCTCACCAAAACCCAGGAACTCGGGTGCCACAAGGACCGGGGAACTTCAGATTTCACCTGCTCTACACAAATTCAAATGCTGGAAAAAAAACTGTTTAAACAGGACAAGCGCAGAACGATTCGGATCTTTACGTCAATCCCGAATGAACCCTTTAACGCCAGCAGCACACATGGCGAGAAAAGGGTAAGCAAAACAGCAGATCCACACGAAGTAATGTACCGCGGCACATTTCAAATTCGAAGCGCACCAGCAACGTCTCAGCACTGAAGAACATTTCATTTACAATACTCTACATGGGGAGGGAGAACCATAATGTTCGTTTCATTTACAGGGCAGGAGGCGGGACCGAAAGCATAAAATTCCGAAGTAACAACTAACTTTTAGATCCAATGGTAGATCGACTCAGACAAATTTTCCGGCAGCATATGTTGATCAACCCTCGCTGTCCTACTCAGAATGAGACGTCCAGTAGATCAACCCACTGGAAGCACGAATGATGCATTAGTATAAATGAGTACCACATCTTAAGTAATAAAAAATGTGCACCAGAATGTACCTGATCAGCACAAATACACATTGCAGGACACCGGCAACACCTGTCCAAGCGGAAATGCCCTTATCCGTGAGGGCGTCCTGCACTAAGAGGCCAACTGATGCAGCAAGAGAGACAAAAGATACTACGTATGCTAGGAACAACCAGAGCTTAACTCTGCAATGTCAAAAGAAAATATCCATCATAAGTGGGCAGATAAAAGCATGATTGATTTTTAGCAACCTCATAACGCAAGAACCATTTCTCAAAAGCTCATATTGGACATCAGATTCCAACTAGTAACATTAGATTCCAACTAGTAATTCCCACAGAAGTGACATGCTTGCTGGTTTGCTGTAACTACTATGACAAACAGGTAGAGAACCTCAGACAAAGAGATAGAAATACATGGTCTCCCAGAAGGGCAAACTGTCTAGCTTGCTGAAAAAGAAAATCAACTTATAATATCCTTTTTGTCAGCCATATTGCAAATAGGGGCCACTGATCTTTAAGCATTGTTCACTATGGTGTTATATTATAAAGACCAAAAAAGAAATCAAACTACAACCTAGAAGACAACCAGCTTGCCTTTATGAAATGAACTCAGTCCTTAAGCACCATTTGCTGTTACAATGATCCAACATTCTAAATAATACGCGGCGAGTAAAGTTATATGCAAACAATTTATCAGAGGATAGAGAAGACTTTACTTTCAGCATTCGGTCTGAACTCAAAACATGGACCTCATAACGTTAAAGGAGCTCCTTTTCAAAAGTTAACATTGCATGAAAAATAAAGTGACTTTCAATAAAAGAAAATGGTGATTTTCTCAAAAACTGGAACATATGGTGGAATGCTTTCCATGCATATAACCACAATGAGAATCCACTTCAATAAAATGAAGTCAACCACAATTTATATGGGGTCTGTATTGAATAGTCCTTATAGTAGGCGTTTGGTTATGCCCTATCACTTTTGATATTTGTACATTAGTAAAATGTATTGTCACCACAAATTTAATATAGGCCTGAGCCTGTATTAGAAATAGTTCAATTTTTGAGAGTATCAAGACTCCCTCTCCTCTTCTCACCCGCAACTCTCTCTTTCCCTCTTGGTCACCCTCCTTTATATTCCTCTAATATCACTTTCAACTTAATATTGTAAATCACAATAATATTACTGCCAAGACTAAAACTATATCAAAACTAATATTTGAACAAACTGGGCATTAGGTAGTGGATGCTAGTAAAAGAGCTCGGGGAAGGCCTAAAATGAGATGGTGTGATGTTATTAGAAGAGACATTGGCATCTTGAGTTTAAATATGAATATAGCCCTTGATAGAAATCTTTGGCAGAATAGGATTCATGTAGCCGACCCCAAATAATTGGATAAGGCTCTCATGATGATGATCTTTACATTTATCAATTGTTTAAGAGAAACAAGGTTCAGTGGACTAAGGGTTAACCAAAAAGTAATAACCGGCCCAAACCATCTGCCCAGTGGAGCAAATATGGCACTTCATTCAATCGTGCAATATATTTTATGAGGACTTGCTAGGGGAATCATCTGAGTCAAGAAGACTTGACTGTAGAGAGAAAGGGTTACTCACAGGAAGGCTGGGAAACATTTTTGAATTCGAATCATCTGTCATGTAACATCGCTGATTTTGGATTTCAAAATTATTTTTATTAGTAATTCCATATGGACCCCATTTTAAAAAATAAACTATGCTCTGACATATACAGGTTGTGTAAACATCAACAGAACAGATGACAAGCACCAACAACAGACTACTGCTATGCCTCCATTTCTGTGACAACAGTTTAAAGTAGATAACATTTCTTACACCTTTGTACTCTTGACAACCCCATAACTCTCTCCATGAATCTGATCTGTTTAACATTGTGTCATTGATCCCTCATTTGGTACCCAATCATGCATACATAAGGTTCTATCATCCTGTTGTGCTTTTTTGTGGCTGTGTATATGAATTGTATATTACCATATGCACAGACCAACTACATGTGCGGTAAGAGACTGGAGGATGGATGTGGGGTGACACTGTGACACAACGTGTGGGTCAAAACAAGTTCAACCTGGTGAAGAAATGAGGAGAAACATAGCACGAGCATTTTAAAATTTTGAACCCTTCCTGGGATCTTATTCAACCATCAAGGCCTCACCCAGTGGAAGTTCATCATATGCCAGCAGTTACATGACGAAGACCGGTCAGTTTGGACTGGAATCGGCCATGACTGCCCAGTTCTGCCAGTTCTAGAGCTGCAAACAGCCAGAAGATAGTAATGAAATGATAGGAAACAGCCATGGACTGGCTGAACTGACCTGTAGCCCAAACCAGCCCAGAAAATATTTCCTTTGCCGTTTTGTCCCCTTTATAAATTAGTAAATATATATTTCAAAAACCACTCTCAGTCTGAGCTGGAACCACAATTCATGCTTGTTCCAGTTTTTAAAACCCTGAGTTGGTTTGGGGCAGAGGTAGAGGCCGGTTTTCAGTGACGTCATGCTACACATACTGCCTACACATCAAAACTTTGGTGAACTATGAAAGGTTAGGTATGCTACTGCAGTGAGGGCTTTCATGTGACTGATCTTTCAAAAGAGAATTGTCACTGAAGTGTACATGAGGAAATGGTGCAGGGACTGTGGCATCATTTGTTCCTTTTGTGGAGTACCAAACCAAATAAAGATGTAGATCATCTGTTGATAAACTGCAGTATTAGTCAAGAAGTATGAAAAGACCTTTAGTTAATTAGCACAGTTCCTAGCCAGTTTTCACAGCACACAGGACATATGGACTCATTTCAGGAACATCAAAAACAAGCTAGGGAGATGTGCAAGAAGCCAAATCCTTCTCATCATATCTCATATCATCTATTGAAGCATCTGGACGGAGTAGAGTGGTCAAATCATTAGGGAAACTAGAATCTTTATAATTGGAATCAGTTGTATTCTTGGTATTTCTGTGGAGTTGGAAGAGGGAGGTGAGCTATACATATTCACATTTCCCATGAGTGACATGATGAGCAAGAGGAACCTCTCCTCTCCTCTCCTCTCCTCATTTGATTGCACTACATCTATTTATTGCCTAAGCAAATCAATGGTGCAATCTGCAGTTTCTTTGGGAAATAAACACATAGATGTTCTTGCCATGATCTTGATCGCCATCAAATGGAGAGGAGGACAAAGGGACGCTAAACTGGTTTGCATTTTTCAGGGGTAGAGCAGTAGGGTTCTAAAGTTGTAAAAGTGGAAGGTCATAAGAAAGGAAGAAGACAAACTATTAGTCTAGGAAGGAGCAGAAGATGTTGAAGGAAGTTTAGATCAAAAGAGTAATTCAAGCTCAAGAAATGGGGAAGGAAAGAAGAATATATATTAGGCCCGGCAATTATCCATTTAAAATTTAAGCCGAATTCGAATTTGTATTAGTTTGGTCGGATAATTATCCGAATAAAGTTGGAGGTATTCAGCAAAGGCTCTCTTCACAAGTCTGGAGACTGAAGAGCCCACTAAAGGTGAAGCTACTCTCTTGGAGGATCTCTCATACAAGATTACCTACTCGGGATAGACTGAGCCGGTTCCTCCCGGGTATTTAACCGACTTGTTGCTTGTGCGGAGCAGACATCGAGACCTTAAACCACCTATTTATAGGATGCACCTACTCACAGGGGATATGGGGAGAGCTTGCTAGGAGGACTCATAGGGGCTTCGGACGGCACAACCAGATGCATCTCCTGATGGAGCACTGGGGTAGAAGTTGGCCCCTAAGAGGTGATAGAATCATTTGGTGGCTCATTCTCCATGTCACCCTATGGTCGTTATGAGGGGAGCGCAACAACCGGATCTTTAAGAGGGAATTGAGAGCTATGGAGTCGGTTGTCTCCTTTGTGTGTGATAGAGTGAGGGGACCAGCTGAGCTCCTTTGTAATGTGAATTCCCTGAACTCTTCTCTTTTTGGTTTGTTGGGAGGTTAGACAGACCCACACTGTCTTAGTGTGGCCTTTTGTATAGATATTTTTTGAGAGTTTTCTGACTATACTCGTATATCCACTTTTTTCATTTAATATAACAGTGGTACCACCCACTTTTAAAAAAAAAAATCCAAATAGAATATCCGATGAATAATTTAATCAGACATCGGATAATCCTATTATTAATCGAATATAAATTCGGATATTGGGGTATCCATGTCAGATATTATCCAACCTAATATAAACCCTTAGGGCGACTTTGATAACAAAATAAGGGGCGAATAGAATGAGTTATTCCGCCTACTCACCCTTAACCGAGTTTGGAAGAAGGGTTAAATTATCTGGGGTCGGTTAGGGTTAAGGCCCTTATTCTAGGAATAACTCATTCTACCATTTCACAAGGAACGAGATATGCCCAAGGTAAGAATAAATTATCAAACTCAAAAAGAGAAAACCCAAGGAATAACTCACCCGGACCTATCTCAGATAATTTATCCTAACCTGTTATCAAAGTGGCCCTTAATGAATATCTAAGGATCCACATATTCCATATATAAGTAACTCAAGCCCTAAATCGCTAAACCCCAAGTGCATGTAACAACGCCGCACACTACATGCCATACATTATTCCGTAGTATTAGTACATGGAGTGTGCAAGATTTAGTGTTGTTCTTCTCTTGGAATTTAAAAACACCTTTTTCAACTTGTTAAAAACATGGTTCTAATATTTGGTTGGTTGTCATGGTTTGATTTGTTTGAGAATATGTTTAAGTTAATGTTAGTTAGTTTAAAAATTATTGTGATGGTTTGGATTTAGAATATGATTGTGGTTTAAGAAATTTCCGCTGCATTAAGTGAGCATTTTTAATTATTTTCTATTAATGTTATTTTTTTTTAACTTTTGATGTTACTTTCACCGACTATTGTGGCATTGAATGTCATTTTGACACTTGTATCTATTTTCTTGGGCTCGAAAATAATTTTGAAACCTCCTGAAAGTTGTGTTTGTTCCTTTTCTCATAATTTGGCACACTCATTTGAGAGGGATTCTACAGTTGTTAACCAGAAGATTCCTTGTTTTTTTTCATGATGTTTCTTTAAAAAAATTCATTTAGGTGTACCTTTCTTTCCATTATCATTTTAGGTTGGTTGTTATTTATTTGTTATCTAATAATCATATTTTATATTTACAATATTTTTCAGATCATTTTATATATATATATTTTTAAAAAAAACTAAAAAACTACGAATATGTAACAGGTTTTTATATCTAATCAAATAGTTGGATATATCCAAATCCGGATAGCATCCATCGAATTTGAATTCAGATAGTGGCAAAATTACATCCTAATAGGATGTGTCGGATGCGGATATATGACCGATTATAATCAGAGCGGATTTGGATATCACACTATCCGCTCCATATCCGCTCCATTTACAGGTCTAATATACATGGTACAGAAGTTCTATGCTATAAATGGCGACCGCCTTACTCACCTAGGCAATGAGACAAGACAACTCAAGCCAAAAACCCCTGGACTCACTTGATGTTCACTTCATTCACTTGGACCATGTATCTACATCAAATTTTTAATCATGTAGTATTGTTGTTTCTTATTCCTAATTATTTTGAAATGGTTTATTCCTTTCTTAATGATGTCTCTTGCCCTTCTTCTCTTACACTACCACAATTTCTTATCGTTGATGATACCTAAAACCATCGTTTAGTTATATGAGTGCTTTATACTGACCGGTCTTTTTACATTGGTATAGATCAATGTTTCTAAAAGCCTTAAATATCATTATCGTGGTTTTTTTAAAAAAAATTGTCCTACTGCCATTTTCTTCCTTCATGATTAATTTATGGAAAAATGCACATTGCCTTAAATGCCTAGGCCCTCACCTAGACAATTGAGGCTAATGCAATCCCCTGATTGCCTCCTTCACCTCTTGCCTTTGTCTACATATCTGCTGTTTGAAAACAACATGCTGAATTCCAAGTTTGAAGGTCAAGCTGGCTGGCTGAAAGCACAAGAAAAATCAATGAAGACTTCACACCATGGCAGCAAGCAATTGCTCTCACAAATCATAGAAGCAGGGATCAGAACCATGATCTGTCATAAAAGTTATCTCCCCAATCTACCCGATGTCCATCTCCCCAATCTCTCAAGATGAAATCTGTATGGACATCAAGAATGTGTGTCCACATGGATTGCCACCACAGGGAAGTGGCTCCGTGTACATAAATCCCCAAAACTCAAAAGAAGATGCCAGTTTTCCTTTTCATTATGAAGAAAAAGTGCAAGGCGTTCTTTTCATCGAGTATTAGTAGTAGATAAAAGGTGGCTCTTTGACATACTTAATTGATTGCACTCTGGAGATTACCATTTTTTATTTACGTTTATCATTCTATTCTCCTAGCTTTTATTACCATCTACTGTCATTCCTCAATCTCACTATTTATCACCACTGCTTAGATCTAGTCACCTTATCATTAGTCCATTCCTTTCATGTTTTACACTCTCTGACAAATAGTCCAGATGATATATCAAATGCACTGCATCGTATCATCTCATAGGACTAGGGGGTCATTCAAATCTTTCTGCAAAACTTTGCACTTTATTCTTTGCATCCAAATGAGAAGATGCCGACTATGTAGTCGAGGCATGACGCAACTGAGGCAACCAAGGGATCACCTCAGCCTCAAATGCCTTAGCAATGGCCAAGGCATTTGAGGTGGTGTTTTATCAAAAATGTATAAAGCAAATGAGATATATGCAAACATTGTTACATATGACAATGCATAAACAAAACATGCATACCAAATTCACATATGGAATGTATGAAATGGTACACATGGTTTGCTGACTCTGACTTGGGCTAACTCGTATGAGTCGACGTGTATCTGGGCCGGACTGAGTCGGCTTCGAGTTGGTCTGATCTGTCTCGTATCTGGGCCAGACTGAGTCGAATCAGCGAACCTTGATGGTACGCAATCTACCAAATTCATACAAAATGTAAACAAATGCAAAAAAAAATGGTAATCAAATAGTGCAAAAGTTGTCATGAGGACACAAAAAATCAAAACATCAAAAGATAGAAAATTGAAAGATAAATGCTATTTTTTCACTGTTCTTCATTACTAGGCTTATCTGAGCCTCTGAGATGGCTTGCTATGGGCTTTTAGCTAGGTCGAGAATCTATTGCCATGTGTGGAAGACAAGCCAACACACTTTGCCCAATATCACCAGAATCTGATGCCATGCACTAGAATGCAGACAATGTCAACGACCACTTAGGGATCCTCTAGCCAAATCAGAGAAACAAACAGGAATACCTCAGGTCCAGGGTTCAGCATGCCCACCATTTCCAATATGAGAGAGAGAGTGTGTGGAGAAGACAAAGGGGAAAAACTAAGCTTGGACCTAGACAAGTACCAGAATCATTGAAGGATCCTGTTGAGGTCACTCACAGTTGTCAAGGCAGTTGCAGGTGCTACCTAGGCAAAAAGCTGCTCTTAGGGACCCAAGCCCTCTCTCTCTCTCTCTCTCTCTCACACACACACACACACTCTAACTCACTCACTCACACATACACACACACACAGAGAGAGAACAGGCCATGAACTTGCCACCTAGGCACCCGTAGGTGGCTTAGGTGCGCAGGGACCCCAAGTCGCCTTACCGCCTTGACATTATGATGTCTCCAAATGATAATTTCCTCGAAAATGAGCTTGCATATGTAGAGAGAGAGAGAGAGAGAGAGAGAGAGAGAGAGAGGAGATTGCAAAGATGTGTTTGATGTATACTATCGAGGTTGCCAAAGATGGTGCATCATCATTTACCATCAGCTGATGAAGGTGATCTAGGAACATGGGATAGAAAAGAGGGATTAGGGCTCGAGGTGGAAGAAGAGGGAAAAGGAGGTTTGGGCCGAATGGGTTTTAGTTACGGAGCTTATATATCCAGATGGACCAGACTCCAATTGACATACTTGAGTCCATGTAGGCACGTAATGATGAGATAGGCTGTCCGGGTGAGGCTGGTAGGGGAAAACACCTAGGTTTCTGAGGTGAGTGCAGCGTTTGTCTAGGCAAAATAGGGAGGAGAGGCAACTTGTCATCACCTCACCACACCCCACTGCCTACGTGACTTTTTTCGGTCACCTTTGACAACATAGGATGCTGACCAAGGATGCTTTGATCTCATCAAAATATAATGCCTCCTACAGTTGCCTACTCTTTTCTCTGAAAAAGGTCGACGCACTACCAATGTTATTAAACACAGAGGTAGTACAATAGAAAGAGGGCTCTTTCTCTGAAAAACTCTAAAATCTTTTAAGACAAGACAGTTCCTGCTGTAAACAATCTACGGGAGCTCTAATAATGTATCTACTCCCAACTGTATAAAAAGGAAATAGCTCTAGAACATAAGTTCTCCACGAAGAACCCGGATCCATGAATAGAACATCATTTCTTTCTTTCCAAATACTCCAACACACTGGAGCAGGAATGAGCCTGAACATTTGTGAATAAATTCTGGATGCACAGGATTCTTTCTTCTCTTGAAAATAAGTCCACATCAGAGAAACAGAAGTGTGCTCAAAATTCAGCTATAGCACCAAAAACTTTCCACAGTTCTGAACTCAGTGGGCAACTGACCATCAGGTGAACCACACTTTCCTCTGACAGGTCACAAAAGGAACATATGATTTCACAGTCATGTTTCCATTTCTTTCTGTACAGCTTTGTGACAATGCACTTTTGCAAGAGAAGCCACAGGAAGGCTCAGACTTTTAATGGAGATTTAACCTTCCAAGTAGTAGCAAGTTGAGGATTAGTGGTTCGTTCATGTTCCAGAAATTGATAAAACTCCTTAACAATGAACCTCATTTTTTCTTCACGAGAAACAGTCTAGCTTGATGGTTTTGATCACATTAGACTGGTGAAGTTGTAACATCTGCAAATATTCCACTTCCTCATCTTCTTTAAGACCTCTTCTCAACTGAATGAACTAGTGTGTTCCTTACAATTGCCTACCCTTTGTCAAAAGGCAAGAATTGTCAAAGCCAATTATGCTTGCTCAATCTTGAAAGGCAGATGCCTGATGCTAGGCACCCGCTTGGGTGCCCTGGATAGGTCAGCCGTTTCCGAGGTTTCTGCCCAGCATTTTTGCAATGGTTTTATCTCATCCATTTTTTACCATCATGCAATGATCTACGCGTCTTTAAAAATGCATTGCAGGACACTGGTATATCTCCACATGTTACATAGGATTAGAAAACCTAACAACAATATTAAGATTGTTCCGTAGATTTGTTTTTAAAAATAAATCGTGGATTACACCGCCAAGTTTATTGAGTAAAAAAGGAGGCAGAATCAAGAAGTGACTCTTCCTTCTTCCACCTCAGAAGAGCATTAAGATTCTTCCTTAGACATCAAACTCATTTCGTGTTTATTAGTGACTATGATAAAAGAAAGGAGGCCGCATTAACTTTAAATCAATAGAAAGAGGAGAAGATAACAAAGGAAACCATCAATTTGCATGGGCATCACCCCTCTTTCTAGCATCATGTACTCCGGTTGAACTCATGACATATTGCAAAATATATAGCTTTAATGTCATTCTTTTTCTTTATGTACATATTCACACAAGCTACACATATCTAGCATAGGTCAACTGAATTCAGGATGGGAGCACCTTCTGGGATGCATGTCCATCCTACGCTCCCATTTATTTCGCTCGCCGCTACTACGGGAATCGGTGCCATTTCTGGGCAATGGAACCCGATGAGTGGGTGAAACAGAGGAACGATCCTCTCGCTAATCACAGGCTCATTTTGAGACATAAGAGATAGAGGGCATAGGCAAAGGGAACTTCCAAGCATTCTATGTTGACTCCCATGGGTCCCCAGGGAAGAAGCCGCTGCCTACAACATCTGAAGGTGCCCTTAAAAATCTGGCCTATACTTTCCTATGTAGTCCGAGACGTGATGCAACCGAGGTGACCAAGGGGTCGCCTCATGCCTCAAACGCCTAGGCAATGGCCTAGGCTGCCTAGGCGTTTGAGGAGTTTTATTAAAAATATATGTATATAATTCAAAAAATATATAAATATATGTCTAAATATCAAAGAAAATACATACATACAATCAAGATTGTCAATAAAATTAACAATAATCAAGATTTGAGGCAAAAATACATACATACAAATAAGATAAGATTTGAATAAAGAAGGTTTAAATCAAGACTAGACCAAAAGAAGAAGAATACTGAGAGTGAGACGTTTGAGGAGAAAGCAAGGCAGTTTGGGACCGCCTAAAACGTCTAGGCGAGCACCTAGACACGCCTCTAACTACATAGATATTTTCGGATTGTTCCTTGAATAGCCATTTTTTTCTCTCTAAATGGACTACAAGAAGGTTAGTAGGAGTAAACTCCACTGGTCTTTTTGCCCCACTTTGATAGGGGGTTAATCCCGGGTTAGGTTAACTCATCCGGGTTCAGTTACCCCCTGTTTAACCCAGTTTTGGTTTGTAAGCCCAAGCGGGTTAACTTATCCCACCTCTCTATGTGGGTTAGAAAACCCGAAGTTAACCTGGAGTTAACCCACTTTTACCCGGGTTACAAAATCCAGCCAATCAAACCAATGAAAGAGACAAACCAGGGCTAAAAGTGGGTTAACCCCGGGATTACCCCCATTCAAACCTGGGCTTTCAGATGGGATTGAACACATGCCCTTCCACCTAGCCAATAGCTCCATAATCTCCATTGGTGGGTGCGAACTCAACTGTGAACATTTAAAAAGTGGTCCACGTACTGCTTGCAGATCACAAAGAAGGGACAGCTCTCCTTGATACCTATAACAGCTACCTTCACTCTGACACATGTTGGGAGCCTTCCCACTGCAATCTTGCACAAAAAGATTTTGGCTTTAAGTGACATTGGCTTTGCCAAACAAGGTTCTTCCACCGTAAATTTTTTTATAGTTGAAAGGTAAGGATAGTACCATGAATTTATTAGATTAAATGAAGAGAGCATATGGATCTACATGTTCACAAATCTGATTATTCAAAAACATGGCACACAAAGTCAATATGCCACACTCTAACCACCAAGAAACCCAAAATGGAAGCTTGAGAAATTTTCACATTACTTGATGACTTAACCCGTTCAAAATGCCATATCACATGAAGGAAAGTGCCTTCTCTGGATTCTTGCCTTGTCGTTCAAACATTCTATTGCACCCTTCCTGCATGGCCCAAAGCATTGCGTGCAAGATCAGCCACCATATTGTACGATCATCTTTGAGTACCCAAGACTGATTCCAGCCCAAAAATCAACACTTTACCCTATTTAACATAAATCCCACTCATAGTTGTCAAGGTAACAAGGCGACCAAAGACGTTCATCGGGAGTCTAAGCGTTTAGGTGATAAGGTGTCCACTTAGGCATTGCCTAGGCAACACCTTGGCACCTATTTAAAAATAAATATATATATATATACCCCCCTATAACTTATGAATAAGATACATGAAAACATTATAGATCTTAATATTAAAAATTGAGAGAGATAGAAGGAGGAGAGAGGGGGCTGAGAGAGAGAGAGGCACACACATAGAGAAAGGGATGTTGGAGGAGTGTAGGAAGCCCGATCTACCTATGACCCCACCTTGCATTATGGAACCCTCCTGGCCCAAAAAAAAAATTGAGGGGGTATTATAGGCTATGCCCTAACTAGGCAGCCCAAGGCGCCTTGGCACGCTTGGTCACCTAGGCGGGTGCCTTGCTCACCTTTCTAAGAGGATAGAAAGGTGGGCTGACACCTTAGCTCCATAAGGACGCCTGGTCGCCTAGGTGACGCCTAGGCAACCGTTTTGACAACTATAATCCCACTTCCAAAGATCAGTGGGTTTGGACATGGAATCCCTCAGAAATATTTGTTGTTCGATCGGCATACTCCTATGTTATCAAAGGTGCTTGAGGTGCTCGCCTAGGCAATGAGACGAGGCGAGGCGAGGCGAGGCAAGGCAAGGCGCCAACAGTTCGCTTCACCTCAGCCAATCTTGCCTTGGCATTTGGCAATTAGGTAGGGCGTAGGGCCATGGACACCTTTGGTCCAAACCCACTAGGGCCACCCAGCCCATTCCTATAACATGTGCATGTATAATTTAAGTATTCTTATAGGTTTTATATGTGTTTTTAACATATTTAATAAAATATGTACATATCTGACCTATTTATGATTTAAATGAAATGTCATCTCAAACGCCCTAGGACATCGCCTGGGCATTTGAGGTTTGAGGCGACCCCTTGGTCGCCTCGGTCGCCACTCGCCCTTGACTACATAGGCACACTCCTTTATTGTCGACCGGGGGATCAAACACCCCCCGTTCCAGCAACTTTGGAGGCCAGCAAGTCCCCTTAAGGTGAAGGTGCTCATGTGGAGGATATCCTTGACCCATTTACCTACAAGGGATAGACTGGCCAAGTTCATGGATGGACTGGAAACCATATGCAGCATGTGTAGGAAGGAGGAGTCATCTTTGGACCACTTATTTTTAGATTGTGACTTTGCTATTGAAGTTTGACAGCACATCTTCACTAAGCTCAGGTGCGCCAAACCTATTGAGGACCCGGTAGAAGAATTCATCAGAATTGCAAGTGCAGTGGAGAGCCAAGATTGATTGCCAGTTGTGGTGGCTGATCTTGCATGCAACCTTTTGGATCACTTGGAGGGAGAGGAATGGCAGAAGATTCAGAAAAGAAGCCCATGATCCTGCGAAATGTCTAGATTTGATTTTCTTTTTTGTGAAAAGTTAGAGAGACACTTTTTGTAGAACAGACAAATGTAATTCTCTTATTTTACCCTTGCATCAAAGGTAGGGAGGCCTTTGCCTTTCTTTTGTATAGGGGAGTTTTTGGCAGCACTCCCTTCCAAGTTGTGCATTCTTCATGTCACTTTTATAAATGTATAAATGATGTGGTACCATCCACTTTCCAAAAAGAAAAAACATATAGAGGGGAAAACCTGCAGCCAGACATCCAGAAAATGAACACTTGGTGAACAAAGGGTCTAATGCTTCTTCTTCCCTTCCACAAGGCAGCAAGTTGCCCTAATATCCTCTATAAATGAGAAAGCCAATAATACATCAGAAGCCTAATGTGACAAATCCTCCATATAAGGATATTTACTTTTGAAGGAGTCTTAGGTGGCCACGCTTGATTGGCACAGTGGGTCCCTCCATCTGCAACGAATTACAAGTCAACTTAACAATGAATTTATCACCACTATCCCATATCTATTTCAATGAATCCATCCTACGAGTGTCCAGAAGTTGTTCCTGTAGAAATAATAAAAGCTCCTCAAATTTATTGACTTCCCAATCATGCAAGTCCTTCCTAAACAATGAAGCCTATTCTCCACTTGACAGTCTATCATTTGCTGCCACCGCAAAGGGATCTAAAGAGACTCTATGGAGCTGGGGAAATCTCTCCTCCAAAGAAACATACAGTAACATCTGCCTTTGAAAAAGTAATGCCTCTGACCATTGCCAAGACTAACCTTCATGCCTGTCTACACAACATCTGTAGATTGAAGAATACCACAGCATAAATAAGAAATGTTGTTTGTAGTGCCTAGTGCGGTAACCTAATCTCTAGTTTTTCTGTAGTGTTTCTGTCAAGCTACTTCAACCATTATAACTTTCTCCTCAACACCAAGAGCGTCAAATTAAAGAGCATGATGCTTTGAATGCCCAAGCCACTGGCCTCCTTGCTCTTACATATTCTTCCCCAATTGTCATGCCATGCCATGCATTAGCCTCCAATTATATGCCAGAAAAATCTGCCCTGAATAATCTCTAACTTTGTCACCATGGCTTCAGCTATTGTAGGTAAAAACAGGTAGACATTCTAACACTTACTATTCGAAGCACCACTCTCCCCTGGTAAGAGAAGAGCCTTCCTCCTCGTCATGCCAGTCTGGACTCAAACTTATGAATGATCCCCATCTGGTCACTACACTATAGTGCCATACGGTCAAAGGCAAACGAAGGCAGAAAAGAGGAGACTCACCTATTTCACAGCCCATATTTGTTTCTGCATGCTAAAGAGATCTGGGTTCCATATTCACTCCCACCATCAGACATTCTCAAAGTTCACCTTCAGCCCACTAAGCTCCTGAAGAAGCTCTATCATAAGTATAACCACGCAAAGTTGTTAGATTACATAGACTACAGTTGTAAATCCCTCTTTTCTTAATAATGCATTCAATGGTACCATCCACTTACAAAAAAACACGCAAAGTTGTTCTTTGGCCTCAGACACAAAAAGGATGGTATCATCTACATATTGGTATCATCTACATATTGTACATGAGAAAGGTGCATACTATGAGCACGTGTCAACACCTGGAATAACAATCCCACCTTACCAATCATAAACCTCCTAAAAATCCAACTTGTAACCAGCCCACATCTCTATTGGTATCCATAGCATGGATGCACTCATGCACTACTGAGAGGTTTTCCTGAATTTTTCTTCCTTTAATGGATGCCCTCTAATTAGTGAAGCACCTGCCTTGCCAATTAGGCAGTCCACCTAAGCAATAGGATTCTTGGTTTTCTCTAATGCAAGCATGGTACTATCCTCTTTCAAAAAAACAAATGCAAGAGGAGTGTCTACTGTCTTGTGCTGCCTGTGTTTTCAAAACAATGGTCGTTCCTTAACAACGTGTGAAGATAAACAAAACTAGGACTAGTAACAATTTTGCAGGGCCTAAAAATAAAACACTCCCTCTATCCACAAAGATAATTCATTTTCTCTTACATATACCCTGATTAGGCTGTCCATCTATTTAAAATTAGTGCCACTCTCTGATATTACCCTCACTAAGAGGAAATGCTACCTTTATCATAAATGAAAAATAAAGGCGAAAGGAGAAAATGAATTTGCAATCATAAAGGAAAAGATGCTCAGAAAGATAAAGATAATTAAAAGTTTTAATAAATTTTGTGCTTGCAGAAGGTATTGCCATTCTGGAGTAGAAGAAGTCATAAGAGGAGACTTCTCTTGAAAAACTGAAAAACTTTAGAAAAAGTCCCATAAGACCATTCAGCTACTTGGCAAATTCCAAAGTAAGAAATGTAGCTGAGAGAAAAATTTATACCGAAAGCAAAAAAATCACCATCATGACAATCCTTATCCCATTAACCAGAAGCAATGAAGGATCCAAAGATTTGTCAAGTGTGGAACTGCATGTGTGCCTAAAGCCAATCCGCCACAAGGCAGTGTTAAGTACCAGGCGAAGATAACTTCATGAAGGAGAGGATCTACCACAAGGCCAAGAAGGTAATTGGCAAGTAGAAAAACCATCCTTTTAACTGTGTAGTTTAAGCTCATGCAAACAAGGGAGCAAGCACAAATGGGAATTTATCACACAGGTTGTTATAGGGATCAAATTTATTAATCATACCCTTCAAACACTAAACCTAGAAGGAATTCTCTCATGTCTACCTCCATCTATTAAAGCTGACTTTATAGATTAAAGTAAAATGAATGACTCTTTTCTGGCACGACTATTAAATGGAAGAATTCTCCACAAAAATCATGCCAGTGTTTTGGGAGTACCTACTGCATTAAAAGGATTGGACGCAATACCCACAAAGTGATGCCCTTGGACCTTGGCACACACATGAAGAGATAACTTTTGAGCAGACCATCCGTTGACTCACCGTGGGCCTTTTCTTTGAAGAAGAGAGATGCTTCCATCCTTGGACCATCTGCATTGTGCCGTTTTCTGCCTAAAGCAAGTTTCTAGTTTAACTTCTTCACTGAAGCTAGTTGCTAGACTAATTTCTTCACTGAGCATAGTGAAACTTCATCGACATAACCTGCCACAGTGTGGTCCACCGGAGGTGTTTATAATTACAAGTTCATTCTTGCAATGTGACCAACTTACTCATAGCAAGCATCCGATTATTTGTCTCTATTTCACTTAATGGCAGATGATGCCATACTTGATAGAATACCAAGAATGCATCTTTGGGAGCGAATAAACTTGTAATAAAAATCTCCGAGTTTGAATTCCCATGTAAGAGTACAAACGCAGCCGTAGGATTAATTGCCAACTTACAACAAAGAAAGACCATGTATGCGCTAAAGATTGGTCTTTTGTGGAATTTCTCCATAACGCTCGACTATAAGGTACTTTGCCGGCACCAATAAGTTCTCAATCATGCCAAAAGCACCAAAAATTATACCCTCAAAAAGTCAATAACGGAACAGTGAGCGAAGGAAGAGACACAAAATCTAAGGAAGCGCACGTCCCCACCACCAATTTAAACAGAAACGAATATATTGATAGAATAAAAGGGAAAACGCAGACCGACCTCCACTCTCCCTCTTCGTAGGGCGAGTAGTCGATATCCTCTTTCTTGACGCAGTTGAACATCAGGGCCGCCAGCGACGCGAATATCCCTGAGAACCCAGAGAAGATAACACGATCAAAGACCCTCCCTCCGTCATGGAGATAGGAGCAATCGGGCGTGCAGTTGGAAGTAGGGTACAGCGGCCGGGAAGGCGGGGTTACCAGGGAGGTAGTGGAGGAAGGAGACCTTGACGGCGCTGCAGACGACGGCATCGACCCAGAGCCACCACCCGACGCCGAAGACGGCGCCGGCGATGCCGGGCCCGAAGATCGCCCACAGCTCCCCGTAGTCCATCCCCGCAAGAGGCAGCCCGGGCGCGATGCCCCTCTCTCTCTCTCTCTCTCTCTCTCTATTTCTTTCTCTCTAAACAGGAGAAAACCCCAACAAAGACAAAAAAAAAAAGGCCCCAAAGCGCACTCAACTGAGCTGCCAGCCTGCCTCCGCCATATTAAATTATTAATACGAGAATATCTGTTCAAAGCAGTATAAAGTTGTACGATTGTAAACAGCACATGATGCCGCCCCCAACAGACTCTCTAGCAAATAATGATTTTCTTTTTTTCGTATAATTTTTAATTTTATTTTAATATTTATAAAAAATAATAATAATAATAATAAATATGAAAATAACAATAGCAACAACGGGTTTCATTCGAATTTTGTCCGTGTAGATGTGAGCCTACGTGATTCTTGTTGCATCACCCATGAACTGCCCAATTTATGAGAACTTTTGTGGACTCATAATAATGTTAGGTAATGAAAAAAAATTGGCTTAGTGTTATTCTTGGAATATGATTTACGAGCAGTTTGAGTCATTACAATACGGAGAATTCGATGTTATTCGATCAAATCTGGAAATACAGGAGAATACTTCACTAGTAATTAATATAGAAACACTTTATATGCCTAGTGCAATAATTACATAGGTTGATATAATTAATATAATCATCTTCATAGTCTTCTTCAGAACCTTATCCTAATTATTTGGGGTCGACTACAAAAATCATATTTCGTCAAAAATTTCTATCAAATGTTATATTCATATTTAAACTCAAGAAGTTAATATCCTCCCTAATAACATCGCACCATCTCATTTTAAACCTTCTTCGAATTTTTTTATTAACATCCACTAAGATTCGGTCACATCTTTTAACCGGCGCTGAGTTAGGACGATGAATCACATGATCAAATCACCTGAGTCTATTTTCTCTTTTACTATCAATTGAGACTATCACTAAGTCCTTACGAATGTAATCATTCATAATCTTATCTTTCTTAGTCTTGTCACACATCCATCTTAACATCCTCATCTCTAATACACATATTTTGTGAACATGTTCCTTTCGTACTGTCCAACACTCGGTACTATATAACAAAGCAGGTCTCACAGTCATTCTATAAAATCTCCCTTGAAGTTTTACAGACATACGACGATCATAGAGGACTCCTGATGCGTTTCTCTATCTTAACTAACATGTCTTAATCCTATGTATAACGTCGTCATAATTCTCTCCGTTCTCTTATATGAATTAATATAATAATTAATTTTATTAAAAAAATGAGTGATTCTCATCTCAAATTTGTTTGATATCCACATCACGTCGTCAAGTGACATGACGTGGGAGCGAAGTAAAAATAAAAATTAATTTTTTACTATTCATATAGATATAATTTTATCTGTACTTCGCGTCAAACAAATTTGGGGTGGGGGCTACTAAAAAAGTTAAAAAGATTAAATGTTACATTAATTATACCTGTAGTTGTAAACAGTGCACCAGGGGCACTTAGTGCTTCTCTAATTAATACGGTCATAATTTCACCCCAAATATTGTTTGGGCACGTAGAAGAAAATTGGAAACTTGGTTCAGACGTTATTAAAATTGGATAGAGAATCCTGCTTTGGAGGACACATGAATGGGAAAGGAGACATCTGGCATCGCTTATGCTACATGTTTCTGCAAGTCTCTTACATTGATATCTTTATTTATTGTTATTAATGATAGTTAGTTATTGGGATAACTCTGTGTTAATTAAGTACAAGAATAATTCTATTCCACACATAACTGCAGGAGATGTTATTTTGTACATAATAATTAAAATAATCACACTACATAAACAAAAGAGTAGAAACATTCTCGAGGTTAATTGCCATCTAAAAACATATGATGGTGCATGATAGAGCGGAATCATTGTACGTAGCTATCCTCCCTCCGACGCAGTTTTGATCAATGTCAAAACAAAATCTTACATAATTCTTTATTTTCACATTTGCATTTATGCAAATATGCAATAGGGTTTTTTGTAGTAATGAGTTAGAGACTAGAAATATTTTTTTAACTTTTAAATTTTAACTTGAGTTAGTTAGTTATTATATTTCATGGCATATTATGGCACCTAACTAGAGCGGCATTTTTTGGAAGTAATTTTTAACTACTTCATCAAAAAAAAATCAAAAATACCAACTATTTCATGGCATATGCCTTTTCTTTCCCTTCCTCAAAACCATGTGAGAACGATGGATGACACGTGTAGATGCCCAAGTGATGAGAAAAAAAGATGCAGCAGAATATTCTTCAATGTATTTCTTTTAATCTTCGTGGCATCCATATGGAGTCGACCAAAGCTGAAAATCCAAGCTCGAAGCATCAATGATATTATTTATTTAGATATTATGATGATGACAAAGTAGTTGCATGATTGAAATCCAAACCCCCCCCCCCAAAAAAAAGAGATCGATATTATTCATTTACAATATATTGATTGAGGGAAAAAGTGATCCACGTGGCGATATCTTCCACGTATCAACGTCAAACATGTAGACCTCACTTCGTTAATAAAATGTCATTTCCGCCGGATATAGAGGATTACTATAACAATTAAGGTGACATATGAGAGGAAGAGTAATACTTGTCGTGTTGTCCCACCTCCCCCCCTTCTCAATTACACTTGGGACTTGCAGCAATCAAATTAATTTTTTTTAAAAAAAAATTAGAGGTGGGATTCATCTCCCTCTAACTTACCGTATATGTCACCTCAGATCTAAAGACTCAAAAAAGTCAAAAAAAAAAATAACGAGACGTGCGAATGGTAAAAATTATTATCCATACACTCTTATTTTTAAAATTTGTTAGATCGTACTTACACGACAAATTAGAGGAGGTGAGCTCCACCTTCCAAAATTTTCAAAAAAAAACTTGATGCACCTCCACGGGGGTGTAATTAAGGAGGAGACGCAGCAAACATTACCCCCCCCCCCCAGAGAAAACGTGGTGAAGGTTTTAATTATTACAATGCCTATGATAGTCATATCTGTCTCCAAATAAGACCAACTCACCTTGAAGTGTGGGTCATCCAGATTTGATAGGAGGGGAGAGGACATAATGGGGGTGTATGGGAGTATTTTTTTTAGAACTCTTTCTATCTCAAAAATTATGTTGCGTTAATTTTTAACTTAAATTTTAAAATTTATAAAAATCGGTAACATCTGTTTGATAAAAATGATATAATTTGTAAAATTTATATAGAATTGTTTGGCAGGGGAGAGCTGGAACCGGAGCTGGAGGGGAACCGGAGGGAGGGGAGGGGGAGGGGCCTACGCGGGGGCCGCCGGAGCCGGGGGGGAGTGGGAGGGGCTGCACGGCCGGAGGGGGGGGGAACCGGAGGGAGGGGGAGGGCGAGGGGCTGCGCGCGGGGGCCACCGGAGCCAGAGGGGGGGAGGGGGAGGGGCTGCGCTGCCGGAGGGGGGGAACCGGAGGGGGGGAGGGGTAGCACGATCCGCCGGGGAGGGGAGGGGGGATCCGCCGGGGAGGGAGGGGGACGGGGAACGGTCGGGGGAGGGGGGGACGAGCCAGGGGAGGGAGACGCACGGGGGGAGAACGAGAGACTGCGGTTTTAAAAAAAAATTTGGTCGGGAGTTTTTTTTTTTTAAGAAGATTTGTACGGGAATAGATTCTTTCCCTAAAATTTAGGAGAGTCATACCAAATAGAGTTATAAGATATCCTTCTCTTTTTTTAAATATTGAGAGAAAAAAAATAAAAAGGCTCAATCAAACACCCTATAAATCTCTCTCCTCTCCTAAAGTAAGGTTCAGACTACTTTCTGAAGAATTTAATAAAGAAAAACTCCCTTTATCTTGGCACATGAATTTGAAAGTTGATTTTAGCAAGATCAGCAAACTCAGACGTACTAGTTCCAAATGTTGCCTAAGTGATTTCATGGTGTTAGTGTATTGGAAGAGTGATCATAAGAAGGAAATAAGAATCGAATGAAAAAAGATACCAAGGTCAGGGTTCTTAGTTTTATCAAAACTTTTAATGAGACAGAAAGGTTGTAGCATGCAATGCCGTAGTTCACATTCGATGGGTGATGCACAGCAAAATGTGTGAAAATTTTGGTGTTTCAACGTGTTGAGTGTTGAGCACCACTTGTAGCGAACATTTCACCGTCTCATCTACGTTAGAAAAAATGATGATAACGGATCATTAATATAGAAACAAAGATGAACATAAGAAGAGAGAAGAAAAGAGAAGCGGAAAGAGAGAGGAAGAGTGAGATAACACAGATATTTATGTGATTTGATTTGTAAGATTGTCTCCATACATCTATGAAACTTGACTCAACTTTCTTACCTGCAATAACACCAAGAATAGAGATGCAGCGACGTCAACCTGATTATGAGATTCAACTTTTTAGGTTACCAAATTAGGTTTTTCATGTTCCAATACATCATATACGTATGAACTATGCGCACTACCCGACAAATATTTCCTAATCAATATAAAGAGAATATTCTCCTAATTATTGACACTATCTAATAATTAGTTACAACGATGAAGGCATATTTTTTCAGACTCTTAATCGTACATAAATGTCATATGTATTGTCTAGGACGTAACGTCCACTTCCTATATAGACTCCACATGATCCTCAGTTTTCTTTGTCTGAATGTATGACTTATTTTATTACATTTATCCTTTTGTAGATTAAATGATATATCATCTAAATTTTTTCACTTAGACGGTATTCTGTCTAAGTCACCTTCAGCTTCCGACTTAGACGATATATCGTCTAAAATTTTTCACTTAGGCGATGTTCCGTCTAAGTCAATTGTAGCTTTTGACTGAGATGTTAATTCGTCTAAACGATTTGTATTTTGTCTAACTTGCTGAACTTAGATAATATCTCGTCCAAGTCCCCTAAAATACTCTAGTCACTGAATATTCTATTGCCTTGGAGAATATTAGTCGCATCTCAACACGTAGTAAGACACTGTTTAAACGAAGATTTAAAATTATGACAACTAAATAAGTGGGATTCCTTTTCTTCTGTCTGAAGGAGAGTTTTAGTCGTTGGCACTGAGAAGTCAACTGCCATTTGCAATGTGTACAATATACCGATATATCTACATTATACTTGTCGTCGAATCTAAATTGACTTGGACATTGATTTTTCATTGTTTAGATGTGTTCCTCTCGATGTCAATAATCGTAAAAGCAAATCCTCTCACATCTCACAATAATAAGATATATGTTATAATGTCATTTTTTTTACCATCTATCATATTATCTACCATCTCATTGTCACTTTCATGTTGACCGCTCAATCATAAAATTGGATGATCAAACATGAGATCAACTCCGGAATGGTGGGGAAAAGAATGTGACTAAAGGATAATAAAAAGTGTGACACTGTTACATTTCTGGATTATGATAATAGGTTAGAATATGTTATCCGGAGTGAACTCTGATACGTTATATCTTAGATTTTCTCTTTTTAAGTTTGATAATTTACTCTTATTCTGAGATTAACTCGTTCTATGTAAAAGAGTCAAGTGAGTTAACAATGAAATAAATATCTTTACTCCAACTTATTTTAGATAACTTAATCCTACTACCAAATTCAGTTAAAAGATGAATAGATGAAATAATTTATCCTCGCCTCGGACAATAAGGAAACTCAAATGACTCTTGAAACTATCGAGCGTTGGACTTCAAAGCCCAATAAGGATCGTGTTCCGAATGGCAGGGACTTCTAATGGGATCGTGGAACGTCGGTGCTCCTCAGATGCTTAAAATTTGGAGTTCTGTTTTGGTGGCTCCGAATCTTCCAAAGCCAAAGTGATTAACCCTCTAGATGAAATTCTCAACGGAAGGCATCGTTCTTGCCAAGTGCACGCATAAAGACCCAGAATAATAAGAAATTTATGAAATAGTTTGGTTGATAAATGTCATTAAATATTTACGTGAAATTACCTATTTTAAAACCAACAAAAAATGAAACCATTGTAATCATTCAATTTTAAAATATTAGCACTTTGGTTCTCGATAGTTTCAAACTGAAAACCTTAAGGCCCTCTTTGATTAGAGAATAAGGTGGGGTACCCCATCCTTATTCATCCAAACTGATTTGGTTACACATACAAGATATTCCGGCAAAAAGGTGAGTTAAGGGCCAAAAAGTTGGGTTAAGCATATTCTAGCAAAAAGGTGGAATAAACTAACCTGGATACAATCAAAGCAATATTTATTTTTTGGTACACCTTAACCCGAGTTATGATATCCCCTTTAACCTATTCTCCAATCAAAGAGGGCCTAACAGAGTCAAAAGGATACCGCATGTGCCCATAACCTGTATGGCACTCTAAACATTAAAAAATATCTTAAAATAATTTATAATAATCCAAATATTAAAAGAAATATAAACTAATATTTTATATCATTTTCCATGATTCCATCGTTGTACTGCAAAATCAAACAAGGAATATAATCACGAAAGACACCCCCAAACTTGGCCGGTTATCACTCTAAGCTAAAGTACTGTAAGGTCTTGGCAAATAAAAAAAAAATGTCAGGGGGATGGGAGGGGGGACTAGTTTCATGGGAGGGGATGGGGGAGTGGACTAGGGAGGGAAGGGAAACTTAAGCTATGAGATGCACTTAGATGACCTCAGAGACGCCTACATGCTCACCGTATCAAACCGAAGAGGTCACCCCAGATGACCTTACCCCCACTAAGACAGGGGATGGGGGAGTGGACTAGGGAGGAGAGAGGGAAGAGAAGGGAAAGTTAACCTATGAGATGCACTTACTTAGACGACCTCCCAATATCTCTTGGAGAGACATCTACACGCTCGTCATATCAAATCGAAGAGGTCACCCTGGATGACCCCACCCCCACTGAGACGGCCAAATACTTTAAAAGAGACTGAGTCCTTACAAGAGCGCTTCCAAGTTTCGAATACGAGACCTCTCCCCCGAACGAAGAGAGGTGTTAGCCGTTCCAACTAGCGGGCACGGCCTTGGCAAATACTTATTCCTCCTAAATGCCCTCCACTTTAATAGTTACATTTTTAATATTTACTTCAGAGACAAATCGATGTGGATGCGGCAAGACAACATGTGTTACACTGATATTGTGAATGGCTTTAGTTCAAATTTGCGAAGACGTACACAACATTAACTGCCTCCGAGGATTCAAAGAGAGAGCTCATATCTTCAGTTCCAAAATATGATATACACGTTGTGTAACCTCACACTTCCAAAAAAAAAATATGATACGTTGAGAACCTTCGGGGTGTCCATGAAAAAGGTCATAGTCCCGAAGATAGGTACAAGGTATGAACATCACAAGTCAATTGGGACGCAACTTGGAAACCCCCCACAATCAAAAAAGGGCAAAAAAAGGGAAGAAAAGCAGAGAAAATGCACCTAAACAAGGACCCTGCCATCTTGGTACCATTGTAGAATCTAGTGAATTTGAAATTATGTGTGGTAAGAAAACCAGAACACAGCAAACTTGGAAGAAACATTGCAAAGGGCGCGACACCACACAGAGGAATACATATGCTCTCAGTGATCGAGGAAGATTATTATTATAGCAGCCACTCCCTCAGAAAACAGGGAGGTAAACACTGAGGTTAAAGCTAAGAAGTCAACAAGAACATTGGTTTCTAGAGAAGCCGATGGTTCAAAATAACTCATGGAAGGATCCTTCGTCGACGTCGGACGGTCTCCCTCTTCACATACATCTTCTCTGTGTCGTTCAATGGCCGGCTGGATCCATCGGGCAGGCTGACGAACCTCCATCCGCCGCTGCCACCTGGGCGCTTGTCTTTCGGGCCAAGCTTCTCGATGGTAAAGTTCCATCCTTCGGACGGCCGCCTCCTGCTGTACTTGTGGCACTTGACCTTCCCAGCCATCTGCAGCAAGCAAACGTCAGACCACGGTGCAAAAGAACATTGATCAAGAAAAACATTCGATTCCCACAGTGGTTAAGAGGTCAAGGGTTAAAAGAAAGGCAATTGCGAACTGGAGATGAATGGAGACACGATCACAAGGCCTCTTTTCAACAATCCGTCTTGATCCACAGGCAAAAGGTATACAGTCCAACAAACTCGTTAAAGTGTCCATTCTCCCACTTCCATTAAATTATGTAAATGGCGTGCATGTCACTTCTACTAGGGATGCACATATAAGATAGGAAGGCTCCACTCTGCGAAGCCACCATAAAGACGTGGTTACTGGTAAGGCAACAAGCTCTCAGACAAATAGGACGCTGTTCCTCAGTCAAGTTCTCAGGAGCCTATACTCCCAATAGGGCAGTGGTCCAGGCCACACTTCCTACACAAAGGGAAAGCTAGTTGATGTACTCGTCTGAATCCCGATGCAGCAGACAGTTTTGAGAAGTCATTTGTCAGTTCAAAAATCTCCGGCTGATGCGTCACCAAAGAATAATTTGTCCACGGCCGCATGGCGATGTGTCACAGGAGTTATGCAGAAACAGATAATGAGCAATCACAGAAGAAAGGTTGGTGAGGGAGGCCATGATGAGGGAGGCCATGATGGAAGGGCAAACTGGGATCAATCAGTCAAAACTAGAACAAGCTGCCCTAAAGAAAACTGTCACCAAGAGTGGAGCAATAATAAAAATAGCAAAATTTTGAGGATGAGCTTGTTTGTGACAGACGCAGACCCCCCTGACTCTTGTATTGTTCACCAGTGTCTCCAGTCGAACAAGCTTGAGGGTTAGATCATCTGGTGGCTCGGTCAATATGATTAGCAATTTATTTGCTAGGTTTGAGATGAAGGTAGGATATAAATATACCACGGGCTAGGATCTCCTAAACACTCCTGTCTTCACTGACATCTACACCATCGAAGGGATGGTGACAAAACCCCTTAACACAAGGGCAAAGCTGGAAATTCAAATAAGGGTTCCCAGCAATTAAGGAGGTCTAATCACCACCCCTATGATGGTGTCATAGATGGCAGTACCAGTTTCGGTACCGGTTTCGGCCGGGTCCGAAACCGAAACGAATTTCGGTTTCGGTTTCGATCCGAAATCAATTAAATAATATTTTTTTGCTAAAAGGGTACATTTGGTTTCGGCCGAAACCGGGCCTTTGGTATCATTTTGTTTCGGTCCGAAACCGAAACTTTGCCGAAACATTTCGGTTTCGGCCGAAACTGCCTTCCATAGATGGTGTAGCTACCAGTGAACACGAGTGCATAAAAGATCACATCCCATTTACCACCAATTCTATAAACAGAGAACCCAGAATACTGGTTAAACAGAGCAAAAAAAAAGGTTGAGAGGAAACATTAGGGAAAATTAACTCTATATCCCTAAAATCTTGCAAAATTATCTCTATACCCTTACTTTTATCGTGTTTAGTATTTACCGTAATACTCCTGAAATTCGTAAGAAAGTAGCCATTGCTCCCCTATCCGCCCCTATCCTTAAAATAGAAAATTACCCCTATAGCCCAGGCTACTTTCTTAAGGATTTCAGGGATATTACGATAAATATGATAAAGGTAGGGACATAGGGGTAATGTTGAATGATTTTAAGGGTATAGGGGTAATTTTCCCAAAATTTAATGCTTACAAGAAGATTTGTACTTTATCCTTGAACTACAATTTAGCAAAATATAGCAGATGCATAAAAAATGCAAATTCATAAACATAAGGACAACTCACTAATAATCCAAATAGCCATCCACTGCTTATTGATATTGATGCATGAAGAGAATCAATTCACAATATTCACGGGAAAAAGGAAAAACAATGACAAGTATGATCAACTTTTCCACAGAAAAAACAAACAAACATGTACTAGTATGGTAGCCCATATATGAACGGACAAACTTACTTTCATCTTGTTAAAGTTCATTCGTTGGACGAACTCCCGGTACAAGATCTCATCCTCCCTCTTTGAGATCTCATAGTGGACCTCATCAGGATCCCTCGTAGTCCCATCCCAGTCCTCTGGCATGACTTTGAAGTCAGCTTTATAAGGGAGAGATGCAACATGGAATTCCCTATCATGGGAAATAAAAAACCTGCAGCAAAAAAAGATGACCGTTTGTTATGATAATAATGATGGGATGGTAACAATATTGTACAGACATACCAATTTCTCAACATTGGGCAGAAAAAGAGCAACCATTAACATATAGGCATCTGAGTCATCATATACTTTTTGAAAGGGAAGAACAGGAGGTGCATCCACCTTAGTCAAGGAAAATAATGAGAGATATATTAACCTAATCCAAGGAAACAATGACAGCTAAAGTGATGTTCCATGTATCTATAATAATCACAAAGAATTTCCCATATGCCCAAAAATGGGTAGGAAGCTCCTCCTGCTAACATCCACGCAGAAAACTCAAGACACTTGAACACCTTAGTTGCGTGGCGAGTGTCAACAAAGGTACAAGCTCCAAATATAATGAAAATTAGCTGACTTGCAAATATATTTGGCAAAAGCTACTTGTCCTCTCTCTCGGTCATGGAAGGCAGTTTCGGCCGAGCCGAAACGTTTCGATTTCGGACCGGTCCGAAACGACACCAGAACAAGGGTTTCGGCCGAAACCAAATGCCATCCTTTAAAAAAAAATAGTATTAAATTGGTTTCGGACCGAAACCGAAACCGAAACCGAAACCGATACCGGCACAGCCATCCTTGCTCTCGGTACCCTCTTAAATACTCTTTTTATGTCACTCCAACCCCCTTGTATTAGTGAGCTGTAGTCTACTCATTAATAAGGACCACCTCCATGCTGTGATTTGAGGGAGTAATTTAAAAAGGGTACCTTAAGGCCCAGTTTGATAACTGGTTAGGGCAAGGCGTACAACTCACCCCGGGGTTGCGTGTTCAACCTAACCCTGGTTCTGGTTTGATAGAGGGTATCTTGTTCGATGCCAGACGCAAAGAAGAAGACCGATTGGACACCGTACAGCCGCCCTGGACAACAAGGAAACTGACATCGGACAATGCTAGAGACACTGCCGGATGCGGCCGTATGTCCCCCATCTGCCGTTGACGCCGAACACCGACGCTTAGCGCCGCAACCACCACCCTGTCTCACGGTAAACCCCCCTTTTGTGCGCCGCCAGCCGCCCTGGATGACAACAAAACCGAAGCCGGGGCGACGCCGGATATGCCGCTGGATGGCCCACATCCGCCGCCGCTGCTTCACCGCACGACCGCCGCCACGCCAAACCCGGCTGTTTGGTTACGACACTCGACCATGCGGGGTCAAATGGGTTGTTCATCGAATAAGGCCCTTAACCCTGTTAGAGCCCGAACAAGCTAACCACGACTGAAAGCCAGTTAACTCGAGCAACTCACCCTAACTGGCCTTATTCGGTAATCAATCCGGGCTTAAAGGTGTCAGAACAGCATTAACCATATTTTTTGGGTCTGGTACCAGCCTTAAGGATCAATACTACCCATGTCATTGTACCCTTTGGCTCCTCACCAGATCTTGACAAAACTTTCAGTTGAACATTCAGACAAAGAGCGGATTAATGAAAATATACCAATGACCAAATGCATATCTTCCAACTAAAATACTCAAACTCAAATGCATTAAGAGAAGAATTTAAGATGTTGTCTGACACAATGGTCGTTGGAAGGAAAAAGAAAAGGATTTTTTGCATATCAACCATTATCACAAGTGAAATTGCAGATATATCACTCCTAGAAATATATTAGCATATAAACCCCCACAATCTTGAAAAACTTGTAAAAAAGTCATCAATGTAATCTCTCGTTATCATCCGTCCAATTAACTATATTAACTAGATGTGAGAAAAGACAAAAATTAAAGTAAAAATAACACATCAAATAGGAGTTTATAAATAAATAATAAAATTTTAAGTTGAAAATCTAAAGAGATGCATCTTCTTCCTCCTCACTCCTGAACCCTAATGGAGAGCTGCTGCTGGTCTGCCCACCCCATGCCACCTCCGACGCACCCCCCACCCCCCCTCGCGCCCACCGGCAAACCCCCCCCCCCCCCTCATCCCTATTGCTCCAATGAACACCCCCCTCGCCTCTCCCTACTCCGCCCTCCCATCCCCTTGCGACGTCCGGCGAACCCCCTACACCCCTTCCGCACCCGCCGACAACCCCACCCCCCCATCCCTGCTGCTCCGGCGAACACCCCCCTCGCCTCTCCCTGCTCCCCCCCCCCAAACCCCCCCTACCATGTCTGGTGAACCCCCCCACCCCCGCCGGCAACCCCCCCCCCCCCATCCCTGTTGCTCCAGCGAACACCCCACTGCCATGCTACTCCGCCCCCACACCCCCCCACTGCCATGATCCTGATGACAGAACATGGCAGAGAATATATTGGATGAACATGAGCCAAGGGATCCAGAATTCAGAGGACCGACAAAGAGGCCAACAGTAACTCATGAGCACCAGAGAGAGGAAAAACCTTTGTTTGTTGATGACACTGAGCAACAGCCTGAGATTGAGCCAGCTAGATACTCGGAATCAGATAGCAGACCAGCCACTCCTAGAATGGTCAAGTCACCTCCATCCTTAAGAAGAAGTACATCAGTGCATGAGATGATTGAGAGGACTAGTGCCTCTACTCGAGAGGACCCGACAATTAAGCAGTTTAAGCAAATTTATGTGAGACACACGTCACAGGAAAAATGATTGCTTTCAAATATGAAGGATAAAGTCACACCAAAAGAAAAAAAAATAGAGCCAAAGGCTAGAAGGCGATTGGTTTCTTATGGTTCTGATGATGATGATGATGCATCAAGTGATGATCTCAGTGCAGCTGTAGGTGCTATTACTGGCGGTGGCATGTATGCGCCTACTTCCTCCTTCCACGCTGATATGGCAGAAGATACAATCATAGTGAAGGAGGATATGATCTACATAGTCAATATGAACATCCAACAGATTCTGGAGGTGGCCAACACGAAACAAGCATGTATGAGTGGGGTCATCAACAAGGATTCCAATTTCATCCAGTTCTAGCCAGTAGCAGTTATGGCAGCATCCTCTTCTAATCCTCAAAGTTCTGCTTCTTATGTTGATTTTGGATTCCAATCAAGCCAACAACCATATACTCCAAGAGGGATGCACGACTTGACTGCATCATTGTTTGGTTATAATGACTATATAAAATATATGCAGCCTTTTTATGGGTATCAGCAACAGAAGCCAGACGATGAGGGAGAAGATTCTTCCAACTATTATCCATATTAGCGCATCATTATTTGGGTAGGGTTCATTTAATTTATGTAACATTTACTGCGTTTGTAATGTTTATTGTATTGCTTGAACCTGCTTCATGTTTAATATGTAGCGAGTTTAACATGTGCAATGCCTACTCCTAGCACTTAATCCAATTAATTCAAAGTCAAATGCATGTCCAATGATTTTTTCTGATTCTTTATAATTTTCTTGATTTTTTCTGATTTTTTCTGATTTTTTTGAATTACCTGAACGGGTTTCAGCCGAAATCGGTCGAAACCGAAACCAATACGTTTCGATTTCGGACCCGGCCGAATCTAAGTCCAAAACCGAAACTACCATCCTTACATGAGGAAGCAAGGTGGGCAGATTTTATGTCCATCAACCTCTTGAATAGCACCTACAAAACATCACAAAATTGCTAGCCAGGAGGCTTGACAGAGTGATTGGCAGGATGGTTAGTGGCCACTAGGGAGCCTTCATCAGGGGAAGGCATATTCAAGAGAATTTCCTTATTGCTCATGAGTATTTATATGCTATGAAATCCTAGGGGAAGAGGAGAGTGGTGCTCAAGTTGGACTTCGAGAAGGCCCATGACAGGGTTCATTGGACTTGTCTCCTTCAGGTGTTAGCCAAGATAGGCTTCGACCAAAAATGGGTTGGATGGATACAGACTTGCATCTCCTCTGCTTTCTTTTCTGTGCTCATTAATGGGCAGCCCACTACTTATTTCTTCAGTGGGAGAGGGCTCTGACAGGAAGACCCCTTCTCACCACTCTTGTTTGTACTAGTGGCGCGGATCTTGAGCAGGCTATGGTTGAGGGTTAAAGCAATAGGCATCATTAGAGGTTTCCAGGCTGGAGATCACAACAGCAGTATTATTCACCTACAATATGTTGATGATACTAATTTTTTGTAGTAGATGAGGGGCACCAACTGTTCGATGTCAGGTTGATGTTAGAGATCCTGCAAGATGTTAGTGGGCTGAAGGTAAATTATAGCAAGAGCCACTCAACAGGAATCAATATGGAGGAGGCATTTCTCAGGCGAGCAACATTTATTTTGGGCTGTCAGATAGGAGAGTTTCCTTTCTCCTACATGGGCCTACCTTTGTCTTCAGGGGCGTTGCACTGTAGGGATTGACAAGTGGTGGTGCAGAAATATGAATTCAGGCTTGCAGGATGGAAGACAAGACTCCTCTTTTATGGGGGCATCTGATTTTATACAAATATGTGCTTGACAATCTGCCTATCTACTATCTTTCCATTTTCAGGATCTCAAAAAACGGTGGCCAAAAAGCTAGAGTCCATTCATGTTATATTCTTTAGCATGGTAATGGTAATAGTCGCAGGGGTTGGCATGATAACTCATGGGGCAAGGTTTGCGAGAGCAAGGAAGTCGGGGGAGTGGGCATTAAGAACATTGGGGACTTCAATATGGCTTTACTGTGCAAATGATTATGGAGGCTTGGGGCAGAGGATGGTGAGATGTGGGCGCACCTGATCAGACATAGGTACTATGGCACGACTAGGGAGTGGGATTTGTCACCGGCTCATATGTATAGTGTCTCCCCAATCTGGAGAGGCATCCAAAAGTGTGCAGACTTCATTAGTTCTAGTGTTCGGGTCAACTTGGGCAATGGACAAAGGTGTCAGTTCTGGCAGGGCAAATGGTGCATAGACTTCACTTTGAAGCAAGATTTCCCCAAGTTGTTTGCTATCTCCGAGACACCTAAGACCACAGTAGCTCAGTTGTTTGATACGCAACTAGCGGGGGAATTTGGTTGCCCATTTTCAGGAGGAACTATACTCCTGAGAAGATGGACCACCCAGAAAATCTCTTGTTTTCCTCCTAGACTTTAGACCGGAGTTCAACAAGGCCAATAGATGGGTTTGGAGATGGGAGAAGGAGGGAAACTTCACAGTCATAAAGGCTTGCTCTCTAATTTCAGATGGGCTCGTGCGCCACTACCTTGCACCTCAGGTATGGGCTCCCAAGAGCCCACTCAAGGTGAAGCTGTTCATTTAGAGGATCTCCCATGGTCGTCTTCCTACTTGTGACAGGCTTGCACTTTTTCTTCAGGATTTAGCAACGTTATGCTGCTTGTGCGGAAAAGAGGAGGAGGATTTGAATCATTTATTTACAGGTTGTTCCTTTGGACGAGGATTGGACAGAGATTTAGTCAACCTATGGGCCACTTCGAGGGGGTACTTCAGCTCTTCCTCAATTGGCACAGGAGGTGGATTCTTAAGAGGGATAGAATCATCTGGTGACTTATCCTCCATACTACTTTGTGGGCCCTGTGGAATGAGAGAAACAATAGGATCTTCATGCGGGAAGCAAGAACAGAGGACAGGATATTTTCTTTTGTTTGTGAGAAAGTGGGCTTTTGGGCTAAACACCATTGTAAAGTGGAGGCTCATAGCTTCTCTCTTTTCCTTTTTGTTGGGAGGTTGAACGGTTACACCTCTTGGGTGTGGAGGTTTTTGTTTAGGGCTTTTTGAGAGCTGAAAGCCTTATACTTGTACATCCCTTTTCTTCTATTAATACATTTGTGGTACCATCCACTTTCAAAAAAAAGTTTAAAGTTTCAGCACCAACTGAAGTGAGAATTCTCTCTTAATAAGCTAAGTAACATAACCAGGGGTCAGTTTGATAATAGAATAGGTCGGGTTAGGATGAGTTATTCGTCGGTAGATGAGTTATTCAAGTTTAGAAGTCGAAATACACCACTTGAGATCGAATAGGGTTAAAACCTTTAATCCGGAGTAAACTCATTTCACCTCTCACACAATAATACCTTACCCAACCGTGAATAAGATAGGTATCAAATTAAAAATATAAAAACCTAGGAATAACTTACTCCAGAGCCATCCGGATTAGTTTATCCTAACCTATTATTAAAGTGACCCCAGATGAATAAATTTGTATGCACTTCTTCACTGAGATAACCTTTTGGGATTCAAAATAACCAAGATCCAACAGCATCAGGGTTTGGGACATAATGACCACCATTATATGCCAACAGAGGGGTTAAAAAATAGATAATGTATCCCTAATAATGTGTTGTCTACATGAATAATGGATGCCAAAAAAGAAAAATCATAAAGTAAAGAAGAAAACTCTTCAAGCTGGAGTAAGTCTTTCTGGAACTTACTGCCAAATGCTCCTGTTCCCTTACCACATCTGGGTTGAGCTGGAGTTCCATTCCCTCTTTCACTAGGAGTCTTCCCTAATTTTCTGAACCTCTCAGCCATTAGTCCAAGGTACCTCTCACCTAGTATTAACTGGATTTTACAAACTTACAAGAGGCCTCTCTCCTTTCACATTCCATTGGCCTGGACTTGACAACATAGGCAAGATAGTTGGCATCTGGTTAGACTTTGGATCACTAAACAAATCTTGAAAGAAGGCTTCTAATTGTGCTTCTTCACGAGGACAAGCACAAAGATGTGCCATGTGCCTATATATTCTGAAAATAATCACTAGCATGACAAACCTGAGATGCCAGGGGCATACGGAAGATGAAATAACACAAGGAGACTGAACCTCCTATTCTCCTTGGGGGACATTTGGTACGGGGATAGCATAAGGATAACCCCACTTTAACCCTATTATGCGTTTGGTACGGTAAATTTTGACGGGGATACCCGGGGATAAGGGGAATGGGAGTATCCTTGAAAATGGGGTTAGGAACAAGAATAACTCATTCCACCATTTTGGTGGAATGAGTTATCCCCATCCCATTAATCTCAAAAAATTCTCTCTCCTCTCTCATTCGTTCCATCATGTCCTCCTTCCCCATCTCTTAATTAATCATAATTATAAAGAGATTAATTATTAAATAATAATATCATTATTATTTAATATTTTACAAACTATGAAAAATATCTTATTAAACAATATCTTCATTTGTACTATTTAAGATTATTAATAAAATTAATTTAATAATAGAGTTTTTTCATGAAAATTATTGTTAAATGAGAATTTACAAAAAAAAAATCATTCTTGTAAAAATATTTTAATAATAATTTTATTAATACTAATAAAACTTATCCATTAAACTTATTTAGGATCTTCATTGGTTGTAAAAAATAATTGTTAATTCTAATTAAGTAATTCCTTTCACTAAGTTGAAATAATTATTAATTATTAAAATCGTTCTTACTAAATATGTTTTTAAAAAATATCTTAAAAAATATCTTCATTTGTACTATTTTAGATTATTAACAAAAGTAAGTTCACAATATTTTCATTAATATTAATAGAATTATTTTAAGACCTTTATTAGTCATAACCATGATTGTAAAGTCTAATTAAATAAGTCTTTTAACTAAAAAAGTATTTTAAGTCTTCTAATCCCATCCAAACAAAGAATAACATCATGCGCCTTAACCCGGTATAAGAAGGACAATATGGTAATTTTTCAACATCTATTCTCATTTGTATCTCCATTTTTTACGAAACAAAGAATAAGAATATTCTTGTACTTATCCCATCACATATCAAACATACACGAGAATAAGAATAAGAATAAATTAACCCAGAATGACTTATACCTATTCTCCTCGAAATTTATCCCGATACCAAACACAACCCAAGTGTGCAGAATGGGAGTGCATATCAATGGTTAACCATGCATCAGTCTTGAAAAAATTGAGTTGGGCCCGAGGCTCCTTTCTTCAGTTGGATACGAATTAGATCAAGGTTGAAAAGAATTGAGCATGCCAATTCAACCAGAGAAACTAAGGGGAAAAAATGCAATTTCTGCGGTGGGCCAAATCGCATAGAACTAAGTAGTGTTTGAATGGGAAAGGCTGGATTTACTGAAGAACAGAAAAAGAGATAAATTTAGAGTGATGAAATGACAGGTTTTGGGGTACTTTTTAAGGATTATTTGGGCTTCCTTCTGCTCTCTTCTTCCTTTTTTGTTTTATGAGTAAAATCATTTTTATTGTGTTTAATATATATTACAAAATACATATCTATAAGAATTTTGGTCAACTGAGCAAACTCCACAGTGACAAGATGAAGCTTCATGTTCATAGTTGAGGATGTATCATAATTTGCTTAGTTGAGTTTCGTCGCAAGTTTTAACTTGATTTTTTTCCCGTGACAATCCCCAAAATGAGAGGATTTCCCCTTTCTAAGTGGGGAACCGTGGTCAACCAAGACAATCAAGTCCAAATAATCCCCAGCTGCATTCTAGACTTGTGTATACTCTTTGGGACCCCCATCTGCATTCAGTTACATTCTTAGTAATGAATATCATGAATTTCTGCCTTTATGATAGAGATTGGATTGGCCAGTCCTATAGCAATGTGAAATGAGATAACACAAAGAACTCTTTCACAATTGCCCCCATTGATTCTTTTGGAGGCAAAATACTCACCTATTTCATTTAAGCTTCCCCATTGTTGGAGGTCATTGTTGGAGGTAAACACCTGATCTGAGGTTCTGTGTGCAGTTGGACCAGTGATCGGACCCATTAAGATGGGTCCAGTTCACTTAAATCCTGTGTTTTAGTGCGTCAGGCATTCAGGTTCATTACTGGATCCATTTGACTTGAGTCCTTTTTATGTCTTCCCGTAATACCCTTGGTTAGCATGTGTTGTAACAGAGGTCTTTTGATCATTATTGTGATTAGGTTAATAGGGTGTTTGAGAGCACTTTATTTTTTGAAGCTATTTCTCTCTTAAAAATTAGTGTATATCAATTTTGACTTAATTTTTAAAAATGATTTAAATTGTTAACAACTCGTTTGGAAAAATTAATATAATATTTATAAATTATGTACACATGTTTTGGCAGACAGGGGTTAAGGGGTTTGAAGTGAGAGTGGGAGGTCGAATGGCTGGCATTGCGGGCTTGCAGCCTTACTATACAGGGAGGCAGGACAGCATGCTTGGGAGGCCGATGCATCCAGCAACCATTGCAGCCATGGCTAAGGAGAGAGACAAAAAAGAAGGGTGTCAGACGGCAGTGCATGGGAGGGGAGGTGGGGGTGGACTGTGGCGGGCATGGGAGGGGAGGCGGAGGTGGACTGCAGCAGGCATGGGAGGGGACTTGGGGGTGGACCGTAATGGGCATGGAAGAAAGGTGGGGCCTGACGGCAGGCATGCCGGGGAGGCGGCGCTGAATGACGTAGGCCTGGGTGGGGAGGTGGCCGAGCAATGGTGGGCATGGCAGGGAGACAGGACCGAATGATCGCAGGCATGGCGGGAGAGGCAGCCGAGCGATGGCAGGCATGAGAGGGGAGGTGGGGCCGAGCGATGGCCGGCATGGTGATGGGCATGGGAAGGGAGCGAGGTGAGGCCAAGCAACGATGGGCATGGGTGGGAAGGTGGCCGAGTGAAGGCGGGCATTGGAGGGAGGCAGGGGCGAGTGATGGCAGACATGCCTTGGGAGCCCCAACACTGCAACAAAGGGAAGTTGGGAAGAAGAAGAAGCAGAGAGGATGCACAGGGAGCAGTTGTGTGGGATTCTCTTTCAGAAAAAAAAAAATGGGTGCGGTTGTTTCTAATTTGGGGGAAGTATTCAAATGGGTGGGATTGCATCCTACAAATTAGGAGTGTATCTACCAACATGTTTGAGTGGGTTCCCTATCTTTAAATTTTATTTTGAGAGAAAAAAGAACCGAAAAAGTACAACCAAACACTCTATAAGATAATAAACATGGGGAGGGTGCGGCCAGAATACACAGCCGCCACCCACCCTCTTGCGCCATCTCCTTCCTCCTCTCCCTCCCTTCTTTCTCTCCTCCATCACCTGCGCCAGCAACATGTAACCATGAAATTCTTCATGGTATCAGAGCAACAATTCTTCTAGGGCCTGTACAGGCCTTGTTCGTGCAGCAGGTTGCTGATGACGAGCAGCCGGGTGGTGCTCCTCCCTGTCCAATTGTGTGCACAGGCCATTTGGGGGTCTGGTAGGCCCTATGTGTTGAAGCCCTGTGCAGAGAAAGGGTGTCCAGGCATTGGAGTTCACAGCCTCCCTCCTCGGTATATTCTCCTGGTGGTCGCACACAACCTGTTCGACAGATGTCCCTGTTCTTCGGTTGCACAGCTAGTTGTCCCATTTCTCTCCTCCTGTGTCTTCCCTCCTCCGAAATGAAGTTGGTGGCCAATCTGCCACCCATGTTCCCTACTCCGGGGTGATGCGTACACCACCTGGTCTGTTGGTGTTCTAAGGCACTATACTCTGCTGTAACAGAGTGTTGACTGTGTGCCTCAAGTTCTTGGGACTTCCAGAGAGGGGGAGTCACCGCATAGTGCACTCCGTCTTCAACTTCGAGCAAGTCTGTACCTATGTCGGAGTCCAGCCAATCTAAACCTACCTCCAAAATTTCACGGTTGGGTGAGATTATTTAACACGAAAAATGCGGACATGCTCATGATGGATTCAAATTTTGGGGATTTCAGGTATTATCAATATGTTTATTTGCATTTGTTTGTTTCACATTTTGGGATTATCAGATGATTTAGAGTTCGTGTGTTGGACCTTTCCCCACCAACCGTAATTGATGTTTATTTACATTAGCGTAAAGTCCAAACATCTTTGGTTAACTGTCAAAGAACGCCTTATGTCTCTATCCGTTGTGATACTAATGATCTTGATGATCGTTCATTTCAGATGCATACTTTTACAAGAAAATTTGAAGACTTGTCATTCTTTGGACATATGTAATACGGATTATAATCAACCTTTCAAGACCTTTACACTTGGTCCGATCATGTGATCGAGTCCACTGATTTACCTTCGATCGGAATCAAACCCGTTGAATTTGCTTCAGCCTGCATTAGGACCTTTGAATTTACTTTTGTCATGATCGAATCATTGAATTTGCTTCTATCCCCTAATCAGATGATTTAATAGAAATTCTCTCACGATCGGACCATTAGATCGCCAAGATGATCACTGTCAGTTCGTCGGATTTGAATATGGTCAAGGTTCAACCTTTGGATTTACCCCAGGTCGACATCTGACTGTTAATTTCAGACGTCATCAAGATCGGTCCATTAGATTGCCAACATGATCACTATCGAACCGCCAAAGTTGCTTCCCGATCGTGATCACTCTTTTGACCATGATCTGACCCTCCGATTTGATACCCATATAAGATATTTCCGCACAAAGCGGGAGTATATCTATAACTTCCCTCGATCAGGGTACTTTTGCAATTCGTACAGTTTCATAAGAGTTTTGGACATTTCTACCCTTTTTGGCCCTTATTGGGTATTTTGACAAATTGGGACCCATTTTAGATATATTTGCGATTTCCTAACAGCTTGGAGTACTCCTGCTATTTTTTTTTACTTTTCATGGCTTTTATGTCATTTCTTGACTTTCCTGGATATTTCTGTCATTTCTTGACAATGTAGGACATTTATATCATTTCCTCACAATCCAGGGCATTTATGTTATTTCTTGACAATCTGGGGCATATTTATAATTTTAGGCTTTTTGATCTCGGGGCACGTGCACAAGTCTTCATGCTTGAGTTTCGTTAGCTGCCCCTTTGATATTTGATCTCATTCTTGAATTCCTTTCCTAAAATGTCCCTTAGGGCGTATCCAGTGCACGAGGCTCCTGCCAGCACGGGGTCAGGGGAGGGACGATGTACACAACAAAGCCGAGAGGTTGTTTCCTTTTTACGAACCCATGGCCTCCAGCTCACGCAGGGGCAACCTTATTGTTGCTCCTAGGTTCGCCCTCTTAAACTGTCCCTTAGGACTTTAGGAATTATTTCACATAGGGGGGTATATTACATATACCCCCCCCTTTTATGTAAGATGTGTAGCCCTGAGGGCAAGAACAAGACAACTTCTAGACTCGGGCAATTCTTCCTTGGGCCCTTTTGGTGGACGCCTTTCGTTAGGCACTTTATCCTTAGTGGACGTCTTCCTTAGACCTTGGTCTTTGGTGGACGCTTCCCCTTGGGTGCTTGGTCCGTAGTGGATGTCTCCTTTAGGCCTTGGTCCTTGGAGGATGCTTTCGTCCTCTTGGACGCCAAGTGCCATTTTTTCCCTCCGCAAAGTATTTTTGAAATATTTGGTAGATCAGGGTATTTTGTAATTCCTTGGACATTCCAGAAAGGGCCCTTATGTAGGGGCATCTTTGTAATTTCAGATTTGCAGGGAACACCCTTGTGATAAGGGTACATTTGCAATTCTAATTTTCAGAAAATATCCCATGCAAGGGTATATCAGTAATTCTGATTTTCAGGTTGCATCTGCACCAGGGCATCTTGCAATTTCATATTTCTAGAATGTATTGCACATGGCAGGGACATATTCACAATTCTCTGCTTCTTTTCCCCATGGTTCCCAGGCAGGGGAACATATGTAATTCCCAACTCTATGCTAATCACATTTGATGCATGGACTGATATTCAATTTCTGATCCCTTGAGAACAAATGCACAATTTTCCTTTTTCTCAGAACTTCATAATGCACATAGACCAGAATATTTGGTCAACATTTGATTTTTTTTTTTTCGATTACATAATGCACAAAGATTTCTTGAGACTCTTAAAGGGTAATGCACAGGGATAAAACACCTTGCACAATGCACAGGGGAACATCTGTAATTCCCAACTCCATGCTGATCACATTTGATGCATGGACTAATATTCAATTTCTGATCCCTTGGAAACAAATGCACAATTTTCCTTTTTCTCAGAACTTCATAATCTACATAAGCCAGAATATCTGCTCAACATTTTTTTTTTTTCGATTACATAATGCACAAGGATTTCTTGAGACTGATAAAGGGGAATGCACAGGGACACACCAGAACACCTTGCACAATGCACCCTTGGATCCCCTTGCACAGACTTCTTTTTCCCTTGCTTGATGCTTTGTTGATGTCGCCTTGCACAGAATTTGTTTAGCCCTCCGAAGAGAATGCACAAGAACACCCAAGACCCCCTGCGCAGGCCATTCCTCCTGTTGCTTGATGCTTCTTCCTCCTCAAGAAAAGAAAGGAGTCTTCAGCCCCCCTTGTGCAGGTTCCTCCAAGGCTCCAAGTGGGGAGATGCCAAGTGGGGAAGTTCTCCCTTGTATATTCTTATCCTTCTTAATCCTTGATGGATGCTTAAGGAATTCCCTGCATGTTTTCAGAGCCTTGGAAATTTCTGAGACTCTGCATTATTTTGCCAAGGCACAAGGCCTTTTCTTCCTCATAGGGGTGTTTATGTAAACACACCCTTAATTGAGGGTCTTCTTTACAACAACATCAAGACTTGAAGAAAGGAAAACCCAAGTCTTCAAGCTCCTGCACCTTCAAGCCTCCAGGCCTTCAAGAGAAACCTCAAGACCCCTTGCTCCTTGCACCTCCTTGGTGGGTGCTCCATGAAGTCCCCCTCTCCCATGGGAAAGGCCTCCTATTTATAGAAGTTGGAAGGAGATGCCCAGGGGAGGTGAAAGGGGTTTCTTCTTTGGGACATTTTAGCCCCTCCGGGCATGAAAGGAGGAAGGGCATGAGTGGAAAAGAGAAAAAAGAAAAACAAATTTGGACATTTTATCCCCTCAGGGTTTGAAAGGAGGAGGGGCATAAGAAGAAAAGGGAGAAAGAGAGTTAAATTTGGACACTTTTAGTCCCTCCGGGCATTGGGGCCCAAACCCCAACCGATCCAGGCATGACAAGGAGGGTAGGGCTCCCCCCTTAGTCCATCCGGGCATGGCAAGGACCTAGGGGAGTCCCCCGGGGCATCAAGAACCTAGGGGAATCCCCCCTGACATCAGGGACCCAGGGGAGGCCCCCTGGGCATCAAGGGATCCAAGGGAACCCCCCCTGGCATCAGGACCCAGGGGGGGCATCAGAGACCCAAGGAGTCCACCCCGGGCATCAAGGTGTCCAGGGGAATCCCCCCTGGCATCAGGGATACCCCTGGGATCCCTCCGGGCAACAAGGATTCCCCCTCTTTTCTTTTCATTTCTTTCTTTCCTTTAGCTCTGGAAATTTTCAGGGTACAACAGTGATCCTCTTCTTGCAACCATGGGCAGTGATAATTTTTCCCTACAAATCACACCGGTCAAGTAGAATGAAAACAACTATAATGTGCGGTCGGTTGCAGCTGAGATATACATCACCGGGCAGGGAAAAAGTGGCTACATAAATGGGAAACTCAAAAAACTTAGTGTGGACGATCATGGATACAGCAAGTGGAACCTTAAAAGAAGTGTGGCAATGGCATGGTTAATTAATTTATGTTGGTGCTGAAATCCAACAAATGATTCTCTAGGGGCGACTTTGATATTCGAATGGGGTTTACCAGCATGGTGTATTCGCCGGTACGCGTCTAGTTCCTCCGGTAACCAAGGTCGAATGGGCTTAACTGAGTTTGGTTGATTTTCCCGTAACCGGGCTGGGGGTTGCAAGAGCTTTTCCACGAATCATTCATTCGAACTCAATCCATCGAATACGTCACCTGAGGAGAGAGAAGCAGACAGTGGATTAGACCTTGCCCCATTCGAATATCAAAGAGGGCCTAGAAGAAATCTGTTAGAGATGTGTGGATTCTCCTCAAGGAGATGGATGGCCAGAAAAAAGACATGGTCCGAGTTTATCAATTGACAAATGAAATGCATGAGTTGAAGCAAGGAAACTTGTCTGTGACAAGCTATATTGCTGCTATAAGAAGTAAATGAGAAGAGTTGGATTCTTATGCAATTGATGATTGAGATAGTGTAAAGGATCAGAAAAAAACACCTCAAGGATGTTCGCTGTAATAGAGTCTTCAAATGACTGATCTCAACCCAGAATTTGAAAACTTGCATGAACAAATTCTGAATACAAAGCCTTTCCGTATACTAGAACAAGTATACTAGAGGGTGCTCAAAGAAGATGATCGTCAGAAGGCAATGAATGATTGCACCAAGACTCAAACCTATAGGTGGTACAGGGGATTCTCTACCTTGGTGAGTGCAGGACAAAAATCAAGTAATCAACAAGGGGTGGACTGGGTCAAATCAAGGATAAATATAAGGCTGGAAAAATATGTAGCCACTGTGGCCGTGAAAACCACCAAGCCAAGGACTGTTGGGACTTGCATCCTGAGGAAAAACCTCCAAAATTCAGACATGGGAAGAAAGGACAGCAAGCCAAAGGCCATGTGGCTACCTCCAACCCTCCCGGTAGTCAGTCTACTCCAGCAGACAGGGGATCGGCTGATTCTTCAAGGAATGCTCTTCTGAGCATGTCTGCACAAGATATTGCTCAACTTCAGAAACTCCTCTCGTAGCTTTGATCTAGTGCCTCCGCACTTTCTTCTACCCAGACAGGTATAGCCAGTGTTGCACTGAGTGCCCCTACCTGCCAGCACCCTCTTCCTTGGGTCATAGATTCTGGTGCTATAGATCATATGAATGGTGTTTCTACCCTCTTTTCGTCATATCCTCTTGGTTCCAGCCAAGACAAGGTGACTAGTGCAAATGGGTCCCGAGCAATGGTCGCCAGCCATGGTAATAAACTGAATAGTCATCTTGTCTTCTCCTCTGCCCTTCATGTTCCAAAATTGTCTATGAATCTCATGTCAGTTAATAGCATCAAAAAATGTTTGCACTGTGCGATGACCTTTTTTTCCTGACCACTCTGTTTTCCAAGACTTAAAGACAAAACAGCTGATTGGAATTGGACGTGAAGCAGGTGGTCCCTACCTCTTCGAGCTTGGAGACAGTGTTGCTCTTCCGTCACAAGCAAGTAGAGATTCAAACCAATGGACTTTGGAGATCTAGTTGTGGCATTTCCTATCTTGGTCATTTGTCCTTTAGGTCTTTGAGAGTCCTATATTTGTCATTATTTAATGGAATAAACTTGGGCTGTCTTTCTTGTCATGTTTGTCATCTTGCCAAGTCTTGTTGCACTCAATTTCCAGATTCCATTAATAAAAGCTCCTTTTGAACTCATGCACTCTGATGTTTGGGGGCCTTCCCGTGTCCTCATTGGATGGCTTCCACTATTTTGTGAGCTTCATAGATGATTATATTATACTCATTGCACATAGATTTATTTGCTGAAATCGAGAGCTGAAGTTTCCCGAGTGATTAAGGTTTTTTGTAAGATGGTTGAAAATCAATTTGAGAAAAAAATTAAAAGCATTTCGGTCTGATAATGCAAAAGAAGTCTATGAGAAAAATCTGAATGCCTTCCTTGAGAATGAGGGGATTATACATGAGTCCTCACGTTCTTATTTCCCCTAACAAATTTTATTTTGAAAGTGGTTGGTCCCACTAAGTTGTATTAAAGAAAAAGCAGGGATGTACATGCATAGGCAAGGAGTTTCCAAAAGATCCCTTTACAAGATTCTACACACCAAGGTGATGTGGCACCCACTAACCCCTCGATAAGGCAAAAAATGAAGAGTTGTGTGAATCCACATTACATAAAACCAACACCCACTCTCTCACTTTCCCCACAATGAACGAAGCAACCATGTCTAACACCCTAGCTTCCCTCCTGAAAAAGCCTGCCATTTCTTTCCCCCTAACAAAATGGGGTGGCTGAAAGGAAAATTCGATATTTGTTAGAAACTGCTCAAGCTCTTCTTTTTCAGCATAACCTCCTCAAGAAGTTTTGGGGTGAGGCAATCCTAATTGCGACGTATGTCATTAACCGTATGCGATATTGTGTTCTTGGCATAGTTGTCAAGGCGTGGCGGTCCAGCGCCTTGTTGAGAGTGGAAAAGGCGAGCTAGGCGGTCCAGCGCCTTGTTGAGAGTGGAAAAGGCGAGCTACGCGGTCGCCAAGGCCAGGCCAGGCGCCAAGGCGGGCCAACCGTGATCCGTCCGAACCGGATCCGACCTGGTTATGTACGTTTAACTCTTTCTTTTTTATAATTTTCTTGATGTTATTATATTCTTCTGTAATTTTTCTGAATTTTTTACATTTACTTTTGAATCTTTTGCATTTACTTCTAAATTTTTTGTAATTTTTTGATACAATTTAATTTTCTAAAATTGTCACATAATTTAATTATAGTAATTTCTTCATGTAATTTATTTTTTTGTATTTTTCATAATTTTTATTCTTGATTTATATATTGGAGGATATATATTTTAGATTTTTTTAATTAGTGACCGAAGTGTCGCCTAGGCGACGCCTAAGCGGACGTCTTGTCGCCTAAGCACTTAGGGACCCTGTGAACGCCTTGGGTCGCCTTGTCGCCTTGACAACTATGGTTCTTGGACACAGGGCGCCAGCTTCTCTTTTGTATCCAAATCACCTTTGTTTCCTCTTCCTCCATGCATTTTTGGTTGTTTATGCTTTATCCATTGTCTTCAACCTAGCTCTGATACCAAGAAGAATTTCAGGGTTACATGCTGCTAGCGCAGGTAATGGAGGAGAGAAAGAAGAGAGGGAGATAGAGGAAAAAAACGATGGCACAAACTAGGTAGTCTAAGGCGCGCCTAGGCGCTTGCCTAGGCGCGCCTCAAAGGTGAGGCGCCCCCAGGTCGCCTCGCCTCGCCTCGCCTCGCCTCGCTCTGACCACAGTTTGTCTCATTCTCTCTCTGTCTCACATAGACACACATAATTTGATTTTTGACAATAGTTTGTTAAATTCTATGTGAATTTAGTGAGTCATAATGATTTGAATCATAGGATTGAATGAATTTAGGAAATTTATTGACTTTATATAGGTATTTTTGTGATATTTAGACATATAATTTATTTTTTATCTCATTCTCTCTCTATCTCGCCTCAAACGCCTCAAACGCCTAGGCCATCGCCTAGGCGTTTGAGGCATGAGGCGCCCCCCTGGTCGCCTCGGGCGCCTCACGCCTCAGACTACATAGGGCACAAAAGGGAAGGTGGCGGCTGTGTGCTCTGGTTGCACACCCCCAAGATGTTTATTATCTTAACCTAATCACAATAATGACCAAAAGAACCCTATTATAAGATTTTCTGACCACGGGTATTCATAGTTGTCAAGGCGGACGCCTAAGCGCCGCCTAGGCGTCCGGGCGGTTGTGACAGTGCAAGGCGCCGGCCCGCCTTATTACCCGACGAAAAGGCGGCCTAAGCGGTCGCCTAGGCGGGCTGGGCGCCTAGGCGACCGCCCGGTCGCCTCACCCGCTAACCCGCTAACCCGCTACCACCCGATCCGCAAGACCCGCCACTAACCCGCCCGACCCCTCTCCAATCTCTCTCTCGATCCCCCTCGGCTCCTCCCGCTCCTCCTCTCCCCTCCCAGCCCTAGTTCCCCCGCTCAGAGCTCCAGTGTCTCCGGTGCGGCCCGTGCGTCGTCGGCAGCAGCACAGCCTCGGCGGTGTCTCCCTCCTTCGGTAGCAGCACAGCTTCGACCGGCCTCCGGTAAGTCTCACAGGGCCTCCGCCTCCGGCCGGTGTCTCCCCCACATGTCATCTCCGCCTCCGGTAAGTCCCACAGGGCCTCCAGCCCCTCCGACCCCTCCGGCCCTCCGCCCCTCCGGTCCCCTCCTCCTCACTCTGTCTGTCTCCCCCACCTCCTCCTCTCTCTGTGCGGCTGTGCCTTCCTCACTCTGTCTGTCTCCCCCACCTCCTCCTCTCTCTGTGCGACTGTGCCTCCGGCCCCTCCGGCCCCCCTCCTCCTCACTCTGTCTCCCCCACCTCCTCCTCTCTCTGTCTCCCCCTGCCTCTCCCCTCGGCTCCTCTGTCACCCGATCCCGACTCCCCTCGACTCCTCTTCTTCTTCTCTCTCTGTCTCCCTCCTCTCTCTCTCCCTCTTTGTCTCCCTACTCTCTATCTCTCTCTCAGCTCCCCCCCCCGCACCGTCTCTCTGTCTCCCTCCTCTCTCTCAGTCTCTCTCCCTCTCTGTCTCCCTACTCTCTATCTCTCTCTCGGCTCTCACCCCCGCCCCCTCTCTTTGTCTCCCTCCTCTCCTTCAGTCTCTCTCCCTCTCTGTCTCCCTACTCTCTATCTCTCTCTCGGCTCTCCCCCCCGCCCCCTCTCTCTGTCTCCGTCCTCTCTCTCAGTCTCTCTCACTGAGAGAGAGGAGGGAGACAGACTGACAGAGAGAGGGGCTGCTGGCTCTCTCTCCCTTTCATTCCTTTCACCGACTCTTTCTCCCTTCATCTATAGTCTCCCCCGCCCTTGCTCTCTCTCTCACACACACAGTCAATAGTCACACAGTAATCTATAGGGTGTAGCTACTAGCTAAGTTCTGTATGTTCTGATTATTTTTTTTTTCTGCATGGAAGAGTCTGGTTCAACAGGAGGTACAGAAGTGAAGAAGAAGGCCAAATCTAATGATCATGGGTGGAAGTACGCATATTGGCCAGATGAGCATGATAAAAACAAAATAAAATGTGAGTTATGTGGTTTGATAACAAATGGAAGAATCAAAAGACAGAAGGAACATTTAATAGGAGGGTTTAGTGATGTGAAGAAATGCCCAAAAACTACAAAGGAGATTGCTGATGAGATGCTTAGTTGGCTAAACAAAAATAAGAAAAGAAAGATGACATGTTGTGAGAGTACAACTGTAGATGATGATTCTTCTGAGGATGAGACAGTTGAAAGATCAAAGAAGGGCTCCAATGTGTCAGTGCCACTGTCAAGTTCAAGTAAAAAGGTTGTCAAAGATTCAATGGATGTTTTTGCAAGAATGAGTGCTGAAGATTTTGTAGATGCAAGGAGGAGTGGGAAAAGAGTGCAAAGTACGTTGGAGTCTAGAATGAAAAAAGAAGAAAAAAAGATAGTTGAGAAAGCTATAGCAACATGATTTTATGAAAGTGGAGTGCCTTTTAATGCGGCAAAATTAAGAAGTTTTGAGATAATGTTTGAACTTGTAGGGCGATTTGGACCAGGATTTAAGCCACCAAGTTACCATAAGTTGAGAGTGCCTCTCCTCAAAGAAATGGTAGAGGAAACAAAAAGTTTGCATGTTGAATATATGAAACATTAGAAGACTTATGGGTGCACTATCATGTGTGATGAGTGGACAGACAAAAGGCAAAAAAAGTTAATCAATTTCTTGATAAATTGTCCTGAAGACACTTACTTTATGAAATCATTTAATGTTTCTCATCGGAGAGAAGATGCAGGATTGTTGTATGAATTGTTGTAAGAAATCTATTTGTGTTAAAGTCATTAATCTTATCTTTGTGTTTTTACAGATTCATACAAAAAAGAGGAATAGATTAGAGCATAAACGACTTAATGATTTAGTCTATGTTCAATACAATCGGCGCCTTCGTGAAAGATTCTTAGAAAGGAAGAAACATCCAGAGAGATATGATCCAATATGTTTAAGAGATTTAAATTGGGGAAGTGAGTGGATGACTAAAGATGGCGATGATGTAGTTCATGAAGGAAATGACCTTACCTGGGAAATGGTGGATATAGCAATGGGCACATCAGAACAAAGAGCTAGAAGAGACACACTCTCAAGAGGAAGCACTTCACATTCTATGGAAGAGGGTGATGATGAACAAGATGAATTGGAGAATGAGGAAGAAGAGACAGATGATGATGATGCACCATGGGAGTCAAATGATGAAGGTGGTGATAAAGATGGAGATGAGGATCTTGAAGCTTCAAATGAGAGAGCACTTGAGAATACAATGTTTGATTTTAAAATTTAGATATGTTATTTTTTTGTTGGATATTGTATGACTTTTATGTCTACTATTGTCTATGTTACTTCCTTAATTCCTCGTTTGTTTGTCCAAATATATGCTTGTCCATGTGGTGATAATTGGTGATGTTTGTTTCTTTTGGTACGAGAATTATATTACTTGTATGTTGTTTTAAATATGATTTGCAGATGTTTGGAAGCAATTGGCAAATATCAGGTTAGTATTTGATTCTTCATTCTAAAAGTCTAATTTTTGTTGTTAATTTTATCTCAAAATTCATTTTTATATGTTATTGCAATGTCATTTCTATTAGTTTTTATTTTTGTCCATACTATTGTTGTTATCTATATTTGTAATGATCATGATTAACTTTTATATAAAAAATTACATATATATTAATGATCACATTTATTTATGAACTTGACGCCTAAACTCAAGGACCCCAAGCTCGCCTTGGTCGCCTTGTCGCCTTGACAACTATGGGGGTATTACAGGAAGACAAAAAAGGGACTTAAGTCAAATGGATCCACTCCAATGTATCCGGTAATGAACCTGAGTACCTAACACACTAAAACATAAGATTTAAGTGAACTGCCCCCATCTTAATGGGTCCAATTATGGGTCCAACTGCACACAACCCCAGATCAGGAGTTTACCTCCTACACCCATCATCAACAAACATTATGAGAAATTTCTCTTGTTCAGTCATTTTGTACACAGCCGCAAGAGATTGTGCATATGTAAATTCATACATATGAAAACTTAAAAAAAACATTGGAACCTACAGGCAGTTAAATGAAGGTTATGATTTAGATGATTCAATCAAACTCCTTAACTTGCCTTTCTTTTCTTCTTTTCCTTCCTCCCTACACATTCCATTTCCATTTTCTCTTTATCATGCCTCCAACTGCTAAAGTCATCAATGCATGATGCAGTGAGGCACATTCCCTGATCCCCAAGAAGTTCTCTGCTATGGCTGGAAGAGAAGCCACATCCTAGATAGAAGCCTATGGAATCTAGGTACCGAAAAAGAAAAATCATCAGGTTTTGGCACCAGATAGTTCCCAAAGTTTTGATGAGTACACCCATGGTAAACACCAGTGGTGATGATCATGCTGCTCCCAGTTCCATGGATTGTTGACTACCTTCACCCTGAGGATTGCTCTCAACATCTTCTACCTCATCTTCTGCCCAGACCTCACTAAGTAAGATCCCCGCAACAAAGTGCATGAATTAAACTCTCACCTGTCTACATGTAAACTGCCACTTCAGTCCCCTAATCAATCTCTAGCTGGGCAGATTGAATAAAATGTTGCACCATGCATTGTCATCCATTTTATTAATATGTTATCCTATTGGATGAAAAGACAAGGGTGTGACAGCCAAATATAATGATCAGTTTTCATTAGTAATTATCAGAAGAAATCTTCAAGGAAAGCCAAACAAGGGATCATAAAGGAACCATTTTTACAATGAAAAATCTTAAGGAGGGATGTGCTTGCACATAAGCATACTCTACATGCAAATGCATTTATGTGTGCAGGCATGCTTATCACATAAAGACATTTCAGGTGAGCGGAAGGAAGTAACATGTTATGTTGGGTCAGCTCTTGAGTAGTTGAGATTGGCTAAAAGTAAAGTATATTTCTACAGGTGCCAGGTGGAGTGCATTCAGGAATGCAAATTGGCATGATAGTGGACATGTCTGGTATTCCACAAAAGCTAGATCAGTTGATAATCATTGTTAAATCACTTCAAGGATACAGTATAACTGAACCGGGAACTTTTTGATGATCATGCGACAGTGCATGGGTCTCAACATGAAAGACCATGTGTCATCTGAAAGGACAATGTGCCAGATAAGATCACTAGCATTCAAGAAACATTTTTGGAAGGTGAGCATTCAGGAAACATTTTTGGCAATTTCGAATAAGTAAAAGTGCAGGTTGCTTTTAAGAACTAAAGAAGAGAAGAAATAAATGTGGCATCTGTGGCGATCGGCACTACCCCTGACATATGGATTGAGAACTCAATGAAAAGATAGTATAATAAGATAAAGATAAGCTTGGGAGCAAATGTGATAATTGCAAGATTAAACAATGCAGGAATCATTTGTATGCAGCACATAACTAAGTCTGCAACTCTGCATATAGGTCATTGATCATAAAAAGACGCATGCATGTCATCGGAATATGGCAAGTCACCAATTCACCGTGCAGACAAATCTCCCCTGTTCATCACCATGCTAAACTTCACATAACAGAAACCTGAACGGCAATTTATGAATACAGGTAGAGGCACAAGGATGGATCAGACACTTACTCCGGACATGCGTCGAGCAGTTGCTCGACAGAGTCGTCGAGGGGGCGCCCCAGCTTCTTCTCCTCCTCCTCCTCAATCTCCTTGAGCCAGAGGATGGCATGCACCCGCTGCCGCATGATGCGGTAGTCCTTCGCCAGCCGCTCCACAGTGTACACCTCGGGATTCTCCTTGTGCAGCCGGTACATCTCCGCTTTCTCCGAGTCCTTGAGATAGGAGCCCCTCGCCCCAGGCTCCCTCACCTGCTTCAGCAGCTCCACCGTCTCCTTCATCCGATCCCCCCACCCGTCAACGAACTCCTTGCTCCTCCTGTTGTCCCTCTCCATCGACTCCAAGATGTCCTCCTCCGCTTCCTCCTTCCGCGCTGAGGCCACCTCCTCACAGGGCTCCCTCCTCCGGCCCACGGCCTTCCCATCGAAATGCTCCTCCGTCAGCCCCGTGGACCACGAGGACGCCTCGTCCCACCCGAGATCGGGGACCACTACCTCCCCTCCGCCGCCGGCTTCCCCCGGCGCCGCCGGCGAGCGGCCCGCCCCCGCGTTCCACGCCTTGTCCCAGGCCCCGTCCTTCCCGCGTCCGGATCTGGACGAGAGATGGCGCGACGCGAGGCCGACGACGGAGAAGCCCGGCGGGGCCGAGATGTGGGGCGAGAAGGAGGCGGGCGCGAGCGGGCGGAGGTCCCTGGCCGCCGCCTCGTGGAGGAGGGAGGAGAGGAGGAAAGAAGGAGATCGGAGCCGGTATAGATGGAAGCGCAAGCTCTGCATCGCTGGTTCGCTCCTGCGCTGGCTCGCCGAGCTCGCGCGGTGGCGATCTGTTGCTAAAACCCTAGGGCGGGGGAAGGGCACCGCCACCGCGACGGTGGAGAGGCTGGCCAATTGCCACGCGAGCGGCCGGACGAATTCGGATCCCCGGATTCGGTATCCTGGGACTGGATTGCAACGGCTCACATGCTGTCTGTTCTCGAAAGGATACGATGAAATGAGTAACGCTCAGTGCACAGTCGTTGTGCACCAACTAATTTAAAAATAAAATAGGTATCGTGCATCTCAAGTCACCTTTATTTTGTCGTAAAAATGCATCCACATATGATGATTTTAAAAATTTTAAAAAATAATTATATCAAGTGAATAGTATTAAACTTAATTATTAAAAAATAATATTTTTATTTTACATTTTTAAGAGTGTCAAATCTAGATGTGCCATTTACGATAATTTAGGATGACTTGTACCTTACATTATAAATAAATTAAAAAATTATTTACTTCATGCACACATCGGATGTGTAATTACATTCGGATATGCACTAATCATTACTTACGGAGAGTTAAAAGTAATTTTTATATTCATGTAAATATCATATATTTACACTAAGGTCGGATCAGTGAGACGTGTAATTCAATTCATTCTAGTAAATCGTATTTCATCAATGAATAAATTTCACTGAGATTTTGATTGTGAATTACAATTCAAACGTTAGTGAGTTAATCGAGAATTCATTCTAAATTGCATTCACACTTTATCGAGTGAAAGTGAAAATTTATTAAGAATTGAATTCTTGCTTTAGTGAAGTCTAAGGTGAATTTGAATTTGAGTTTTATTGAGTTTAGCGAAGAGGACTTTATTGAGACGTAAGAGTCAAGACTCAAATAATGATTTTGGAGCACCAAAGGAATAAAAAATAAAGTTGATGCATAAGCAATGAACATTATCAAAAGTAAACTTAAACGTCAAATGTTCAATAATAAAATTAATAATGCTACTAAACAAGATAGAGTGGACTTAAGTATGTATTCTAAAAAAAAGTTTGCAAATTATCTTCTTTCCCACATAGCAGAAGCAAGTACATCGCGGAACAATCTAGCTCTTTGTTTCAACTCGTTCAATGACAAATTATTATCTTCAGATCGTACAGGAACATAGTACGAATCATCATCTTCTTATGTGTTTCCTAACAACCTTTCTTCTTCATATGGTGCAATCTCATCTTTCCTATCATACAATCGAATGTAATCATGTAATATGCAACATGCAATCACTAGTTTAACTTGTGTTCGATATGGATAAGCTGGTGCAACTTTCAAAATTAAAAAATGAGCTTTAACCATCCCAAACATTCTCTCAATGACATTTCTCAGTGATGAATGTCTGTGGTTAAATAACTCGTTTGGAGTTTGAGGTTGGTTACTTTCACCATCAAATTCGTTTAAATGATAACGAGTCCCACGATATGGAGCCAAAAATCTAAGAAAATTTGCATATCCCGCATCCACAACATAATATTTACCTAGAAAAATATAATAAAGTTATAATCATTCAATAAAATAAAATTTTGAAAACATTTATAGAATTCTAATATACAAATAAATTTACCTCCGAGTACAATAAACTTATCATCTCTTTGAAGTGATGACTTTAAAACACGTGCATCTGTTGCTGAATCTTCCCAACCAACTAAGACATATATAAAAAGCATATCAAAAGAGCATGCGGCCATTACATTTTGTGAGAGGACACCCTTTCTATTTCTAAATCTGATTGAATTAGGCCCATTAACTAGTGCTGGAATATAAGTCCCATCTATCGCTCCAATGCAATCCTATACTAAGACATGTGTTATATAAATAACTCATAATTATTTGAAAAATAAATAATAGGGAACAAAAAACATACCTTGAAATAAGGATATAATCTTTCATCTTCCTTAATTTTCTTAGGTACTTTAGATGAGGAATGATATAATAATAAGTCTCCTTGTAATGACACAATAGTATTTAACACTCCGTTAAAATAATAATTGATAGTCCATACTAAACGTCGAAAAAATTGTTGGCTTACACAATACCATTGATTATGTCCAATTATGCCAAGAAAAATTGCTAGTTACTCCTCTACACTAACAAATTTGGTGTCATTTAACACTCCATTTTTTTTAGAATGTTACATAAATTTAGGAAGGATTTTGAATGCATTCGGTATACTTTATGAAATAATGAAGGTGGATTGTCCAATAACCACTTCATGTATGCTCTACCATATATTCTAAGTAAACGTGATTGAGAAATTGAAAGACGTTATCTCATAATATTTCTTCTAAAAAAATCAGTCAAGATGATCAATACTTTGAACTCTTCTTCATCGTTAGACTCTGTATCTGACATTATTTACAACCTGAAATAAATATAATTTAAAACAAATATAATTCAAATATGAAGTAAATTTTAAGACGTCATATCAACTAATAATTATTCACATAAGCAATAGTTAAATTCTAAACAAATATAATTCAATCGTAAATATTATCCACGATTACAAAAAATAAGAATCATAAACTCAAGCCTATCTTTTATTTAAGTCAACTCCTGAACACATAATTCCTAAAGAACAACAAAAATAACTCTAAAATTAATGCCCTTATCAAAAAGTCCGACTTTGGTAGCATGGAATAGTAACTATGCCTTTCTCTCCTTGGTGATAATCTAATGAATTGTAACTTTCGCTCTTTTGAAGTCATGCAATCTGCAACATGCAATTTGAGAATAGGATCTAAGTCTGGTATCTCGTCAACTGCGTCTATCCAATGGTCTCCATCATGCACTGCATTGTTTGCATATTTTTTCTCGTGAAAATTGTCAAGTGCTTCAATCAACATTACAACATCATCTTTGCCTTCAAAATCATTTCTTTCTCGAACTCGGGAAGAAGAAGGTGTGGATGATCTATGTTTTCTCTTATTGCTGCCTTCATTTATTTCTTCGTTGCACATCATCAAATCCTATTTCATTTTCTTAGTAGGTTCCTCAATTTTATTATAAGTTTCTTTCCCAGTAACACTAAACTCTCCGATTGCAGTATTATTCTCTAGAAATATGCAAAGTTCATCTCAATATTCAATATCTTTGTATTGGTATTCTTTGGCCTCCGGGTGAGACTACAACATAATAAAAATAAAAAAAATGAACATGTTAGAAGTAGAATCAATACTAAGCCAAATAAATTTAGTTTTATTTTTTTGTCAAAGTCAAACAAATTTTAGTGAATTTGAAAAAAGATACAACCTTTATATATGTTGTCCACTGCTCTTTGCTAGTCACCACTCTCTTACTTGTCTCATCCCATCCAAATCCACTAGTATCCTTTAAAGCTTTGAATGTAATGTACATTTTTTTCCATGTTCTGATCCGTGATTTTATATTTTCTCTGGTGATGTTGATTTTTGTTTGCTCAATAAATTGAACTAAAACATCCTCCCATACATCTTTTGGAAAAGTCCCATCTGCTAGTCTTCTTCCTTCATCAATTTACTCAATTACAAGTCTAAGAATGTATTTGTCAAGTTATGTTTCCCAAGAAAAATAACATCTATCTCTCCGCACACGAAGCTTTTCCTTCCTTCGATCAACATTATTTGAAAATTCATCCATCTAAAATTAAATGTTTGAAAGTCAGTAAATTCTCAAGCATGTTAAATGATTTGACATAATCAAAATATTATTAAAATAAAATATACTAATTATATTGCATGCATCTACAATAGGGAAAAAAAGAAAGACCATACAAATGTATACATGATCTGAAATAAAACCCAAATATCAATATTCATAAGAGGTCGTAAGTTTTGCAAGTTAACTTAAACAATAAAAAATATGCACAAGTTTCATATGTTAACTTAAACAAACTAACATATGTATCGCATGGGCACACAATATAATTAATAGAAATCAGTCAAATAAAAAACATAAAAAGAATAAAGTTGCAGGTGGTGGAGTTCTTAGATCAAGTTTCAAAATAAAAGTAGAAGATAATCATACCTTGTCTTCCTCCTATTCCTCCTACGGTGATGGAGACTTTTTACTTTAGCACAATAGATGCATCTAGAGAGGCTAAGTTTTGGACTCTTGGCATAAACTTCTCACAGCTTCCACCATACGTAGAAGAAAAAAACTCATATATCAAGAGAGACAAAGGGATGAGAACTGCACAGGAGTCCTACTTGGAGTAGGAGACAAAGTATTGGAATTGCATTCTCACGTATATGGAGTGAGAAATAAATTCTCCACCTTTGTTCTCTATAACTGTTTTCACGGAGATTGTACATTCCTAGTGAAATACGATTCCCCAATACTAATATACGGTTCACTAACCCATGATTTTAATTCCCACCCCATGGGAATTAAAAATCTCATCTCACTAACGGGGCCTTAATTATTGCTGCCTATGTTAACGTAATTCCTTCTATCTTTTTTGAATTGTTGTTGAAAAAAAAATTCCATCAAAGTCACTCTCTAACAAGTGACAAGGTTGTTAGAGGATACACATTGCAAGTGTTTAAAATCATTATAGACAATCTCATCCTACTCGATTTTGAAGTCTTTTTATTTTTTTTCGCAAGAGAGTACAGAATGTGAAGGAAAACGAGAGGACGGAAAATATATTGAGACTCTGAAAAGCACGTCTAAATGTCTCTGGAGAGGTATTGGGAGACACTCTACATGCGCATCTCTCAAATGTGCGGATAAGCGAAGCCGCAGCTGAGTCACCCCCTAAAGAGTCTAAAAACCAAAGGCCTTTACCCCCCCCCCCCCCCAAGTACTGGGGAGCCAATGTTTGAACCCTGGAGCTCTCCTTTGCAAGGGAGAGATGTCAACTGGTTTGTTGAAGCCTTTTTACTAGAACGCCTCTTTGGGAAGTCTACAAGATGGACAAAAAGAATAGAAATAGTTGCCAAGTTTCACAAGTCCTCTTTCGATTGGTCTAGTCAGGATGAATTGGACAAGAGATAATTAGAGATGAGTGGAACTCATGCCACTTCATTGATACCACTAGAACTACTGAGAGAAAGGTTTACAATATTATACAACAAGTATTTCTTCCCCCACCCCCCACCCCGCAAAAAAATGAAAGCTAATAAAATGTCTTCCTCCTCCGGTTGACACTGTTAGCATATGTTGATCGGGGGGATGGGGAAGATGTTGCACCAGCCTTGGACTTCCAACAATGGAAGTGCTCTAGGTAGAGGTCTATTATCATTTAACGTACGTTGGCCTCAGAGTGACAACATCATTTAGGGGGACAGTGACCGTATCAAATGTTTCTAATGATTGAAATTAACAAAGTGGTGTTCTTATATAGTGCTTTAGTAATTGAGATAGTTATATTGTCTACCTCGGTCAAGGCTCAATTAGAGCATGGTCTCAATATCTCGAGCTTAGAACTGCAATCTCAAATGTATAGAGTAGTGGTGACACACTGGCATCTTTTCCCTCATCCTTCTCCTTTGTATGGCAAATGAAACCAATAAAATATCATCCTACTTATCTATCTGTTAATTGTCTTAAAGATACAAGAAATCGATGCTAGTTTGTTGAAGACATGTTGTAAAAGTCCAACATGATGATTATTACTTGCTATTCTCTAGCAAGTAAAAGATGTTTATATATTGTCCCAGTTAATACTTGGACCTAAAGTCCATTAATTGGGTGCCCATTAAGGGCAACTCATGGGGGCGCGGGCCAAGTCCCTTCCGGACTTGAACAGCCCACAGTCGACTCACACTAGGAACCCACTTGAGGTGAGATTGTGGTGGATTAGAAAAGGAAAGACTTTCTTCCCTTTGATGTCCAAGTCAAGTTTGGACTACACCTTGAGCTGGCCAATGATGCGGGACAAGATGAAAATGTAATTATCTAAATTCCCACAATAAGTTCTGGTCCTGATCCAGTATTGATTAGCACTCCATAGTGTGGCGCCTACGTCTCAAAACTTGAGAATGGACCGTGATGGTGTGGAAACCACCATGTAGATAGGTAGCTCAACTCTCAATATATGCTCACCATTGCACTCGAGTAGTAAAATTAATCTCTCTCTCTCTCACCAACATCATGATATAACAAGAGTCATAACTACAGATCGCACTTCGACGCGCATCATTCAAAAGCATACTAAAATAACAATATGAACAAATCTAAATGGGAAGAAGGCGGGGGCGGCACAAGTTGCAGACGGTGGCGGGTGGTGGGGGGCTGGCTCGTAGAGGTTGTCGACAGTGGGGGCGATGAATGTTGGTGGAGGCACTAACGGTTGGAAGTTGTCAGGCGTGTGGGTGTGGTGGAGGGCGCAACCGTAGGCAGAGAGCGATAGCCAGCGACGGGCGTTGCCGACGAAGGTGCAGTGGGCAGCGGGGTCAGCGGTGGCGGGTGGTTGTCTTGCTCGTGGTGGGTCCAAGGAGAGGGGAGAGAGGGCTGTGGAGCAGGGTGGGGGTGGCTAGGTTTTTAGTGGAGGGGGTAGGGCTTTGTCGGGAATAAAAAGGAGAATGACAGTGGGGTGAGGAAGAAAAAAAAAAGGTGGATGGGGGTTTGGTTTTGGCAGAGTGCGTAGAAAGAAGGGGGGTTTGGTTGTCAGGAAGGATAGAAAGTTGATGTGTTTTATGTGTGAGAAGAGAATACATGAAGAGAGGGGAGGGGTTTGACAAGGGGAGGTGGTCAATACATAGGTGAGGAGAATAAAGAGGGTGTCCCACCACTCCAAGAGGTATTTCTCTATCCCAAAGAAACAATTAAACAAGCCAAGGAAAAGTTCAAGTCCAACCATTAACTTCAAAAGGGAGTACATGATGTCTCAAAGAAGAAAAGTAAAGGTCACCTCAGTTAATGGTGACCCTTTGAAAAAGTAAAAAGACATCGCTTAATGTTCATGGGAAACACAAAGGGCACTTCTTAAACTCTCATAGAAAATAAAAAAAAGACATAATAGAAAGACTCCTAGAAAGATAAAAATACATAATAATTGCTCATATCGCCACGTCATCGAGCCACAGTGCAGTGCGATCGCGCCTCCTATAAATCAGAGCTGAGTCAAACCACCAGACCGAGTCTGTGTCCCCAGCAGACGTCCTCTATGAGAGAGAGAGAGAGAGAGAGAGAGAGAGAGCAGTGGCCCCCTCTCCTGCGAGCTCCCCTGCTCATCGCATTGCCATCGCTCGTCGACGTTGCTGTTGTTGTTGCCGCTCTCGCTGCCAGCATCACCGCTCGATGCTATGATTGCAGATGGCGCCCTTGCTCACTACGGTCGCTTCTCTGTGGCCTTGGTAGCCGTCATCGTTGTAGCCCGCCGTCGGTGATGCCCTACCGTGACTACTCCCCTGTTCGCTGTCGCCCTTGCTCAGCATCACTGTCGCCATTGCTCACCAGCGTCGTTGCCACTATTGTTGCCTGTGCAATCCTATTCATGAGAGAGGGAGCAGGCCGCTGCTCTCTCTGTCCCGCGCGTGTGTGTGTGTGTGTGTGTGTGTGTGTGTGTGTGAGGGAGAGAAGGAGCAAGCCGTGATCGGCCCTGCTTCGCCTGTGAGAGAGAGCCAACCACTCTCTCTCTTTCACTCCCTTCTCCGTCTTCCTCCCTCTACTCACTACTACTAGGAGAAATATGAGGAGAAGTCTGTCGCGCCTTGTAAAGAGAAGGCTGTTGTACATCATCGTCGTGGGTGAGTCATTATCCCACGATCATCTAGACTTAATCTTATAGAAAAGGACATCACCTTCGTCCTTAGGTCTTAGAGCGTGGATTTTAAAGGAACGCTTCCATGGAGCTCCGTGGGCCAACCGCTTCCACTGTGCATAAGTATGCCTTGAACTTGGCTCATATTAGACACAGATTACTCGGGTTTTATCATCAATCCCAAAAGAGAATTGATTATTATCCTCGTCAATAGATCCATTGATTAAGGGTGGATATGACTAGTTTGTCTTCAAGTTCTGGACGACAGTTATTTTACCCGTTCATAATTATGTTTGGGAGCCAAACAAAGACGACAAAATAAACTAAATAAAAACTTGGAAAAATTGACTCGATTTAATTCAAATCTTAAATTTACAATATATTTATTAATGTATATTTTAAATTGAAATTAAAATTCAAGACTTATACTTGTGTATAAATAAATAAATAAATATATATATAATCAATTTTTTGCCTGGCTCATATTATATATGTTATATTTAGTACTATATATTACAAAATAAAATTTTATAATAATATCAGTTTATATAACTTTTTATTTGATTTTACAAACTTGTGAAACTGAATTGAACCGAAAATAACTTCAAACCGAATTGAATCAAATCGAAATAAATCCAATCACACACAGCCCTATCAAGAAAGTTAACATTGTCTAATTAAATCGATGGTACATGAATGAATCTATCGCTAAATCAGAACCAATGCCTCAATTTCGCATCACTTCAACCTCCCAGTACTGGACCTGCTGTTCCAAAATCCCGAATAATTCCGAAAGGGGCTCCCATCACTCTATACACGACCGGAGGAAAACCCAGTTCACCCTGCTTAATAATTGACTACACCAACTTGATTGCCTTTCCCATACCGCCTTCAGGTCATATATATTTTGCAGTCATCATACTCCAATGTTCTACTTAATTTCTTATACCAATCTTTTACACTAAACATGTAGAATTAGGCAGAGAACAAGACAAAGTGAGGAAAGAATTGAAGAAGAGAAAAAAGAAGAGATTTTGGGTTAGGACGATGACATACAATTTTGATAAATTTACATTTGGGGTTGTTTCTCCCATCCGGCCCATCTTTCTGATCTCAACAACATGTAAACTCTTCATGGCCCCCTGATCTGTCTTTGCCCCCCTGATACTACAAAGTAAACATATGCGTATTTTTGTCCCTCATATTTATTTACGATACGACAGACAGAACGAGACAGAGGAAAGAATGGAGATTAATTATTAGCTGAACAGTAGTAGCTTCATGCAGAAACTGGCCGGCCTCATGCAACTACTGCCAGCTGGTAGACGCAGAGCGGCGGCGGCGGGTCCCTCTGCGGCCGGAGGTGGAGATCCACCAGCACCATCTCCCCCCCGCAGCTCCTCCTCCTCCACAGGCTGACCTGACCGGCCTCACCCGCCTCACGCTTCACCACCGGCAGCGGCGGGTCCAGCTCCGCCACGCGGATGCCCGGTGGTGGGCCCCTGCAGCCGGCCCCGGCCTTCCCCCGGGCGGCACCGCGCGGGGGGCTGGCCGCCACCGCTGCCACGCCGGGGAGGACGCTACTCCTCCCGGCGAACTTCCGCCTCAGCTTCAGCAACCCGGCCATGACCAGCGGGCTGCCGCGGCCCCCCGCGGCCGCTTTGTCCCGCTTGACCTGGCCCATGCAGCTCACCTTCGGTGACAGCGGGTCGGCGGCAGCGGCGCCCGAGCCCCGGGCGGCGTGGGTCCCCTTCGTTCGGAGGGAGCTCAGAGAGAAGGGGGATGCAGAGACGGAGGTGAGGGGGCCGTCCTCCCACCTCCCCACGGCGCCGTCCCTGCAGCCGGTCTGCGGCCGCAGGCACCACGCCGGGTTGAAGGCGCCGATGGGGCGGTGGTGACTGGCGACGGCTCCGGCCATCGCTGCCCGTGGCCACTGGCCGGTGGTGGGGAGAGAGAGGGTGGGAGAGCTCCCTTGGCGCTGGCTGTGGATGGAGATGGCGGCCTCGAGTGTGGACCTGATGAAGAGGGGAGACAGGTGGGCGAGGGGCATATGAGGACGGAGGAGGGAGATTGGACCAGTCAAAGTAGAGGCCGTGGAAGTCTCATATGGGATTCAGGCAGACCCCCCCCTTCCTGTAAATGCAAGAAGACTCGGCGTTTCGCATTAAATTTTAGAGGGTTTCTACGGAAATCGAGCTGAGTGGTCAGTCAGTGGCCAGCGTTTAAGTTAGCGTTGGAAAAGAATTTTATTTTCTTACATGGAGATTTTGGTTCTAAAATAGTGGAATGGGATGGTAACATATTTTTAAGTCACACTCTTGTTCAAAAATCATACATTGCAATTTGCAAACAGTAAAACAAGTTCGACGCTTTAAGTTTGATCGATAACATTAGATTTGATTAAGTTCTTCGTCTCGGTCGACTCTAATAAAGCTGCAAAAAAAAAAAGGCGCTCCACAATTTGGGACTATAACATGACCCTCTAAAATGTTTGACTAAAGGAAGTAAAACAATGACAGTTACATAAAAAATATCTTTTATTTAATTTTTTTCTGGAAGATCCATCTCCATCGAAATTATAGAGCTTGTAAACATGTAGTCACTACATTTCTCTACTAAAACAAATTAGTAAATGAGTTCAAACTAAGTGATTAAGATGAACTGCTGTTAATGGTCACTCCTGTAACCCAGGTTAGAGTACCTCATTTGAGCCCAGACCACCGAATACGGTACCGGATCTTGGTTAGCGCTGTTTTTTGTTTAAAAATCACACACATGGACTACTGTTAATTTCTCTCTTCAAGTTATTGCGACTTATACTATTAGATTATCAAACTGAGCCTAAATTATTTGGTTAACCTTTAAGTATTCTCCCTCACTCAATCTATATTTTTCTTAAAAGCCCAAACAAATCCAATAACCTAACCGAAGACAACATTCACATTTTTTATATGAATCGATCACCGTCTAGGAGTGCACAAGGGGAAATTGACTATGATCCAAACCAACGCCAAACCTTTCATTAATCAAATCTCTCCTTAGAACTGGATCACCAGTCTCTTTCTACCCGACTTCGCTCGTCTTAAAAATAGTACATCACCCTCTCTTCTTGTTAATTGTATAGATTAATTACTCTCTTCTTCAAACTATTACAACACTCGCAGTTAAAAAATATGAAGTACACCTTTGGATAAACAAATATATTTATCTATTGTTTGTACAAATATCTTCTTCAAGTACCATGACACCTAGAGTGGGACTAAGATGGCCACCGTTGATTAGTCAAGTTTTCTGTACGTGTCACCATGCTTTGGAGGAGACACTTCGATCCAAATCCTGAACTTCAGCTTCCAACCGCAGGAATTGACTAGCTAGTTAATAGAGAGTAGTGTTTACTAGAACAGGAGAATGACCTCGGCCGGTGATCAGACCAACGGTACTAGTGGAGGGAGTAGTAGCGTATGGGGTGGGGTTGGGGTTCCTCGGTCAAGTCCCGCTTCACCCCCTTTTTTTTCATACGGGAGAAGTCCGCCAGCGGGCATGGAGACGGCAGCTAACGTGAGGGGTCCGGCGCCGTGCACCTCCAATTGGAATTTGGGGTTCAACCAGGGTTCGCCGAACGATCGTACGCATCGTAGATATGATACAACGCGATACTGTATCATTATATATTGAGACGGAAGAAATTATTTAATAAATTTGTTATAAATAAAAAATAATATTTTTTATTAACTCTGTTATTTAAGGAATGTGTTATTTATAGTTGAGATTTTAGATTCTAATATGGCGAATTTCATATTTTAAAGAAGATTTTTAACTTCAATTCTAAAAAATAATATAAAAAAGTGTGCACGTCGTACGCATCAAATTTACAGGACATCACGTGAACTCTAAATGACTCCAGCTAATTTATCTATTAAATAATGGTAATATAAAATAAAATATTTAATATTTAATACGATATGAATAATGAATTAATTATGTACTATGCATCGATCCTATTGATCACCGACCGGTATAATTTGATACGTACGATACAGATCTATTAAACTTTGGGTCCAACCACCCGAGAAAAATAAGGACACATAAATTTGGAGAGTATTGGCAAAAAAAATAATTTTTAAGTTTCATTTATAATTTTCCACTTTAATTGTGAAAAATATTTAAGAGTGATAATTATAATTGATTTGATACTTACACAACTTTTGGACGCATCCAATTACTTTTATGTCATCCCTCGACGAAAATCAAAAGTCACATAATAGCATAAATAGTTATGCATAATTTAAAAAGAAATATTACAATGCCATATTTTGTGCTATCGATCACTTTTGGCACCGTCGTCTCAACGGCTTGATCTCGTGATCGTATAAATGAAGTAAATAATTGGAGTTTGATAAACCCTAATCTATCGTTTGATTGTTCACTCCTCTCTTTTTACACGTAAAAAATTATGAGTTCAAAACTTACGAGCGTCGTTGAGAGACGTAAATTTCTCATCTCTACTCTTAACTTCCTTATCAAGATAAAACATGAATTCGGTGCTTCTGAATTTGAAAAATACCAAACTTAAATTTATTCTTTTCACGTGAAAAAATAATGTGACAAACATGATGACACAAAATATGGCATCATAACATTTCTCTCATGTAAAACATTTGACTAAAAGTTAGTGTCTACTCCAACTTTTTACAAAAAGATATCCAATGAGTTAGTTATAACTGATTTTAGATATATAATGCGGAATCTTGTTCAACAACATGCTCCTTTAAAGTTCAAGTTCAAATTTAAGTTATTTTTGGATAAAAATTAAAGTTACATAATTGACTTTGAAAATCTTGTATCATATCCTCAAAAGTGACCAGGCTTGAACCTACCGAGGCTAAAAGACATTTGAAATTAAAAGATGTACCTAACATGTTCTTAATGTTAACTTGTGAGAGTCTGAGGTGTTTTTACTTGGAAATTACACTGAACATGTCCGAAAAGTGAAATTGGGATACTTGTCGGCATTTTGAATCACTTATGGGCTTTCAAAACTGCCAATCTCACACTAAAACATGTCCAAAAAGTGTTTTTTTATAGTTCTTTGACTTCCAACTATAAGGGCTCATTTGATTTGATATAAAATATTATAAAAATATAAAAATATCATAAAATCTTGTTAAGGAAAAAACTATTTCCCAATGTTTTTAATGATACTTTGCCATAGTTTGCCATGGCTGATTAGTCAACTTCTATGTCGCTGGAGCAGCAGGAGAGAGAGGTCCTTCCAAATTCCAAACCAGATCTGATTTTCCAACCAACGGAATTGACCGGCTCATAAGAGCCGGTAGTGTTTAACAGAGGTGGAGAGACCAAGAGCGGAGGGGGAAGTGGCGTATGGTGTGGGCACCGGTTGGTCCCCGGTCAAGTCTAGCACCCATGCACCGCAATTGACGTGACGGTCAGGCACCGGGGGGACTGGAATTGGAATTTTGGTTTTTATTTTAAGTAGTGATTTTATCTTGGTTTTTATTTTTACTGAAAAATAATAAGTGAGAGTCATGCACATGTATGGATAGATAGATAGTCATATTCTGGATAGGTAGATACATCTCTTCTCATGTTTGCCATTCTCTTTAGTCATAGAAAGAGTGCACTCGCTCTCAGGTTTGATGTATCAGTGTGACTTTCATCACGTCGGTCACGTCGTATCGTATTTATTTGGGCCAGATGGATATGAATTTCACACTTACTTGCTACATCTGGCCCAATCTGGCCCAAATATATGGCCAGATGGATATGAGTTTCTCAGTCACATATGGGCAAATAGGACGGGCATTTAATCCAGATTATATTTGGTCCTGTACGATAATATAACTTTGTGTAGCAAGTAAGTGTACTTAATTTCTCAGTCATTTTTTGTGCTTTTCACTCCTTTGTTAAGGTATCCCTTTCATTGTTATAGATTCTATCTTCAATTTTTATAATAGTAAATAGACTCCATATATATATATATAGACTCCTGTACGATAAATAGCTCTTTTCACTCCTTTGTTAAGGCATCCCTCTAGCACGGTGTGCTCTGGCTCCAGGGGAGATGGTCACTATAGGAGGAAGGGAGAGAGGAGGGGAACAAAGATTGAAGAGAGGTTTCTAACAACAACACTAGTCGATTTAGAACTGCCCCAACATTTGTTGATTTCTATGGATTTGTGGAGACTTATATTTATGTCCCATGAGCGGCGAGATCTGTTTGAAGAGTATTACTTTCTGTAATGATATTTTCGAACTTAAAACACTTAAGATAAACGAATATTATGGTGCTGCACTTCATATCAATTTTTTTTTCCGCCACTCTCGCGTTTAGTTGTCTGATCATGAGATCAGACAGTCGAGATAGATAACTTAACGCTCATCGTTCATCTTTCTCATCGTCCAATTGTAAACTAGACAGTAGAAAAAGAGTCTGTCGAAAAATGGCGATATACAAAATGTGACATCGTACCATTTTTCAATAAAAATTACCGTAACTTTTTGGGGGAAAAAAGTCTTAAAAAATGAGGGACTAGTTGTCTTGGAAACCCATAGAACTTCGATGAACAGGGAGATCATGCGACCATAAAAGCTGTCTTGCAGAATGACGGACTAGTAGTTGTCATGATCAACGAAGAGCACGCTTCCACCAGCTCATCTCCTCCAGTGATGTTATCAGATGGGCAGCACCTTCACCATGAGGGCTTTCAATGCCCTGTTGACAAGGTAGAAAAAACTGCTTAGTATGTCTTTTTCGATGCTTTCAAACTCGATATGTAATACCCTCAAATATAGTTAAGTTGTACTTTATATCACTGAGGCGCCTTTTCAAGTATCGGCTCAGTTCTTGTAAAGAACTCCGAAGTTGAGCGTGCTTAATGGGGAGTAGTACTGGGATGGGTGACCTACCCGGGAAGTCCCCCATTCTGGAGCCGATCACCCTTAAAAAGGGATAAAACCGTGAGGTCGGTAGGCCAAAGCGGACAATACCTCGACGGTATGGAGTACAGGGCGTGACAGAATGGTATCAGAGCTATACCCCAGCCGGAAGTGTGGAAACTAAGTGCCATGCAGGATAAAGTGCTACGCTATGGCGTGACAGAATGGTATCAGAGCTATACCCCAGCCGGAAGTGTGGGAACTAAGTGCCATGCAGGATAAAGTGCTACGCTATGGGAGCCACCTCTTGAGTCCCCCAGCCGGAAGTGTGGGAACTAAGTGCCATGCAGGATAAAGTGCTACGCTATGGGAGCCACCTCTTGAGTCCGTAATGAAGCAAAGTGCTACATAGTGGGAGCCACATCACGATAACTTCCAAGAAAGCCCGTCATTTGCGTTTAATTACATGTTTTTTCTTATAATCTGATAAGCGGACTCTGCAGGTGGGATATATGTATACATAGAAGCTCATGACAACTAGAAGAATATTGAGGCACTCAAAGGGAGAGAACGAGCTAGTGATGATTGTTCATAGTTTCCTCGCGAATAGAAGTGTTTCTCCTTAATGCAGCCACCTTTCGCCAGATGAAGAATTGATAGAAAACAAAATAATTTGACCCATCCCGAATGTTCTTGATTATTATGATGTCGTAAAATAAGGACAACAAAAGCTCTCTGACGTTTTAATTCGTATAAACCTTTTATTCAAGATTACATTCCATGGAAAATCTTGTTGGCATGGCATATGATTTGACATAATTAAGTTCGTGGATAACTTAATCATATTGTGTCATAGGGTGAATCTGGCCCCATCACGTACACAATTAGGGCCACTTTGGCAACATGTTAAATTGGGTTAGGGTGAATTAACTAGGGTCGGGTGGGTTACTCCTTGTTTGATAGTTTTTTCTTAACTCAGGTCGGATAGAGTTAAAGTGGATTAACTCATTCTTAAGAAATAGATGGAATGAGTTAATCCACCGGGGTTAGAGTTAAGGGTGGGGTGGATTAACCCGGATAAACCACCCGCCTCTAACCTAAGCCGTTATCAAAGTGACCCTTAAGGTTCAGAGTTTTGAAAACCCTTCAGCCTTTGGGGCATATATTGGACTGGATCCTCTTAAAATCCTGTTAATGAGACGGCTCTCTACAAACTGCAAATCGAGCCATGCAGTAGGCCCTGTTTGTCGGCAGAATTGGGTCGAGTTAACTCAAATATTCCGCTCTTATTTATCCTAATCAATTTGATCGCGTAGATATCATATTTTGATCAGTATTCGGGTTAAGAGTCGGTATCCGAGTTAAAAGTCGATTAGGTTGTTCGAGAAAAAAATATAAAATAAGATAATTCTAATTATGACATCTCTCGATCAAAATAAAATTAATTAATCTTTGAAATAACTTAACCCCCATTATAATACCAGTCTTAACCTATTATGAATACAAACATGGCCGGAGAAGACTGAAAGCTGTGGGAGCTAAAGAGAGCATGACGGGTTGTGCCGTTTGGATGGCCACAATGTCAACTTTTATATCTGCAAAGACAAATGCAGTAGAAATAGCCTCAGTGACGTGGATAGTTATACGGGTAAATACAAAGTTTGATAAATTAATATGATATAGTATCGCAGGTATTGAATCGTACCGATCGATGATAGATATGATCGATATATGATATGCAATCGATACGTTAATTATATATTTTTAAATATTATATATTTTACATTATAACAAAATAGACTCAATAAATTAGTTTGTCACGCCCCGAACAAGACGGAAGTACCGGGACGTACAGTTAGGGACACGCTAGCAAGAGAGGGAACTAAGTCTAAAATGATACACAAGTGCTACAAGATGGAATACTAAATGATCATTAACAAACCACAACTGATACAATAACCTCAAGTTTAACTTAATACAACTGGAATAATCAACCACTAAAACTCAATAACAAGACTGAGACTTAATACTCTCCAAAACACAACTAGAAGAAAGATAACACACTACTAACACACTAGAACTGATACACTCAAGACATCACTCCTGCCCTTCCCCATCGGTAAGCGCGTCACCTGAAAAGCCTGGAAAGGGGGAAAACACAACTATGAGCTGACGCTCAGTAGGAAATAACAGACGGGTATAAGTGATTAACAGTTTAATTACATTTTAAAATGTCATGCTACAAATGATAAAATAATAAAAAGATAACGATAATATCACGAAACGGAATTTAAAGATCTTGCAAGGTCAAGAAATATAATGAATAGAATGGTAAGACAATAATTTACTATAGGAGATAACGATAAGAAGTTGGCCATATCAAGTCAATTCAAGTCATGTCAAGCACGCATGTATTTTCATTTCCACGTCCAAATAATCAACAAGTAGAGTAACCACAAGTAGAGTATAGAACAGTAAAGAGTGGAAAGTGAAACGTAGTAGCAAGTAATATAGAGAGTAGTGGAAAGAGTAGTGAGTAGTGGACAGTCCTAGATTTCACACATGTAATAGTACTGGTGCCAAATGCCACACCTAGTCATTCACCTCCCCGGGAGTACACGTAGTGTTCGGGCGCTCTTCCCAGGACCAGACCGAGCCCTTATTTGTTTGCCAGGCATTGATTTCTTTTGGATCAAAGATCCCACGAATCTAGACTTCCACAGTTTATGGCCAGAATTCCAAGGTTTAAGCTAAGTAGCAATAACAACTTCAAGTAGGAAAGAGATTCATTTCCAGAATTTCAAGGTAAGTATAATCATCAAGGAGATTGAAAATCAAGTCACAATAAGAGTTAATCATGCTGCATTACTGTAGTACAGCAGCTATCAATCAAGCTAAACAACATATTAATCCTAATCACCAAGTTAAGATATCATGATTAACCATTATCATTTGTATTAAGACAATTGCCAAGAAGCTGATTCAAGATGATAAGTAAAGAACAAGCTCACAGGAATGAAATAGCATGTATTATCAGGGGTTTAGTTACACCATTAATCATTCATTAAGTGAGTTTCTATTTAACCAATGTAAGTGTTGTAATGGAGATGGTAAACATCGTGTTTTGTACTATGTTTGCAAGAAAGGACCAATGCAAATTTGAAATCAAGGGGGGTACATGAATAGGTCAATAGTTCTTCAAAAATATAATTTCAGTGGGTCTAAGCTAAATGGGTTGATTCCCCACTGATTCGGATCCATCTTCGGTTCGAAAAACGAAGAAAATCGGGTTTCTGGTGTACGGGTCGACCCTTGGGGTCGACCCCTGAAAAACTGGGGTCTGGAAGCTGAATGGGTCGACCCCTGGGGTCGACCCCAGCAATTTCCTTCAGATGGGTCGACCCCAGGGGTCGACCCCTACATTCTGTGCAATGGGTCGACCCCTGGGGTCGACCCCCATGCAGGGAGCTGGATGGGTCGACCCTTGGGGTCGACCCCCATGCAGGAACAGGAGGGGACGACCCCTGGGGTCGACCCTCGGGCCTGCAGGGTTGCCCAGAAAACGGGTCGACCCCTGGGGTCGACCCCTGCAAGAACAGCAACGAATGTTGCTTCCGGAAACCACATAAACTCATCTAAATGGGGTCCAATTGAGTTGAAATCAAAACCACATGATCTAGGAATATTAATAGACATTCTAGGGTCATAAAACTACAATTTTAAAACACGAATTGTTACAGAAATCGATTGAATCTCAACTTATACATGACCAATACATGAAAACCCTAGTTCCTGACCTACTTCTACTAAATCATGCAATTCTCTAAACATACTCAACGGAATTTAGGGATTTTGGTGTCAAAAGAAAGCTAACTCGATCATGAATCCAACCATATATGATATGCAACATGAAGATCAAGTTACAGGGCTCAAAATTAGCCCGAAATCAAGCTCTGGCCTAAAGGAAACTATATGAAACATGTTCTAGATATGCTCTTACAAAAATTCGAAATTCACGATGCATGCTCAATGGAATTTGGGCTTTCTAAGTTAAATGAAAGGTAATAACATGCTGATTACTTCATGTGAATTAATTAAAGTTTGGTTGTTAGATCCTACCTCAAATCGGAGAGAGAAAACTAGAAACCCTAGGATGAAGAACACTTGGACAGCACCTCACAAAAAGCTCGATTTCTCCACGGATACCTAGTGAAAATTGGGGCTTTTGCCACCAATGGATAGAGCTCGATGAGAGGAACAATTTGCTATACTCATGATTAAGATTTGGTTGAGAATTCCTACCTCAATCGATGGATCAAAGAAGGATGAAGAGAAGCCAACGGCCTACTGACCCACCTCCACAAATTGAACTAGATCTCTCCAGATCCGAAATTTCAGCGAACCCCACAGTAGCCAAATGAAAGAAGACCCGTAGGGCTTCATTTTGATAGCTCATAGAGCTTCTGGAGCCTTCTGAGTTGGGAGTATTCGCTGCTGCAAGCTACGTGTTTAGAAACGGCGCCGAAATTCTAGACTTGACCAAACTATGTCGGCAGCACGTTTTGGGGCTAAGTTTACCTCAAATTGATTGAGGGTAAATGTTCCTTACATTGTGGCCTTCCATTTGCCCCTGATTTCAGATCATTTGGTTGAGTAATCAGGTCGAATTTCGCGTTTTAATCTAAGGGTTAGGTATGAGTCAAAAGTGTGCACATTTGGGTTTGAATTCTAAATAGATCTTACCACGGATTTACCATGGCTTAAAGCCAGAAGGAAAAGTTGTTATCTACATCAATCTTAATCTATTTATTATTTTTACAGATTTTTTTGAGGTAGTCGAATTATTACTTATACTATTCCGTAATTAATTAAATGTTAAGTTCGGAAGACTAAGTTCACTAATTTGGCATAATAAATGATTTTCTTAGGCTTAAATGTAGAAGACAAAGTTGCTAAAAAAAATTAGTTCTACAAGATGTGATTTTTGGGGATTTTTAGAAAATAATTGAAAAATGACTTATTCTATTAATTAATTAATTAATCTAATTAATTTGGATAATTCTCATTAATTCGAATAACTTCAAATAAATTCCAAATAATTACAAATAACTTTCTAAATAAATTTCTAAAGAATTTGGGGTCTTACACCCTCCCCTACTTAAAGGAATTTGGTCCTCCAAATTCACTGCACTAAAACTGAGAGTAGAAAAAGATCGCTCACCTAGAATAGATCGGGATACCGCTTTCGCATAGTCTCTTCAGATTCCCATGTAGCTTCTTCGGTCCCACGCCGACTCCACTGAATCTTGACCATCGGTATCGAACGATTCCGGAGTTGCTGTTGCTTCTGGTCCAGAATCTTGACAGGTCTTTCCTCATAGGTCAAATCTTCCTTCAGTTCAAAATCCACTTGCTGAATGATATGAGTGGGATCGTACACATATTTCCGCAACATAGACACATGGAAAACATTATGTACGCCAGACAAATGCTGTAATGTCCCGGGTTTTTCGGATCCTCGTTCGTGGGTCCCGGATCTGGTTTCTCGGAGTGTCCAGCTCCGTTGTGTCCGAAATTTCGTTTCGGACATCTTTCGTGTTCGGATCGGCGCGATCCGGAGTTGTTTCGGAGGCCCGGAGGCGTTTCGCGACTTTTTTCCGCGTGTGTTTTCTGATTCCCGGCGTGGGTTTCGGCTTTCCCTTCGGAACCTCGTTGCGGGTGAACCAGGCCGTTCACCTGGGCGCGAGTGGTACCGTTGTGATCGGTACGCTCCGAGGATCGCGAGGGTGTAATTTTCTATTTTTCTGGATTTTTCTGATTTTCTGGATTTTCCTATAAATAGCTTTTTTCTCTCTCCCCCTCTCATTTCTCATTTCTCTCCCTCTCTCTTCTCACGCTCTCTCCTCTCTCCCTCTCTCTCCGGCGGCCGACGGGGCGGAGCATGGGCGAGGCGGGGACGGCGCGGGCGAGGCACGGGCGAGGATGGATGAGGATCGAGGCGGTGGAGGCGCGTGGAAGCTCGGCCGTGAGTTCGTGGAACGGCGAGGCTTCAACGGCGTTTTCTTCGTGGATCGGCGTCCACGGTGCGCGTAATCTTCGGTGGAGGTAGGGTGATGGACCCTCAGCCCGTGTACTTCCTTTCCCGTGAGTTTCGTAGGCCGTGGTGAGCCGAGCGGGCTAAACGGGACGTTTTGGGCAAAATGCATGTTTTTGGGGTGTGAGCCGGATCTCCCGTTTTATGGTGTTTTTGGGCGATCCAGGGGTTTAGATGCATGCCTAGGGGCTTGGGGAAGATTTCCCCTTTTGTTTCCCCTTCACCTGGGGGTGAACGGGGCGTGGCATGGCTTTTCCCGCGGTTTCCACCGTTTCCGGGTGCGGACTGAGAACGCGCTATACTCCAGTAGCGCGTTCTTGAAGGTCGCGCTGCCCCGATAGGGCGTGTTCATCGGAGGAGATGAACAGTAAGGCGGTTCTTGTCGCGCTATGGGGTCCTAGCGCGTTCTGCCCTGTCGCGCTAGGGGTCCCTAGCGCATTCTGCCTTGTCGCGCTAGGTGATCCTAGCGCGATCTGTGCAGTCGCGCTATAGGGATATATCGCGATCTGTCGTGTCGCGCTATAGGTGCATAGCGCGTTCTGCTTGAACGCGCTATGGACCTATAGCGCGTTCTTGGAGGGACCAGCCGGGCTGCCCGGGGCGGGCGGTCTGCGGCTGATCGTTCTCCCCTTAGGCCGTGTGTGCCTTGGACACCCAGTGGAGTTCCGTGACCGTGTTTTGGGGTGTCTGGAGGTTCCGTTTACCTCGTTTTACGTGCCCGTGCGCTTAAGGGTCTGGGTGACCTTTTAGCGTCCGTTCGCATTGTGTTGGTCTCCGGTCGACCCAGTTGGGACCCAGTGGTCGACCTCCGGCCTTGTGAGTGTCCTGGACACCCCATGGGTTCTGTGTCCATGTTTTTGGGGTGTCGGGAGGGACCGTGTTACCTCGATTCGCGTGCCCATCGGTGTGGTGGGTCCGGGTGACCCCATGTGTCCCGGGCTTTCGTGTTACGCTCGATCGAGTCACCGTGTGTCGGTGTGTGTGCGGTGGGGTCTCCCCCGCATATTGTGGGTTCCTTTGGAAGGCGATTACCGTGTGGGCCATGTGTTTGGCCTTGGACAGTGAGTCCAGTTGTCCGGCCTGGGGCTGGAGGTTCCCCGCTTGTTTCAAGATGGGAAATCGTCATGGCGGCTTGCGTGCTGCCTTGGGAATCGTGCTTCTGTGTTTTCCGTGTGGCCCGTGTGAGTGGCCTTAGTCCCTTGCGTTCCCTTCCCGAGGGAATGGTCTTGGCAACTCGTGTGTTGTCTCGGTACTCGTGCTACAGTGGTTTTAGACCTAGAGATTGGACTAGATTGATGGCCTTGTGCTGTTGCGTGCAACGGTCTTGACCCCGAGTCTTGTGACTCAAGGACCGTTGACTGTAGTGCGTTTAGAGGACTGTCCAGAGTCCAGTGGCTTAGCGCCACTTGAGTTTTCTCGACTCTCGCGCACGGTGCGTGCGTGGCCGTGGACTGTGAGTCCCGTTTCTCCTCCGACTGTGGTTACCGTGCGACGGAGCCGGTACGTGGGGTGGTCCCCGTACGTAGTCGGATTCGGACGTTATTTTCCGTTGAGTTGAGAGTCTACTCCTTCAGTGACCCTCCACTAGTCGTAGCCTACCAGTACGCGTGTGCTGGTCGCACCAGGGAGTGGTGTACGGGCTTACCCTGAGGACGGTTAGACTGGTTTCCGTCGGGCCCCTCGTCTTAGCCAGAGTCCGGCTGCGGGGGAAAATCAGTCAGAGGGCCAGACCTAGGACGCGTGGTCTGTGTGTGCACACGTGGTTGGGGACTGTGGACGCACGTCGACGGGCGTGACCCCAGCTAGTCACTTGTTTGTGGTTACTTGTACGGTGTTCGCGCCTCGGGTAGGACCAACCACGTCAGGCGGTTCACCTGCGGTGCGGTGTAAGACGTCAGGGGACGCTACCGGCTGTGCTTCTAGTGGGTGGTACTCCTGTCGAGTACGGAGTGACAGACTGTCAGTCTCTGTGTCTTTGACCTTCGGGTTTTTGGTCGTGTTGACCGGTGAGTTCTGTTGTTTCATCTTGGCGCGTGTGTCGGTTCTTGCGCCGTGAGATTAGTGCTAGTGGGTTTACCGAGGTTGGGTCTTGTTGTGCGGTACCCGCGATCGGATGGTCGGGGTTGCACCTTGGACAGCGTGTCCAGGTCGGCTGTGTCCGGGGGACAGGCCTCTACGGCGTGGTTGCCGTGTGTTCTTACTTCGGTAGGTGGTACTAGCGTGGTTCGGTAGCTTCGACTGCGTGGTCGAGGTCTGCCTTCTGGCAGTAGGAGTAGCTGTAGTGCCGAGTTTTGACCGGCCACCGGTCTGCTGTTCCTGCTGTAGTCGTAGCTCTCCTTTCCGCTACCGCCGTTGTTTCCGGTTGGGGTTCCGCGGGATCCCTGCTGAGTCTCTGTTTTGGAGACTCATTCCCTGCTTTTCAGGTGTGGCGGTTCTTCCTCGAGGTTCGAGGGTGCGGAGCGGAGGTTCTCAGTTGCCAGCTTGCCGGGCCGAGTGTTCACTTGGCATGTGGTACGTTTTACTGCTTTAGACTGTACTTTCTGTTGGACTGGACTCTGTTGTAGTTGTTTATTTATTTCTGTTATTTGTTGAGTTGTCCTGCTTTATTTCCTATTTCTTTGTGCCTCCACACTCCTTTTAGCCCTTTCGAGCCCTCCCGGCTCGTGGGCGGCGGTGCGAGTCTCGGGTTATCGGGCCTTCCCGGTAATCGGATTCTCAGGTCGTTACAAATGCGGTGGTAAAGCCAGTCTGTATGCCACCTCTCCCACTCTATCTAGAATCTCGAATGGACCAATGTACCTCGGACTCAGCTTGCCATGAATGCCAAATCTTCGGATCCCTCTCGTCGGAGAGACCTTTAAGAACACATGCTCGCCAACCTGAAATTCCAATGCTCTCCTTCTGTTGTCGGCATAACTCTTCTGTCTCGACTGGGCTACTTGTAACCGGTCTCGGATAACACGGATGTTCTGTGATGATTCTGAAACAAGATCTGGTCCAAACCACTATTTCTCACCTACCTCGTCCCAACACAACGGGGAACGACAACTTCTACCATATAGTGCTTCAAAAGGAGCCATCTGAATACTAGACTGATAGCTGTTATTGTAGGCAAATTCAATTAATGCCAAATGCTCACTCCAATTACCACCGAAATCAATCATGCAAGCTCGCAGCATATCTTCCACTATCTGATTGGTTCTTTCAGTCTGTCCATCTGTCTGTGGATGAAAAGCAGTACTGAAATTCAGACGAGTACCCAAAGACTCTTGCAGTCCCTTCCAGAAATGTGAAGTAAATCTGGGGTCTCGATCAGATACTATACTCACTGGAATACCATGCAATCTCACCACTTCCTTTATATACAAAGCAGCCAATACATCAATCGTCCACTTGGACTTAATTGGTAAGAAATGAGCCGACTTTGTCAATCGATCCACAATCACCCATATCGCATCAAATCCACCACGAGTCCTAGGTAGACCCATAATGAAATCCATGCCAATACTTTCCCACTTCCATTGGGGTATGTCGAGTGGTTTCAATTTCCCTGCTGGTCTGAAATGTTCGGCCTTAACTTGCTGACATACCAAACATCTGCTCACAAAATCTGCAACTTCTCTTTTCATATTCGGCCACCAAAAGGACCTTTTCAAATCTCGGTACATCTTAGTGCCTCCAGGATGAATGGTATATCTGGATCTATGAGCTTCCTCAAGAATCTTGTTCTTTATTGTAGCCTCATCCGGAACACAAGTTCTGCCTTTAAATAATAATCTACCATCATCGGCCAACATGAAGTCAGGTCTACTGCTCAAGTTTCCCTTGATCTCTACCAACTCGGGATCATTATCTTGCAAGGACTTGATCTCTATCAATAATTCAGGTTTAAGTTGAATCAGAGCAATCATGACCCGATCATTGTCAATATTGAGATCCAGACTAGATAACTGTTCCAACAATCTCCATTCTTGTAACATGAGACTTGACAGTCTAGCTACCGGCTTCCGGCTTAATGCATTTGCCACAACATTACCTTTGCCAGGATGATACTCAATCGAGAAGTCGAAGTCTTTCAAGTACTCCAACCATCTCCGCTGCCTCATGTTGAGTTCCTTTTGAGAAAATAAATACTTCAAACTCTTATGATCCGAAAACACTGTAAAGGTTTCTCCATACAAGTAATGCCTCCATATCTTCAAAGCAAACACGACTGCAGCAAGTTCCAAATCATGAACAGGATAATTATCTTCGTGCTTCCTCAACTGCCTAGAGGAATAGGCAATCACCTTCCCATGCTGCATGAGTACACAGCCTAAGCCAATACCTGAAGCATCAGTATAAACAACAAATCCTCCTTCACCAGAAGGTAAAGCCAGAACAGGTGCAGTAGTCAAACACTCCTTCAGAGTCTGAAAGCTTCGCTGACAATCATCTGACCAATCAAACTTATTCTCCTTACGGGTTAATCTTGTCATAGGTACTGCAATCTTAGAGAAATCTTGAATAAATCTTCGGTAATAGCCTGCCAGGCCTAGGAAACTTCTAACTTCAGTTGCACTAGTAGGCTGTTCCCAATTCTTCACTGCCTCAATCTTCGAAGGATCAATAGAAATACCTTCCTTGGTGATAATATGTCCGAGAAAGGACACTTCTTGTAGCCAGAACTCACACTTACTGAACTTAGCATATAGCTGATGATCTTTCAATAGTTGTAATGCCATTCTCAGATGCTCAGCATGCTCCTTCTCATTCTTAGAATAAATCAGGATGTCATCAATAAAGACTACGACCCATTGATCAAGATAGGGCCGAAATATGTCGTTCATCAACTGCATGAAAGCTGCTGGAGCATTCGTTAGACCAAAAGGCATAACGACAAATTCAAAATGACCATACCTGCTGCGGAAAGCTGTTTTATAAATGTCCTCTTCCTTAATCCGCAACTGGTGATATCCAGATCGAAGATCGATCTTAGAGAAATATTGAGCTCCCGCTATCTGGTCAAATAACTCGTCAATCCTCGGCAAGGGATATTTGTTCTTGACAGTCTGCTGGTTTATTTGCCGATAATCAATGCACAACCTCATCGAACCATCTTTCTTCCTGACGAATAACACAGGGGCTCCCCACGGAGAAGTACTAGGACGAATAAAACCCTTCTCGAGTAATTCCATCAGTTGCTGCTTCAGTTCCCTCAGTTCCGCAGGAGACATACGATAAGGAGCCTTAGAAATAGGAGCTGTGCCAGGAATAAGATCAATAGAAAAGATAACTTCCCGCTCCGGCGGAAGTCCTGGTAGTTCTTCTGGAAAGACATCAGGAAAATCTCGGACAACAGGAATGTCCTTGATCTCAATCTGCTGGTCAGGAGTTGCACAAACAAAGGCTAGAAAAGTCTCACACCTATGCCTCAAAAGCTTATCAGCTCGAAGAGCCGAGATGAGTGGTACGGAGTTATGGTGCTTGACTCCCGTAAAAGATAAACCAGAATGTCCAGTAAAAGTCACTGAGCTAGAACTACAGTGAACATTTGCCTCATACTTGGCCAACCAATCTGCTCCTATGATTACATCATAATCCTTCATATCCATGCAGACCAAATCTGCTGGAAAGTTCTGTTCACCAATCATAACCTTACTAGAAGGATAGAAATACTGGATTGTTGATCTAGTGCCAATAGGGGTTGAAATCTCTAACGGAGTTTTCATCAAAACAGGTTCCACAGCTAATGACTTAGCAAATCTCCGTGAAATAAAAGAATGTATTGCACCAGTATCAAAGAGAGCAAATGCGGGCTTATCGATTATAGTAAGGGTACCTTCGACGAGTCCGCCATCATCAGAAATCCCAGTTTCCTCTGCATGTAAAGCTTGAAGCTTGCCTTGTGGTTTCTTGAAGACTAGAGGTTTTGCCGGTGTAGCTTGCTCCGATATGAGAGGACAATTGGGGATACGGTGCTCCTTGCTTCCACATCGCAAACAGGCGCCTTGCTTGCGCCAGCACTCCTCTATCTTGTGACCCGGACGATCACAATAGTTGCACACGCCCTTGAATGGAACAATAGGGCCAGGCTTCTTGTTATCATGCCTCGGCATCTTGCCTTTCCACGATCCGGACCCGCTCCACGAACCAGGTCCACTAATAGGCCTCTTCTTGGTATACCCAGGTTTGACACTCCCGGAACCCGTAGGTAATTGTTTCTTGGTGCCTTTCCCACGGATTCTCTCCGTCATCTCAAGAGTATCCTCCAGAACTTGCGCCTTCCTTACCATCTCGGAATAAGTGGAAATCTCCATCGGTGCCAATTGGTTGATATAATGAAGCTTCAATCCATTGAGAAAGCGCTTCGCCTTCATCTTCTCGGTGGAAATGAGATGTGTAGCATATCGAGAAAGCCGTGCAAATTGAGCCTCATACTCTGCCACGGACAAACCTCGCTGTTTCAAGGCCGCGAACTCTGCCGCTTTCTTCTCTTGCACTCTATCAGAAAAATACTTGCTGTTGAAGAATTCTTCGAACTCTTCCCACATAACTTGCCGATCACCGAGAGTTGCCTTGATAGAATCCCACCAAGTACGTGCATCATGTTCCAGTTGAAATGTGGACAAAAGGACACGCTCCTGGTTGGTGCATTGCATAACTTCAAAGATTCTCCCCATGTCATCTAGCCAGTGCTCGGCTTGGTCAGGGTCAGTCGAACCAGCGAATCTAGGCGGGTTCATTCCGCGGAAGTTCCGGTATAGATCACCGGTGCCATGCTGTGCCGCTCCTGCCTGAGCTACTTGCTGAAGGGCCTGAGTAAGGCCTTGAACTGTACGCTGCAGGTTCCTCCATTCAGCACGATCAGCTGCCATCTACACGAGAAATAGATTACTTAAGTTCAAATAAGATAGATAATTACACGATTAAGAAATGAACTTAACCCAAGTTCTACCCAATCTCACAGGTCAGGTCTTAAACTTTTACAAGGTTAGGGATCTAGTGCACCTAGACACGACCAAAACTCGGTACCTGGCGGAGGTAATCGGTCCGAAGACCACTCGCGCAAGTGTGCGACCTTCCCGATAGGCGTAGCCTAATGTTCGGACAACACCTTTTGATATACCGGTCATTGGGATGCAATGCAAGAAAACTTAAACTTAGGAAACCTAGGAATGTGAAACCTAGGGCTCTGATACCAACTAAACTGTCACGCCCCGAACAAGACGGAAGTATCGGGACGTACAGTTAGGGACACGCTAGCAAGAGAGGGAACTAAGTCTAAAATGATACACAAGTGCAACAAGATGGAATACTAAATGATCATTAACAAACCATAACTGATACAATAACCTCAAGTTTAACTTAATACAACTGAAATAATCAACCACTAAAACTCAATAACAAGACTGAGACTTAATACTCTCCAAAACACAACTAGAAGAAAGATAACACACTACTAACACACTAGAACTGATACACTCAAGACATCACTCCTGCCCTTCCCCATCGGTAAGCGTTGTAGATCTCTTTTAAAATCCACACTTAAAAATATAAAAAGCAATAGATATATGGGTGAAAGCAATAAAAATAGCACGAGGTGCTAATGTGGAGTGTGTGTGATCGCCAGAGACACGAGGGTCTCAAAGAGGAGATTGATATGGGGAGATGATCGCAAAATACCTCTTGAAACGCGGTTGATTGTAGGTGCTTCCTTTCTCTTCAAATCGGCCGGCCGATGAAGAGAGTTCTTCACTTGGTTACCCTTGCAAAAAGACACACAACAATAATAAAAGGGATTAGAAATAATGTGTGTGTAGCATCAATTCAATAAAAATATATGAGCATGAAAAAGATGGACAATACACACCTAAAGGGGATTGCCCTTAAACCCCTATGCAAAAGGGATGGGAGATGTATGATGAATGCATGAACAATGTGAATTAAAATTAAAGGGAAAGAGTGCATGAGATGCACTTATGGGAGAGCCTCAACGTGGTTGAGAATAATAAAAAAAATGAAGGGAGATGTGCATGCATGCATATGAAGAAAATAGAAACGAAGGGAATGAAAAATAAAAGAAAAGGAAGAAGGTGGCCTGTGCTTTGGCTTAAATGCTAAAGGGGGAGGAAGCTCTGCCGTAGGAAGAGAGCATGGGCTTCTCCTTCAGCCAGCAACATGCAGCACCTGCAAGAAGAAAACACAGAAGAAGAAGGAGAAGAAGAACGCAGGGAGAGAGAGATGGGCGGCCGAAGAACCAGAAAAAGATAAGGGGATCAACCCCTTATAGGATTGATCAAAGGATAAGCAAGGCAAGAGTCCCAACTGGGGAAAGATAAGAACGGGTAATGACCAAACAAAGTAGGACTCTTGGGGGAAAGGCTGCGTTCGTCCGGGGCACAAAAGTGAAACACGCCCTTGGTCAGGGCGTCAATTCAAAAATGGACGACCTACCAGAGGGCGTTTCTTTAAAACACGCCCTGCACAAGGGCGTTTCTTTCAAAACCAATTTTAGAAATAAAAACTCCCCATATTTGAAAAATATAAAACACGCCGTAACCAAAGCCATTTTTTAAAAAAGCGCCCCTTGGAAGGGCGTTAATTTCAAGAGCTCAAATGGGGAAATCGGTCAAACCAAAAGAATTAACGCCCTGAGGAGAGGTCGTCCTTTCTTTAAGAAACGCCCTAGGTTAAGTCATGTTTTGAAGAAAAAACGCCCTTACCCAGGTCGTGAATTTAGAAAATTCATAAAATAGATAAAATGGGGGAGAAATAGATAAAATGGGAGAAAACGCCCTAGACAAGGTCGTGTTTCAAAAACACGCCCCTGATGAGGGCGTGAATTCAAAAAAGAAATAGAGATAAATGCCCAGAAAATTCAGAAAAATAGGAAAAGGAGATAAATGGGGAAAAATAGGAGAAATTCAAGAAAAGTGGGAAAACCACTCAAATAAGCTGATTTGAGGGTCAAATGGGGCATCGCAGAGCGATATGAAATATACTCAAAATAATGTCAATTTTGGCGTGTCTACAGCTGCCCCGCCTTGGCGTCTGCTTTGCAAGGGAGCGTAGCAAACTGAAAAGTAGATGCCAAGGTGTGATGAGACACGCAATCAACATCACTTGATGAGAATCAAATCAAAAGCACGAGATGAAGCAAATCTCGGGAAATTCAAGGAAATCAACAATGTTTGGATAAAAGGGGAGATGCGCACGCGGTGCACGAAGGAGATAAAATAAATGATCAACCTCCAACGCGGTGGAAGTACCCCAGGTCACGAACCTGTAGGTTTCACCATTGGGGAGCGGTTACCAGCCAGTGGACGTGCTGCAGCCAAGGTGGATCAAAGAAAGGAGATTAAAAATAAGATGATAAAAATCCAAACAAGGAGCTTTCGAGAAAATCACCCAAAACAGCGACAAAACGAACTGAGGATCTAATTCGGCAAGGAAAATCTCATATCGAGAAAGATTAAGATCAACTTCAACCCTCAACAACAGCTTATCAAAATGATTTTTCAACAATTGTTTCAAAGTCCTACATGAATGCATGCTGGGCTAAAGGGAAAAAATAACAAATGAAAATATAATATAATCAAGGATAATATTGTTAAACTGCCCAGACTGGGTCAAGAAACTAATTCTGCGAGCTGATACTAAGCCGAAGCCCGTTTATCCATGCACCAACTCGTAAAAAGGGAACCATCGTCCCCAGCCTTGGACGGCTCAACGGCCTATCCGTGTGACTAAGATGCCTCTGGAATCGTCATTGTTTTTGATGAAGGGGAACTCAAATCCCAGATTTACCAAAGCCACAAGGTCCTTGATATAATCTAGTAACATATGTAACATATAGTAAAATGCATACAGGGAGATGGTGATAGCAATAGGCACGGGAACTGAGAAATGAGCTGCAAGCACCGTGGGACTTGGATGATGATGCCCAGCCGGCGAGACCAAGAGCTTCTTATCCTGCGCTAAAAAATTCATTAGCCAAGATATAAAAGATAACAAGCAATGAATAAGGCATTTAAGCATAGCAATCATCAAAGCATCAATTATAGCATGTATATGGCATGAATAGCATAAGTCAAATCATAGCATTGTTTGTTGTTTTATCATAAGGAGACAATCTTGGCTAATCAAGATTTGGAATTGAATGATCAAGATCTGATATAATGCCCATCGGCGGAGTGATCAGATGAAATTAGCAGGAGTTGATTAAAAAAGATTTGGAGATGAATAATCATGAGATATGATAATCAGAATGATATAGGGAGATGATAATCAAAATGCCCAGGGTGGCATGTCATTAGAATATCGGGAAGAATCAATAGATTGATAGCAATGAGTGGAGATAGAACTCATCCCGTGTTCTTGGTCCTTGCAAAGTTGTTCCTGCAAAAGCACCATCAGACAATACAATGCAATTTTTTTGGATTTTGAAATATGCAAATTTTTGTGGTTTTTTTTTAAGGAAAAGATATTCAAATTTTTATGAAGTTTTGAGAAAGAAATATTCAATTTTTTTTGTTTGATTTTGGTTAGACATTGCTAAAGTAGCATCAAAGGGTGTCTTAAACCACTGGCTAGGGGCCCTCGTTCCTTCCCCTTTCGCTAAAATTTCCCAAAGCCGGGCGTGCATTGAAGGGTGGCGCCCTATAACCGACCGTCTTTGATCAACGGTGCCCCTACCAAAGCCATACCCGAGAAACATTCGGTCTTAGAGGGAGAAGAGAAGAATAATTGGGGATAAACTTTATGCAGGATGGGAGATATCGGGACTTGAATTCCTTCCAAGGTGTTCCCTTCAAAGAGGTAGTCTGTTGTGCCGGGGCTTTGTGCCTTTAATTTTTAGACCCTTGACATGCATACGACCAGGGTTTTCCCTGCGGGGACTTTGCCACTCTTGACATGCCTTAATTCATGCTTTTACTTTTATCGAAATTCTGACTTGATTTTCATAATAGCCCTTTTGGCTAGATGTATATCATGAAAGCTCATATGAAAACTCATATTGATGTTGATTTTGGGTCAAGACTGCCCCTATTTGAGACTCCTCTCGTATTGGGGATTACCTAGGTTGGTCATCTCATCCGTCAACCTCTTGCCCCTGCATGTGGCCGAATAAAGAAGAGAAAAAGACTTCCAGATATACTCATGGCATGGCCAAGATAGCAACGGTGTTTTTATCAAAGGAGCCGGCTAAGGACGCCGTGAAGTGTGTGGAATGCCCAGCTAAGGGTTGCTCTTAACAAGCGGGGAGAGAATGTTGAATTCCCAGCGCGGGGTTCTTATTACCAAAGGTGCTGCAAAAGCAAGTCTAAAGACTCTTTTGAGAATGATTTAATTTAACAAAAGCCTAAGATAAAGATCTGAAACACCACTCTTAATCTTGTTAAGAAGCACTTGATTTTGCAAATCATGCGTGAAGTAATGAGAAAATGATATCATTAAAATGCATACTTACGCCAATATGTTACCTTGCAACCTTTGTAGAAGCAACTGCTGCGAGGCGATGTTGATCATCATGGGATAGTCCTCTTTGGCAGTCCATAGGATTGGAAGCAAAGGATTGAAAGTGGCTTAACAAGAAGGAGTGGTGCTTAAACCAGACTCAGACGAATAAGGAGAAAAGGGAAGAGAGGCGAGGGCTAGAACTCCCTCACTAAGGTGTGGAGACCCTGATCACATGAAAGGTCTACAGAAGAAGCGGAGAATTAGAAGGAGGAGTGAGGACTAAAGCCTCGAAAGCAATGGGAGAAAGGGCAGATGCCCAAGGCAGTGGATGTGGAAGAAGTTGGGTCGGACCCATAATCAGGAGGAATTAGAAGAAGAAATTGATAGATGGAAAGAGGCGGATCTGGAGGGTCCGGAGGCAGAGGAGAATCATGAGAGGAAAAATCCGAAGGCTCCGGAGGGATGACAAAAGAAGGGACGCGATGCCCTGAGACGAAATAGGGAAAAAGATGATGGAAAAGGAAGAAAAAAATGAAGGATGTGATGTTCAGGAAGATTAGAAAGATGAATCGGAAGAAAGATGGAGGGTCCGGAGGTTCCGGAGGGAGAAAATGCCGAGGGACGCGATGCCCAGGGAGGAGAGAAAAACCCGGAGGTTCCGGAAGAATGAAATCAGGAAGGAGAAGGTGGAAAGGGGCGTTGTGCCCAAAGGGAAAGTCCGGAGGTTCCGGAGGAAGCAAATAAAGAAGGTGGAGAGGGGCGTCGTGCCCAAAGGGAAAGTCCGGAGGTTCCGGAGGAATGAAATCAGGAGGGAGAAGATGGAAAGGGGCGTCGTGCCCGAGAGATAAGTCCGGAGGTTCCGGAGGAGGAGAATCAGAAAGGGCGAGATGCCCAAAGAGGAGGGATAAAATTCCTGGAGGTTCCAGGGAGATAGCAGGAAAGGGGACGCGATGCCCCAATGAGAGTGGACAAAAGGATGAATATGAATAAGATGGGAAGTGCGGAATATCCGGAGGTGCCGGAAGGCGGGGAAGATACGGGTTTGGAAACCCGGGAAGTAGGAGGTGCAAATGGATGCAAAATGATGGATGTAATGGATGCAATGAATGCATGAATGCAACAGAATGCATGAAATGCAAAGAATAGGAAGAATGTGAAGGGCGAGAGGATGAGATCCTCTCCTAACCCTCGGAATGGCCCACGAAGAAAAAGTGATTGAAATGGATATGGATGAAGTTGAATGAACAAGAGTGGAAAAAATAGGGGACGACCCCTTAAGACAATTGCCCCTCCACGGCAGTGAACATGTGCGACCAATTGGCCCAATAAAGGAAGCTTCAATAAATGACACCCCCCTTGGAAAGCGAAGATCAATAAGGTGAGGGAGTCGTAGAGTTGGAACATGAAGCATCGCCATGCCCATTGATGGTGATGAATATGGAATGTTGAATAAAATTGGCATTCGCCCCTTGTAAATGAATTCGGAATTCGAAGGTTTGAACAAAGGGTGCCCTGCCCGGCCTTCAAACGGCGTCAACGCTTGGCATCTATTGAGCAACGGCGATGACTTGGCTTCTTTGACCATGCTTGGCACAATGACCCGGATTGGCATCCGGTAAATGAATTCTTGCATCTTGAATGGCACAGTCGTGGCCAAAGTCTTCTTGCCCGGCTCTTGCTTGTCTTCGGCACCTGTGCTTGTAGAAGGCCCCCCCATTCCGAGTAGTAAGGGGAGGTGAAGCGGAGGCGGAAGGCTTTGTGAGTGGTGGAGGTATAATGGAAAGTGTTGGCGTAAGTGGAGGCGGAGGTTCAAACACATCGAGTTTCTCCCTTTGCTTGCAAGCGGTCAGGGTTAGCTCGAGTGCAAAGAGTGGTGGATCCTGCTCAGGATTAGCCATAGGTAAAGGCGTAAGGCTACATGGTGGAGGTATGGGTTTTGGGGTTAAAGGCATAATGGAGGGTAATGGTGGTGAAATTGGGGAAGTGGAGGCCGAGGTGGAGGCTAATGGGAGGCTGATTGGGGAAGGTTTAATGATGGGTTCGACGGAGGCTAATGGTGTGGAGGTAGATGGCTTAACGAGTGGAGGTTTAATGGTGGAAGGCTTGGGGGAGGCCAATGTTGCGTGGGTTAATGGTGTAATAGGAGGAGGTGTAATGTATGCGGTGTCAAGGATAGGAGGAGACTTACAATGTGCCGGTGTGGGTGATTGAAGTATCGACCCATCATCGTAACACCAATTAGTCTCAAAAATAGGGATTGGATCGGGGATGGTTTCATCTTGAGCAGGAGGTTCATCGAATGAAAATGGGTAAAGCGGAAAGTTAAGGAAACTCGGAAGGGGTGCCTGCGGAGCTTCATCATCATCGTATACTGCCTCAGATTCTTCAATTGCCGGCTCTTCCTCGCTTGGAATGCCGAAGTCATAATCGTCCATCCTGTCTTTCCATTCATTCTCCATCTTTGTAATCTCGTCCAAAGCGGCATGGAGAGGATTGACTGGAGTAGGAGGAGCCGTGACCCTCTTTATTTGTTCCTCCATCAAAGTAATCTTATCAAGCAGAGATTGTTGGAGGGGTGTGACTTGAACAACCGAGGGCTGGCAGGGCATTGAAGGAGGAGGGGCCGCATAAAAAGGCCGTGGAGGGGAGTTGACGGGATGACCCGTAAAAGAACCCGGATGGGCCAGATTACAAGGAATATAAGGGCCTCGGGGCCGTGATGGAGGAGGAATAGAAGGAGGCGGGTGATGGGCCACCCGAGTAGAATGAACAGGAGGAGATGGGTAATGGGCTACCCGATCAGGATTGGAAGGAAGAGGGGGGTGATGGGCCACCCGTGTAGAATTGGAGGGAGATGGGTGATGGGCCACCCGAATAGAATTGGAAGGAGGGGGTGATGAATGAGATGCACCCTCAACGGCAGCCTTAAGGGCTTGGATCTGTTGAGGGGTGAGATGATCTAATGCATGGATGATTCGGGAGACCTTCTCGTCATTGGGAGGAGACGGTCCCGAGGGAATAGTGGCCCGAAATTGAGTAGGAGGACCATGAGAATGGACATTGCCTATGGGTCGGGCATGACCATAAGAATGAGGACGTGGCCCTTTGAAAGAATGGTGAGAATTTTGATGAACATGTTGAAATTGAGGATCATAAGATGTGCATGGACGATCATCCTCATGAGCATTATTTGAATTGAACATGTTGTTTTGTCTATCAAAGTAAGCCATTATGCAATCCAAGTAATTTGCAAAGAAACACACAAGTTGGAATGGTTACCTTAATTTTTATTTGTTTAAACCTTGGTGAATTAATGATTTTTAGTAAAGTTTTGAATGATTCACACAAGGGGGGGGAGCCTAGTTTCAAATGAGATTTGAACTCCAATGCCAACTAGGAACCCTCTCTCACCACGTATAGGCCGACTAACTCGGGACTTCAAAAGGGTACAACCTGCCCGGCGTCCGTGAGGGAATCCACGGGTGCGGGGACTTACGGAGGCTTGGAAAAGGGATTTCCAGTCCAAAGAGACGGAATGCTCAATGGAGGGTCGTCCCGATTCCAAGAGAGTGTGTGGATCCTAATGAAGAGGAGGGGGGCTCCCAAACCAAAATGCAAATATGAAGGATGAATGCAACAGGGGAAATCAAGCTAATCACAGCAAATGATCAATCAATAAAGATAAGCATGAATCATGATGAAAAATCACAGCCGGGAGAACTCTGTAAACCCACAGTAAAAACACGCCCTGGGAGGGGGCGCTACTAAAAAATGACACGACGGTGTGACTGTCGTGAATCAAAGTGAGGGGCCCAGGGCAGGGTGAGACACGCCTTAGAGTGAGGCGTTACCAATAAAAGGACGCCCTTTCCAGCGGGCGTCAAATCAAAAGACACGCCCTAATATGGGGCGCTAATCAAGTAAAGGACGCCCTAGAGCAGGGCGTGAATTCACAGGCAGCAATATAAATCAAGAACACCCGGAAATGTGCTGGAAAACGCCCTGTCAGAGGGCGTAAAATATGAATAAGACGCCCTGGAGAAGGGCGTGAATTTAAAACGCGCCTCTGACAGAGGCGTTAATTCACTCCTCCAGAAAAGCTTCCCCGGCCAGAAGCAACAAACACCCACAGTCACAGCATGCAATCAACAATATGGATATGATAACATCATGCTCATCAAAGATTTGGAGTAAGTGGAAATTTTAAAGAAACAATCAACAAACTGACCAATCACTTAGGGGAGGGTGTAAAACCAATGGAGGGTGCCCGAGGGGCACAAAAGGGAGACGCACCGAGGGTGCAAATAGGGGAGATGGCACGCGCGGGTGCCTAAGGGGAAAGGGTAATAAACAAAGAACACAAGGAGTCCCACCGTGATCGCCAATTTGTAGATCTCTTTTAAAATCCACACTTAAAAATATAAAAAGCAATAGATATATGGGTGAAAGCAATAAAAATAGCACGAGGTGCTAATGTGGAGTGTGTGTGATCGCCAGAGACACGAGGGTCTCAAAGAGGAGATTGATATGGGGAGATGATCGCAAAATACCTCTTGAAACGCGGTTGATTGTAGGTGCTTCCTTTCTCTTCAAATCGGCCGGCCGATGAAGAGAGTTCTTCACTTGGTTACCCTTGCAAAAAGACACACAACAATAATAAAAGGGATTAGAAATAATGTGTGTGTAGCATCAATTCAATAAAAATATATGAGCATGAAAAAGATGGACAATACACACCTAAAGGGGATTGCCCTTAAACCCCTATGCAAAAGGGATGGGAGATGTATGATGAATGCATGAACAATGTGAATTAAAATTAAAGGGAAAGAGTGCATGAGATGCATTTATGGGAGAGCCTCAACGTGGTTGAGAATAATAAAAAAAAATGAAGGGAGATGTGCATGCATGCATATGAAGAAAATAGAAACGAAGGGAATGAAAAATAAAAGAAAAGGAAGAAGGTGGCCTGTGCTTTGGCTTAAATGCTAAAGGGGGAGGAAGCTCTGCCGTAGGAAGAGAGCATGGGCTTCTCCTTCAGCCAGCAACATGCAGCACCTGCAAGAAGAAAACACAGAAGAAGAAGGAGAAGAAGAACGCAGGGAGAGAGAGATGGGCGGCCGAAGAACCCAGAAAAAGATAAGGGGATCAACCCCTTATAGGATTGATCAAAGGATAAGCAAGGCAAGAGTCCCAACTGGGGAAAGATAAGAACGGGTAATGACCAAACAAAGTAGGACTCTTGGGGGAAAGGCTGCGTTCGTCCGGGGCACAAAAGTGAAACACGCCCTTGGTCAAGGCGTCAATTCAAAAATGGACGACCTACCAGAGGGCGTTTCTTTAAAACACGCCCTGCACAAGGGCGTTTCTTTCAAAACCAATTTTAGAAATAAAAACTCCCCATATTTGAAAAATATAAAACACGCCGTAATCAAAGCCATTTTTTAAAAAAGCGCCCCTTGGAAGGGCGTTAATTTCAAGAGCTCAAATGGGGAAATCGGTCAAACCAAAAGAATTAACGCCCTGAGGAGAGGTCGTCATTTCTTTAAGAAACGCCCTAGGTTAAGTCATGTTTTGAAGAAAAAACGCCCTTACCCAGGTCGTGAATTTAGAAAATTCATAAAATAGATAAAATGGGGGAGAAATAGATAAAATGGCAGAAAACGCCCTAGACAAGGTCGTGTTTCAAAAACACGCCCCTGATGAGGGCGTGAATTCAAAAAAGAAATAGAGATAAATGCCCAGAAAATTCAGAAAAATAGGAAAAGGAGATAAATGGGGAAAAATAGGAGAAATTCAAGAAAAGTGGGAAAACCACTCAAATAAGCTGATTTGAGGGTCAAATGGGGCATCGCAGAGCGATATGAAATATACTCAAAATAATGTCAATTTTGATGTGTCTACAAGCGCGTCACCTGAAAAGCCTGGAAAGGGGGAAAACACAACTATGAGCTGACGCTCAGTAGGAAATAACAGACGGGTATAAGTGATTAACAGTTTAATTACATTTTAAAATGTCATGCTACAAATGATAAAACAATAAAAAGATAACGATAATATCACGAAACGGAATTTAAAGATCTTGCAAGGTCAAGAAATATAATGAATAGAATGGTAAGACAAGAATTTACTATAGGAGATAACGATAAGAAGTTGGCCATATCAAGTAAATTCAAGTCATGTCAAGCACGCATGTATTTTCATTTCCACGTCCAAGTAATCAACAAGTAGAGTAACCACAAGTAGAGTATAGAACAGTAAAGAGTGGAAAGTGAAACGTAGTAGCAAGTAATATAGAGAGTAGTGGAAAGAGTAGTGAGTAGTGGAGGGGACCCGATTGCTCCTGCATTGTTCATTCTGGATGAAGAAGCCTTAAGCCGGGGTTTGTCATCCTTGTTTTCCCGCAGTGGAAGGGGCTACTACCATACTCTCTCTAGGTGCCCCAAGGTATCCCACCTTTTATTTGCAGATGACACCCTCATTTTCTCCAATGGTTCTATTAGGCATCCGAGGGAACTTATGTAATTTCTCAAGAAATATGAAGTTGCCTCTGGCCAACTTATCAACACTTCCAAGAGCTTCTTTGTGGTTGGCCGGGGGGCACCGGCTTCTTTGTCCTGCGCCATTGCTCAACTAACGGGCTACATGCAGGCTAACCTTCCTTTCACCTACTTGGGGATCCCACTATATGCTGGACGTCCGAAGCCGGCTCACTTCTCGTATATCACATCTAAAGCTGCGGCTAAGCTTCAATCTTGGAAGGCCAATTTCCTATCTGCAGGCGGCCGCCTCATCCTTATACGACATGTTCTTTCAGCTATGCCAATCTATACGCTTTCATGTGTTGCTGTCCCACCCTCCATATTCAAGGCTTTTCACAAGTTATTGGCTAACTTCTTTTGGGGTTCGTATGACGGTTCTCCTAAGAAACATTGGAAGTCATGGGATGACATCTCTCGGCCTATTACTTGTGGTGGTCTTGGCGTCCTTCACCTCCCCACCATGCAAGTTGCACTTAGAACAAAGCTAATGTGGAGGGCAATTACAAGTAACTCCCTGTGGTCTGTTTTTTTCAAGGCCAAGTACCTGCACCATCTTCACTATTCCTTGGCTTCTTATTCCTTAGCAATCATGGCAGACAAAAAACTGTGGCTGCAGGCGGCTGGCCTGATTCACTCTAACCACCGAGTCTTGGCTTCCACGAGCTGCTCTTTTGTCTCCTTTTGGCTGGACATTTGGGTGGGTGAAGCTCCCTTGCAGTCATTTCTTCCGCCACAGGTGTGGACCTCACTCTCCACTAAATGCAGCACTCTTCATGCAGCTCTGCATGACCCAACGCTGGCGTGTATCTCCCTTGCACAGCGGTACTGCCCCTTGGGGCTGCTAGCGATGGCCCATGCTTCCTCTTCTTTGTCTGATGAGTGGATTTGGACGCCCACGGCTAATGGGTTTTTTTCTTCACGGTCAGTACGCAGCCTGCTATCTCCGGCCCCATCCCTACATTGGGACCTCCTTTGGCACCCACACATACCAGTCAAATGGTCGGTGTTGTCATGGAGACTTATCCGAGGTTGCCTTCCGGTTGATGAGGTCATTGCGGCCTGTGGAGTACCCTTTTGTTCTAAGTGCGCCTGCTGTGCATCTCCTCATGCAGAGTCAGCGACCCATCTCTTCTTCCAAGGAAATGTTGCTAGGGAGGTGTGGTCGGCCATGCATGGTCTTCTACGGTTCCACTGCCCCACGGCAGCTGCATCTAGCTTGGCAATTTTTGAGTATCTTAGCAGTCTACACTTATCATCCTTGGTGGGCAGCCTCTCCAGATGTATATATCTTGCAACCATTTGGGAATTATGGTTTAGTAGAAACAAGCATCGGTTTGAAGGGCAACCCATGAATGCTAGGAACATTATATGCAGGGCGTTGTTATCTGTTCGCGCCATTTCCTCAGCACATCCGTTTAAAGGGAGCCCTCTCCCATCCTCTCAACGGATTCTTCTCATTTCGTGGGGATTATCTATTTTGGAGCCGCAGCCCACCCCCCCTCGTCTTATTCGGTGGTTTCCGCCTCCCTCCGACCGACTGAAGCTCAACGTCGATGGCGCCTTCAAGCGTGGCGTAGGTCTTGCAGGTGGCGGGGGTGCTCTTCGCAACTCTGATGGCTGCCTCATCCTAGCTTTTGCGGCTGCATACCCCCATGTGTCATCTAGCTTGGAGGCTGAAGCTTTGGCCCTACGTGATGGTCTTCAACTCTGTAGGGACAGCGGGTTTCTCTCGGTCTTGGTGGAGACAGACTCACGTGTACTTGCCCACATTCTCACTGGTCGCACCACCCATCCGTGGCGTCTCACTGTTTTCCTTGCTCAATTGGAGGAGTTGCTCAAGTCCTTGCGGGCTTCTATTTCCCATGTATATCGGGAAGCTAACCAGGTGGCGGACATGTTAGCTGGTTTTGGATGTTTCCTTTCGGCCACCTCTATTTGGTCTTCTTGGGATGACCTCCCGATTGTTGTAAAAGGACCCTATCGTTTGGATAAGATAGGGTGCCCCTCGTTTCGGCGTTAGGTGGCATGCTTGTACTCCTTTCCCTTTTGGCATATTAATGAAAATCAACCTGTCCATCAGTCGGGAGTGGAGCGCCCCTTCCCTCTTGTAGGGTTGCTCGCTCCCTCTTGTCTCGATGTTCAGGATCTCACCGGAGTTAAAAAAAAAAAAGTAGTGAGTAGTGGACAGTCCTAGATTTCACACATGTAATAGTACTGGTGCCAAATGCCACACCTAGTCATTCACCTCCCCGGGGGTACACGTAGTGTTCGGGCGCTCTTCCCAGGACCAGACCGAGCCCTTATTTGTTTGCCAGGCATTGATTTCTTTTGGATCAAAGATCCCACGAATCTAGACTTCCACAGTTTATGGCCAGAATTCCAAGGTTTAAGCTAAGTAGCAATAACAACTTCAAGTAGGAAAGAGATTCATTTCCAGAATTTCAAGGTAAGTATAATCATCAAGGAGATTGAAAATCAAATCACAATAAGAGTTAATCATGCTGCATTACTGTAGTACAACAACTATCAATCAAGCTAAACAACATATTAATCCTAATCACCAAGTTAAGATATCATGATTAACCATTATCATTTGTATTAAGACAATTGCCAAGAAGCTGATTCAAGATGATAAGTAAAGAACAAGCTCACAGGAATGAAATAGCATGTATTATCAGGGGTTTAGTTACACCATTAATCATTCATTAAGTGAGTTTCTATTTAACCAATGTAAGTGTTGTAATGGAGATGGTAAACATCGTGTTTTGTACTATGTTTGCAAGAAAGGACCAATGCAAATTTGAAATCAAGGGGGGTACATGAATAGGTCAATAGTTCTTCAAAAATATAATTTCAGTGGGTCTAAGCTAAATGGGTTGATTCCCCACTGATTCGGATCCATCTTCGGTTCGAAAAACGAAGAAAATCGGGTTTCTGGTGTACGGGTCGACCCTTGGGGTCGACCCCTGAAAAACTGGGGTCTGGAAGCTGAATGGGTCGACCCCTGGGGTCGACCCCAGCAATTTCCTTCAGATGGGTCGACCCCAGGGGTCGACCCCTACATTCTGTGCAATGGGTCGACCCCTGGGGTCGACCCCCATGCAGGGAGCTGGATGGGTCGACCCTTGGGGTCGACCCCTATGCAGGAACAGGAGGGGACGACCCCTGGGGTCGACCCTCGGGCCTGCAGGGTTGCCCAGAAAACGGGTCGACCCCTGGGGTCGACCCCTGCAAGAACAGCAACGAATGTTGCTTCCGGAAACCACATAAACTCATCTAAATGGGGTCCAATTGAGTTGAAATCAAAACCACATGATCTAGGAATATTAATAGACATTCTAGGGTCATAAAACTACAATTTTAAAACACGAATTGTTACAGAAATCGATTGAATCTCAACTTATACATGACCAATACATGAAAACCCTAGTTCCTGACCTACTTCTACTAAATCATGCAATTCTCTAAACATACTCAACGGAATTTAGGGATTTTGGTGTCAAAAGAAAGCTAACTCGATCATGAATCCAACCATATATGATATGCAACATGAAGATCAAGTTACAGGGCTCAAAATTAGCCCGAAATCAAGCTCTGGCCTAAAGGAAACTATATGAAACATGTTCTAGATATGCTCTTACAAAAATTCGAAATTCACGATGCATGCTCAATGGAATTTGGGCTTTCTAAGTTAAATGAAAGGTAATAACATGCTGATTACTTCATGTGAATTAATTAAAGTTTGGTTGTTAGATCCTACCTCAAATCGGAGAGAGAAAACTAGAAACCCTAGGATGAAGAACACTTGGACAGCACCTCACAAAAAGCTCGATTTCTCCACGGATACCTAGTGAAAATTGGGGCTTTTGCCACCAATGGATAGAGCTCGATGAGAGGAACAATTTGCTATACTCATTATCAAGATTTGGTTGAGAATTCCTACCTCAATCGATGGATCAAAGAAAGATGAAGAGAAGCCAACGGCCTACTGACCCACCTCCACAAATCGAACTAGATCTCTCCAGATCCGAAATTTCAGCGAACCCCACAACAGCCAAATGAAAGAAGACCCGTAGGGCTTCATTTTGATAGCTCATAGAGCTTCTGGAGCCTTCTGAGTTGGGAGTATTCGCTGCTGCAAGCTACGTGTTTAGAAACGACGCCGAAATTCTAGACTTGACCAAACTATGTCGGCAGCACGTTTTGGGGCTAAGTTTACCTCAAATTGATTGAGGGTAAATGTTCCTTACATTGTGGCCTTCCATTTGCCCCTGATTTCAGATCATTTGGTTGAGTAATCAGGTCGAATTTCGCGTTTTAATCTAAGGGTTAGGTATGAGTCAAAAGTGTGCACATTTGGGTTTGAATTCTAAATAGATCTTACCACGGATTTACCATGGCTTAAAGCCAGAAGGAAAAGTTGTTATCTACATCAATCTTAATCTATTTACTATTTTTACAGATTTTTCTGAGGTAGTCGAATTATTACTTATACTATTCCGTAATTAATTAAATGTTAAGTTCGGAAGACTAAGTTCACTAATTTGGCATAATAAATGATTTTCTTAGGTTTAAATGTAGAAGACAAAGTTGCTAAACAAAATTAGTTCTACAAGATGTGATTTTTGAGAATTTTTAGAAAATAGTTGAAAAATGACTTATTCTATTAATTAATTAATTTGAATAATTCTCATTAATTCGAATAACTTCAAATAAATTCTAAATAATTACAAATAACTTTCTAAATAAATTTCTAAAGAATTTAGGATCTTACATAGTTAGTCAGAAACGTTGGTTTGACACACGTGAGGCAGTGTCCAAACCGCACACGACACATGATTTGCTATTTTTTCTTATTTTTAAGCTAAAACTTTCTACAAATCAAATGACATTTGTAATATTCACACGAATTTTTATTTTGTTCTATTTTTATTTAGAAATTTAAATTAAAAACATTTTAAAAATTAAGTGATATTCGTAAGATTCCAACCCGAGACATTTTATTTAAAAAAACACTAACTAATCAAGTGAACATATTCGCCGAAGGAAAGTCATCGAGACTTCATGGGTTAACAAACAAGTTAACACTTCTTAAAATGAATGGCACGACAAGGGTTCCTCAAGAAAGACCCTTAATTAAGGTCTTTTAACTTCCCGTGTGCTATCTATTAGTGGGTTAACAAGGGCTTATCAAGTTCATTTTTTAGGGCCGCTTTGACATTCGATTAAGGTAGGAGAGTGGATGAGAGAGAGCGCGATGGACCCCGTCTCTCCCTCACACACAATCTCCTTAACCGGGATAATTAGCGTGCTCGACTCCTGAGATCGAGTACGTTAACCGCAACCGAATGTCAAAAACTCCCTTACTTCTTACCGAGATTTCCATCGCGATGGCATTTTTTAACGTGCATGTAACGATAAAGAGCAATTGAAAGGTGCATTTCTTAGCTCCACTCCACTAAGGGGTCATTTGATGTGATGTAAAAATACCGTTAAATATAGAAAAATGACATATTTCTTAAGTTTGGAATGTCGTAAATTATTTTACATTATTTTCTTTATATTTGAAATGCTGTAAATTGCTGGGTCTTAAAATCGATTAACCCATGTGGCACTTTTTCTAACTCATTTTGGTTTTCAGCCCAAAACCGCGGGAAACTAAAATCAAGGATTTTAAAACCTGAATTTTTATTTTCATGAATTTTAAAACCGAGAATTTTAAAACCGGTGGTTTACATTATCTTACAGCACCCAAACTACCCTTAGAAAACAGACAAAGTTTGTTCTTTTTTTTTTTTGTCTTACATGCCATATTTCTGCAGTCGACCAATTAGAAGACTAACAAGATTTCATAGTCCCAATCGGGTGTTTGGTAAAACACAGATTCCGGGGTGATTATTTAGAAGACAAATCACATGGCATTGCCTTTCACGAATTGGCTTGACATAGAACACGTCACCGTCACTACATGGCAACAATTGCCCCATGACGGTAACATGGACAGCGACATAAGGATCCCCATAGACAGGCACTCCATATTGGACGAAACAGTGTTCAATCGGTAAATAAATAAATAATGGCTTGTTGTTTCTTGTATCAAAATTTTCCACAACTGAAAACAATTCCACATCCTCTGCAAAAGATGGGCTTATATATACATATATATGTATGTATATACCCATATACAGGAAGCCCTTAAAACTACATGATGATTACATCAAAAGAATCACGAGGAACAAAAAAAAAAGTACAGATAAAAGCAGGCACCATCCATTGTAAACGATACAAGCTTCAACTAGGTTTCTGCTTGAAACTGTCATTTTAACTTGGGCAAACATTTTGTTTAGTTGACAGCTCTGGATTGTTTGCCATAATCATCATTCTATAATGTTTTTTCTGCATATGGTTCATGTGTAAGGTATGCCCAACTTCTCCCACAAAGCAGTACTTCTTGCAATTATATGATTCCAAGGTACGATTTACAATTTGTTGCCCAGCAAGAAGAGGTCAATCTAGACTATCCTTGCCAGTCATCAACTGCACTTTAATTCAAGCTCAGGATGAAACAGCCCAAACTGCTCCATCTCCTTCGCCACACTTGTCATGAACATCCTTCATCCTCTCCACTGATTTGCAGATTCCGCTGCAACTCCAATCAAATGACGCAATGCAGACATTGCCAGCCTGTGCCTTCCACTCACAATCTGCAGAAAAAAGTTTAAAAATGGTTAGGGCAAATGACTCTGCTGCTACAAGAAGAATACTTATATATGGTGAAGAAATTGTACCCGGTGGAGTTTCACAGCACATGCTCCGCTCATCAATGTGTTCAACTTCAAGCCCAATAAACCAAGAACCAAGAGATACATCTTCATTAGCAAACTTGTGCAGTATAGGCCTGTGACACAAGACATGTGCTGCTTCATTAGAAAAAGCATGAAGGAAGGTCTGTATAACTATAAGGCTAGATGTGCATACTGGTTGATTGAGATATATGTAGCTAGATCTTTTGAAATGGCGTAAATCTGCCCAGTTGCATGACGGAAGTACTTGTTCCCATCCTCTCCAAATTTCCAGTATTCAGGTTCATGATACTTTACATCCCTACAAGAATGGAGTAGAAATCAGATAATGGGATGCAGCAATTGACATTTAGGAATATTGCCATTATCATGAAGAAGTTAGGTTAGATTACTTTTGAGCAAGAACTGGGCCAGACTTCATGCACCCAATGTATGTTCTGGGCTTTGACTTATGTCGGGCAAGACTTGCCGCTAGCATGCCTGGGGAACATGCAAAAGGTGTCAAACAAATTTCTTGAGGCAGTAGTCCTCAAGGGAAAATGCTGGAAGTAGTAAAAGTCCATCTCTAACCTAAGTTCACATGGACATCATCATCCACCTTCACATAAAAGTCAGCATCCCATTGGGCAACTGCAGTTGAAAAGAATATCTTGGTTTTTGCAGAGAGCTCATGATAACCTTCAACATGCTCCTGCATGAAAACAAAGTAGCATCCCAGAATCTAAGTACTTGCAGCAAGGCTCATCAAGTGAAATGACATGTTCAAGAACACACGGAGCAAAGACTTACCAGCCTAAGAAAGTCACCATGTTGGGCCTCTTCAGAATCAACAGCTTGATCCAAAATGCTGTTTGAAGTAGGACTGCATCAAATAATTGCTGTCAGCTTTATTGTGCCCAGATACTCCAATAACCTGATTTCTATACTCTAAGTAACTTGTTTTCTATACACTGGAATCTTAGATGTCTAACAAAATCAATGAAACTGCATAAAAATCGACAACGTGGGAGTGCAAGATAAGGAAAATCAACTCCAACTAGCATATTGCTATATAGATTGAGTCTTCAAATCACTAAAACCTCAAAGTTGTTTTTCTTCATCTAATCAGCATTCATGGTTCACATCCTATTACATCATGTTTCCTAGTGATATGACTGTGTTTCAGACTGTTACTTTGCTGTTCAGTATGTATTCTACTGAGCATACACGTCTTCAAGTTTTCAACTTTAACCTCAATAGGCTTTTGGAAGTATGCTTTAAAATTTTGAATAGCCTATATGGCTTTTGTAATAGCTAAATATGTGAAATGCAAACAGCAACAACTAAATGCCACTTCCCTGCACTTTGAACAGATCCCATATTCAAGATGTTAAATGTCAGATATCTATAGCAGTCATATCCACTCAATCACGTTTGCATGACATCTAAAAAGGCCTTCGACATCTATATCTGGTATATAAACAAAATATATAGTTTATCTATAAAACCAATATAACAAGTAAATCATTTGAAGAACTTTAGTTCCCTTGTTGGATTAATAAGATTCTTGTGCACTTGCACTTGCATGTCATATGGATTAATAAGATTCAAGTAACACCACACTTAACTAGGATCCGACTTTCCATCACAACAAAGCTTATAGATATCTCAATGTTGCCAACACCAATGCCTAGGAAAATCAGCAGTAAGTAGCATCATAACTAAGGTGGCAACACCAAAATTTTAGAATCAGTCAAAAGTAATGCACGACTTCTTTAAAACAAACAGAACATTTGAAATGTCAATTTCACTTTCCAGTAACATTTTGCTTCGAGGTCAATAATTTCTAACATCAAAGCAAGAGCAAAACTTAGACCAACTAATACAAGAGAAGGATGAAAATTGGACATCTTTATTGACTATTGGAAGGCAATCTTTCACATCAATAATAAAATCTGATGTGAAATACTAGTATCAGTCTGCTGACAAGCTTGGATACCATCTTTTGATGTCTCAGTTCTATAATCAGAAAAGGTGCTCAGAAGAGCCTTTCAGTTTCAGGCTCAAAATTCAAAATGAAATTTATTATTCCTGTAAATATGCATAGAATTCAGAAGGAGACAGACCAAGCAGCTCAAATATCATTATTGCAATAATAATATAGGAATGCTATGGCATCAGTATTGCAATAATAATATAGGAATGGTATGGCATCACACTTTTTGCCACTCTATTCGCCACTCTTACTTCACTGTTGGATTTGAAAATCAGACAGTGGGAAATGCCGAATGTAAGTTCTAAGTTCTCAAATATCTAATGATATCAGACTATTCTAGTCAGTCAGTTAACCATAAGCCTTATCCCGCCAGCATGGTGCTGGCTAGAAAACAAGATCTTCATGCCCCATTTAATTTATGTTTTGGCATTCTTCAATGTTGATTGACTGGAGCATATCCTTGACCTTCAAAGATTTGATATTCTCATAAAAATGGCTTTCAAAAAGTTTAGGTGGCATCGGAGCATTGGTGATGGTCAGAACAACGGAATACATACTTTCCTCCATCTATTTTGTGTTGGATGGGAGGGAAAACAGAATAGATGGGTGCCTGAGAAAATCTAGCAGATCCTTAAAATGTTTCCAGATGAAGCCTACATAGAGGCAGTATGTGAACCCATATGAAGAAAAAATCGCAAATGTCAAAGTACATGTGAAATCCTGAAAGGATCTAAATTTCAAAAAGAGAAAAAAAGTAACTACCTGTGTCCAATCATGAATCGAATCACAATGCCCTTTTCGCTTTCTAGCTTTTTGAGTTTTTCTCCTGATTCAACAAAGAAAAAGCTATATAATGATATTCAAATATTCAGATTCCTAATACCATGGACAACAAATTTAATCTAGTTTAATGAACAATTTTGAGAAACAAGATACTTTCTATATTTAAATTATCATATTCCTAATACTAAGTATATAAATGAAGCCACAGGAAATTGAACAAAGTCAAGGTAGAACCCATACTGGAACTACGTAACTTTACTAGGAACTTGCTTCTTCAGCAAAGATGCACTCGAAACAAGGAACAGTTTCCAGGCTATGTAGTATCTCATGCCATATGTTTAGTCACAATGAAGTGAGTGGATAAGATTTAAGAGTTCTCAGCACTGATGATAAAAGGTACAGACATATATCCAAGTTGCACAGCTTGTGCGTGGGTGACCTGCAAGTGTAAGAGTACTAGAAAAAATCCAAAAAATCGCCAACTTCACCTTCAATAACATAGCTATCAATCTCTACAGGAGTATATAAAACCAGAAATAACAGAAGATTCAACCAGCAGCTAGTGCTACCAATGGCAATATGGATGGGCATGAGCAGAGTGAATAACTTTTTTTAGCAGAGTGAATAACTATGACTAGAAAAAAAAATTTTACTTATCAAAATCACCGATTCATTGCTAAGGTGCCTAATCTGATTGGGAATCAAATTATTTCTTATTATGTTGATTGAACAGGTTTTACTTGATCCATCTGTTATTTCTTCCTCAAGCATCAGCTGAGACAGACATAAACTAACACATCTAAATGTTATAGATGAAGCTCGATGCCAAACCTTGTATGCTTTTATGGGTAATTTCAGCGTCTAGACAGGTCCAATTTTGTGTTACTATCCTGTAAGATTTATATGCCTTTATTTTTTGGTCAATTATGACACATTGCATTCTCCAAATAATGGCTAATCCAATGGCCTAAAGATTGTTTTTGATGAATGAGTATCAGATGGGAACCCAGTCAAAGAAGCAATGGATGAGGAAAAAAGCCAAAATGGCCGATCAAGTGATTCAGCGAAACCTGGAAGAGTTCACTCGATCAGGTAACAAATTAATAGGAAAGTCCTCCTTTTCTGTCAATAGAATGCTTAAGTTTGTAAAAAACCATAAGCAAAAAGAGAAAAGTTACAGTTGAGATTTCCTAAGATGGATGGTACTGTATGGGGGGTTGAAATGATGCAGACGCAAACAGAAAATTGTACCCACCTTCTGAAAGGGATAAAACCCAGGAAAGGATCATTTGAGAAATTTGGTTTTAGGAAATTCCCAACGAAGAATTAAAACGGGAAGTTTCAATCATCATCTTTGAAGTGAACAGTACTGGGGAAAATGTTTGCCAGATGAGTACCTTGAGGCATCCAGGTCTCTCTGACAGAATCCCTCCTCTTCCTGCTACTAAATGCAGTGTTAATCCCAATAACCACGAATGCTTTCTTTCTCGGCTGGCTGGAATCCCCGATCACGGAAGATCCATCGAGGCCCATCTCATACGAGCTCCGGGTGGCAGCGAGCTCCATCTGCAGTGTGGATATCGTCTTGTCCAGAGACCTTGAAGCCCATCACATCATTGCACAGTTGTCAGATCAGTTTCAAAGCCAAACAAACAAACAAAGAAAGCACAGAGTGCAGCATAGTGGCTGCCACTCACTGTATGGCTATGTGGGTCTTGGAGACCTCGCCCATGATGTCCTCCTGGCCGTGCTTCTGGCATCATCAACAGAGAAGAGAAAAATCGGAAAGCAATCAGAAGGAGGCATCTTCATGACCCAGGAAATACATAGAAATTGAGACAAAAGTGTCTTTTTATCTCTCCTCTTCTTGTCCTTCCTTGAAATGGTTGCTTAGGCAGGCTAACCTTCTTGGCGGCACAGTCCTCTGAGATGACCCGGAGCTCCTGCTCCCGCCTCCTCTGCGAGATGATCTGCCCGCTCGTCTCGCGGGCACCTCCCCAGAACCTGCAAATCCCCACCCATAGAGTTCGTCACCTCCGCAACGAGAACCAGCAGCTACTGCTGCAGCAGCAGAACAACCAAACAAGGCTACATGGGCAACTCCGAGATTAACCTGTCCGTGACGAGCATCCCCAGGGCGAAGCTGAAGGCGCACAGCACGAAGATCCACAGAGTGGACACCTTCCTCTCTGGCCGTCCCTTCACCATCTTCGCCCACACACCTCCCACCCAAGAACGAATCTTTACCTCCCTTCTCCCCGTAGCTAGATCTCTCTCTCTGCCTCTCCCTTCGCCCTCCCACCCCCCAGAAGAAATAGAGGTTGGGGGGGGGGGGGGTGGTGAATGGGCGGGGAAGCGCTCCCGGGTCAAGGCGTTTCCCGAGAAGGAGCCGGGAAATGGGGGAGCATGAGAACTATATGCAGTGGGAAAGCAGGGTGAGGCGTTTCCGTTTCCCGCGTCGTCGTCGTCCTCCACTTCTTCCCCTCGACCGAATGCACGTCAGGTCAGCTTCGAAGTTGAACGCCCACCGAGTTGGTAGGAACCCTGCGGGGGGGGGGGGGGGGGGGTCAGCAATGGCGGCCCTTCCTCCCCTTCCTGCTGTGCCGCTGCTCTGCTCTCTCTGCTTGTCTGCCTCTTTAACAACGGAGATTAAAGAAAGGATTAACGGGGTGGTGTTGTCGTTATTAACTGTCACTGATGAGACGGCAACCGCGTAAACTACTACTACCAGTAGAAGCTAATTGAGGAGGAGGAGGAGAGTTAATTTGGGGGTTTACCTCCTCCTCCCCCTTTCCATCTGGTCCCGACTGGTGACGCAGTCAACGGTAACAAAGACGTCCTTCACTTTAGTTCGGTAAATTTTGTCCCCTCTCTCTCTCTCTCTCTCTCTCGCTCTCTCGACGGCAGTCAACTGTAACGGAAGCACATCTCTCTCTCTCTCTCTCTCTCTCCACTGACGTACGAACATCTCCCCCCATCATCACCAACAATAAAGATTGTTGCGAAAATTTACTCCTTAACTTTAACGATAACAAAATAAATCTTATGAATAGTTAATGGTAATTAAATTACCGGTGAAGTCTTCTTAAATGAGAACATAGGTTTGCACCTTTGTAAGGAAGAGTCGAATCCAATCCACATTTAAATTAAGATTATCAATAGATTGGGTTGACCCTACTTACTCGAGTGTCTAACCTGACATTAGATATAAGACCGTTGTCCCTCTTTTTAACCTTAGATTTTTGGTCGAGCGTAAAAGCTCAAACCCGTTAAAGAGTCGAGTCGAGCTCGTACTCAACTCGAATGGGCCGTAGAATATATAATTTTTGAATGTAAATTTATGTCACAACGACAAAAGAAAAAATAGAGTTTCATATCATTAGTGATCTACGAAGAAATATCTAATATCTTTTTATTGTATTGAAATGTTAATTAATATTTATATAAATAATGTTCGATTACAAATTTTATATTTTTGTATGTATTATTTTTTATTAATTTTTTTATATAATTTGTTATGTTGAGTCAAGTCGAGACGAGGTCGAATCTTCTAATTTAGTGAAATAGTTGGGCCGAACTCGACCTCACAAATTATCACTTGAGTTTGAGTTGAGATTGGACTCAAGAATTAATAAGCTGGACTTGAGTTGGGCTGTACTGAGCTCGGCCCGAGTCTAACTCATTGACCGTCCTAATTCAAATATGCTAAAATGGGGTAGCCATGGAAGTTCGCCACTCTACCCAAGGTGGTCTATCATAAATTTCTGAGCACAAGATTTTACTCATAAAAATGGCATGGTCCCTTACTCCTCCTTAGTTGACTGAAATCTCTAAACCGTACTCAGCCTCGTTTGAAATCTTAATAGGATTATGACTTTTTTTCATAATCTTTTAGAGTGAGAATAATCCAATGAAAAGGAGCTTTAGAGAGATTATGAAAAGTGGAGATTTTTCACTATCTCTCTCAGAAAGTTAGATTATGATTTTTGAATAATATGATGTGACATTTATACATTTAGTGGAGATTGAAATAGGTGAAGATTTTTAGACCATAATCTATGGCCTATTAAGTTCTCAAACGCATCCTCAAAATAGCACGGTGATCAACCGCCTTCCCCGAAGCGATGGATCGCTTATTGCTCGGGGAACTTTCTAAACTTTCTGCGACTCCGAGATTTAATTTTTATCTTATCCTTAATGATCCGTGAGCTGATCTTTTATGTCTTAGGGTATAAAGTACGAGATGTTCCTCGGATATCGATCAAACCCTAAGAGAGGACAAATTTAAGCGGCGGTTCTTGTGCTTCTCGTAGATGTTTACAAAGTGTTCTGCTCTTCCTCGTAAGGTTTTAAAAATAATTCACTATTAGATGACATGCTCTCCCAAGTGTTAGACTTGACATAAGGGAGAGATTCCCACGTGATCCTAACCCATTCTTTGCTTAGACCACCTCTATTTTCGTTCATAATTGATTTATTGTATCAATCAAAAAAGAAACTGTGATACTGATTTTGATGTTGTTGTTGTTTCGTGTTTGTTTAGCACTTATGGCACCGTGTTAGGGTATTTATTCACCGATGTATGTCTGTGTGGTTATCATTTAATAGTGTGTGAAAAATCTCACCCACGTTAGAGTGATCGTAAGTTTCACAAGATAGAAATCAAATCACTATAAAACCCAGCGTGTTCTTGTGTGCAAATGATTCTTGTTTTTCTCTCCTTCTACTGCAATTTTAATGGTTGTTGTAACTTCATTCCTAGGCTTAGAACTGAAATTATCCTGGTCTATGTATATCAAAGTGAATAGATCGTCTTGAGATAAATTGATTTAACAGATCGCATATTTTTGTGAGAAAATTGAATATTATTGTTGATTAAATTTAATTCACCTCCTCTCTTAGATTACCATACCTTGGACCAACAAAAAGACATCATCATTCCCAGCTTAAAATCCAGTAGGTTCTGTATTCTCTCTCCCTCACCCTTCAATTTTTAAAACAAATATAAAAAAGAGTAATAGCTACTACACAACTACAGTAATACCCTTGTCTCATTAGTCTCTGCAAAACTCGTGGGAGTTTGATATTTTAAAAAGTCGAGATATGTCGACTCGTAGATGTATCTACTCGGAATCGGCTTGACCCAATGTCAGTCGGTTTGATTTGGACTCGACTTGAATCAAATAAGCCGAGTCACATGTTTAAAGTCTTTTTTATTTTTTTTGTAAAATTAATTTTTTTTGTAATATGTGGATTGTTTACCATATGTTTTAACTTGTAGGATTACTCTTTCATCAATCTAAATTATGCATGAATTATTTATTCTATTTTTATTTTTAATTAATTTTTAAATATTATATTATTATATAATCAATAAATTAATAAACTCAACAATAGAGTGTAATACACTTCATTCATGAAATACAAGATTTATGAATGTTATTATATAATTATATAATTATTGTATATAATTAAAATTTTAAATAATTTATAATGATTTGATATGATATGACTTAGTCGTGACTTAAAACTCTCTAAATACGATGCAAATATTATGTATCACATTGAGTCAGTAAGATGCTACAAACCATGTAATTAATAAGGTTATTCCATCTCAAAAAAAAAGAAAAGACATGAACAAGTTTGTCTCCCGTAGGAATTTCCTTGTCCTCATAATTATCTCATGTATCCTCAGTGGAAGTTTAACAAGTACTACTTCTATAAAAATCTTATAAATAAATCATCAACAATTCTTCTGAAAATTCTCATTCACTTGATCTATGTAAATGCAGTTACGTTTATGATACATTATCTTTAGTTGAAAACAAACGAGCACAAACAAATTAAGTCACAGCGAATACGGTGAGTTAACTCAACTCAAGTCGATTTATGAAAAGTTCGTTCAAATTTATGAAGGATTAGTCTATCATGAACAAACTCCAAGTTATTTTATGAAAAAGTTTCAAGCTTACGATAAATTGGAGTCAACGCGTGACAGTAATTCAAATTCAGATGATCGCGCGAGATAGTTTGCAAATTAAATAAACCCAATTTTATTTACGCATTGCATATGGGGCCCTAGTTCTTATTTCTTTGATGAATTGAAGTTTGATTTAAAAAATTCTTATGTCTTGCCATGAGCCCGTGGCTAGGTTGACATAGCGCTTCCTCACTTTTGGTCTGGTTCCAATCAAAGATTGTGAGCTCGATCCGATACGTGCGATATAAGACGTATCAAATCATAGCTGACAAATATCGGCATGATCGGTCCGCGGAATGCTCATGACCTAAGATGTGGAGCATCAACGGAGATAGACTAAACTTTTATGACATTAGTAGCGACATGACAATGACATGCTATGGTATGAAACGGTACCGATTGTATCGTACCATACTATCAAAAAATCGGTACTTGCGATTCAAATGGCATGACAAATCTTGGTCCCAACTGACGGGAGTGTGCAGAGTGGCAATGTGATCTCTCCTCACTCTCTTGAGTTGAATGCTTATTTGATTTGTGAAACCATTCCCTATATTTGAGACTTTCTAAGGTACCCAATTGCTTTGGGACCTTGTCCATTTCATGAAGACCCAGTACTCAAACCACTAATAAAAAAAAAAGCTACTGACCAAACAGGCAAAAACATCTTATTTCTTATATTGTGGATCATTTGATTCGATGTCTCAATATTTTATTATATATTATATCAGATCAAATCTTTTGATAAATTTGTATTTGCAACACACACACTCTCTCTCTCTCACCTTTTCAAAAAAAAAAAAAAAACACAGTCGCTCTCTCAATTGAGTCCCTACTCCCTCCACATCAATAATGAAAACCCACCCCGCTTTCCCTAATGCACTCAAACTTATGCTTCTTGGACTGTGTCTCCCAAACATCGACCTAGGCATCATTTACATAGACGTGATACCTACTTAGTTCAGTAAATTACGTACCTGTTGGCCTCTTTGATGGAGGGAATTATGACGAGTCGAAACTGGATGGGCTTCACTCGCACCCATCTCCTAGTTTTGTCACGTTCATGTCCCACTTAATCGAGTGCCCTTTCATCATCATCCGGTGTACTCGGTTTGCCCAAGTTTGGAGACAATCTTGCGTGCTGGGAATCCACTCATTGTCACGCACAACAAACATGGAGCTGGAATTTGTTAGAGAAAGAGAGAGGGAAGTGTGTGTGCGTGTGCTCCACACGACATCGTCTTTTTTTTTTTGTGAGAGTAATTTGACGAACTAAAATAATCTCGGGTCATGTTTCCCTCGTGATTAGGTAAAATCTATTCAAAGTGAATTGAACCTGAGACCTCTTATTTCTTCGACAATGATCTTCTATCATCTCAGACCCATCCCCGATTCCTCGGCATCTCTTATAATTATACACAACAGCTGATAAGAAAAACGTGGGAGTTAGCATAGAATCTCATCCCAAAACGTGAAAGGAGCCTAACAGAGGGCAAGATCTAATTCATACGGCATAACTTCGATATAAATTGGTTCTCGGATGAAAAGTTTAGTGGAGTCGAGCTATAGCTATGGTAAGTTTATGAGTAATAGCAGCTGCAAATTTGTTGAATCCACAAAATTTTGGTTGGTATATGGTCCACATTGTTCTTATCTTACATCGCATATCAGTAGCATGTGAATTGTGTTGGAGAATGCAGCCTTAACTCCTAATGTTCATCGTAGTCGCACCGTTGCGGATCGACCTAATGTATAAAGAGTATTACTGTAATCGGTGGTTAGTGGCACCCTAATCTCCCAAATATATAGAGGGCGATTCTCTTTATTGTAATTGTATTCCTCCGGTTTTATGAAAGTGGAAACTCGATGCTGCTTTGGACGTAGAAGACATGTTGTCGTCTTAGAATCACGTAAAATTCTTATGTTCTTTGTGTGTGATTGTTTTCTCCTCTTTGTTTTCTTGTTCTTTCTCAATCCCACAAAGGTAGTGAGAGAGAGCCGCGTTCTCGACACATTACTTAGAAGTCTGATTTACAAAATATCTTTGCAAAAGGAGTCTACAGCAAGTATTACTTGACCTGCATTTACTGGGTGGTACTGTCTTAATTGTCATCAACCTCTCCTGTTCTTCTGCAACTGTTTATACAAGGACTCGTTTTATTTAACATAAGATATCAACTTTCAAACCGTCGATTTTGGAACGGTACGTAGAAGCAAAATTGCCATCATCCCTCGCCTTAAAGTCACAGTAGTGTTTAAGATGTTTAGATCCCGTTTTCTACAGTTTAGACTCGTAATAAAATCCAACAGGTTTTGATGCTTTGAATGTAATAAAATGACATATATGTCACTCAATTGGCAAAATAGTGTATACATGTAAATATAAATCTAGGAGGGATTCTCACGTAATTTCGTCTTAATTTAACAGGATTATCTTTGCAAAAAAGACTTTTGAACAATCTGATGCTTCTTCCGTAGTTATCATGTGGATGGAAAATTAAGTATCCCTTTCCCCCATTTCTAGAATGCTTTCCAAGTAACGGACACGGTTCCCTACCACACAATTAACGCCTGTGCTGGAGTTTGGTGCCAAGAATTGTTTAATGAACTTAAACGCCCAAGTACTGATTTTATTTGTTTATTTATTTATTTTTTTACCTTTTGAGGAAAGAGGAGATAGTTGGCAGAGGGACTGTCTCCCAAGTCAGAGTTGTCATGGTGATCTAAGCAACTTTTCTGTCTTATTATGACGTTGGGAGATCTAGTGTGTGATATTTTGGTCTACGTAGAGTGTGAGAGATATGAGTCCTAACATACACTATGAAACTAGAGGAAGGAAATGATTCTCCTTAACTCAATACACAAATTCTCTCTCCCCCCCCCCCAAAAAAAAAAAATTTAAAACTAATAACTCTCGGCCCCACATCACTTGGGCCGCTTTGACATGGGATTAAGGTAACTCGAGAGATGAGAGAGAGAGTGATGGGCCCCGCTCTCTCCTCACACACAACCGATTTAACTGGGCTCAGTTAGCTTACTCGACCCTTGGAGGTCGAGTAAGCTAACCGCAACCGATTAGCAAAAGGCCCTTAAAGATTAAATATGAGGTGGCCTAAGCAATTGAAGTTAACGATGGAATAAATATGGACACTGATGGGCACTTCTAATGAGCTTGGGCTTCTAGTGTTCAAAGGGATCCGTTGAGATGTTTGTTTGATCTGAGCCAAGCCTAGCTGAGGCCAACGTCACGTTGATTTGATTTATCAAACCAAGGCAGTCCTCATCTTTCTGCGTTTTTTTTATCTAGTACATTGATTATATTCCCTCTCTCTCTCTTGGTCCAAAGTTTTGGAAGTATTCTATAACTTGGAATACACGCACATTTGGACAAACCCTCCGCTGAGGAACCGGCATCTTGAATCCTAGGGTTGCAAGTGGGAAAACGAACAAGTTGATCTGTACAAATGGGAGTTAATATTTTTTCATGACATTTGAGAGAATGATGTGAATTTCATGTGAGAATCTACCTTTGATTACTGTGTGGTCTTTTATTAGTCATTCAACCGAAGAGAATCGTTGGTAATCCAAGTAAAGAGAATCATTTCCTTCCTCTAGTTTCTTAGAGGTTCTAACGGATGTATTTGATTTGACATATTATCTAATCTTTTTACATGTAAAACGCATCAGCAAATTTGTAGAGTGAAAAAGATCAGCCAGTTACTGCAGACTCTCCATAAAGCTTGCGTTTCTAATTCTGTTTAAGAAATTTGGAAAGTACGAAGCCCATGATTGCATGAGTGAAAGATTTTGAAATCTCAATGAAATTTCTACAAAACAAGCTCGAGTTTGGTGTTGGAGTCCTCAACATCTGAAACCAACCTCTAACAAAAGGGCAGGCTCTCAAGGGCTGGAGTGGGCTCTGTGATGCGGCTGGCATTCGAGTGGGGGATGGCACCAGCAGCATTTAATTCTCTTCATCAAGAAGTGTCTCTTTGATATAGTGTTTTTATTATGTTCTCTATGGATACCAACAACGAGGGGGGAGTTCTAAGAGTCACACATAAATGTAATACGGGAGTCTTTTCTTTTTCTTAGGGGTGCCTATTCGTTAGTACGATAATAGGGTGACTTTTGGGATGATGTGTTGCCATTAAGATAGTGTTTTATGTACTTCTATATAAACCCCATTTTGTGGGTTGCGATTAGGAGATTCTTTTGGGTTATCTTTGGTGAATGTAAGGTTTTCCTGTTTGAGCACTCTGTTCTCTTCACCATGCATCCATTTTCCCGGGCCTGTTTATTTGTGGAATAAGGCGTTAGTAACCCGAATACCAACATCTATTTCTCTTATTCTATTTGTTCGCGTGAATCTAGTATTCGGATTAAGAGTCCGTATTCAGGTTAAATATATGTTCTAATAAAAGAGTGGAATAAGTTAACCCGAATACAGTCAAAATAATATTATTTATTTTTTGATATATTCTAACCCCGGTTATGGTATTCTCTCGTGTCCTGTTTGATTGCAAAATATGTTAAGGAGACAAACTAAATTGCAGGTAGTGTCTTCCAAAAAATATATCAAACTATTTTGATCGAGAGATAAGATAATTCGAGATATCTTCTCGAGATGTGTGAAAAAAATTTAACTCTCCTTATTCTATCTTTTTGGTAGAACAATTTATCTCGAGATAAACTTGAATAAGAGCCTATATATCTTAACTCAACTGGAATATCTTGTACGAGCAATCAAAGCGAATAAGACAATTTTTGATGGGTACCGCAGTTTATCCCGCAAATAAAGAGGGCCTTAACCTACGGAGACTAAGTGAGAGAGTGTAACACTCTTACCTCCGCTTCATGTATGCATCGTCAGCTTACATGTCGAGTATTGTTGATTAGTTATCTAATTTTTTAATTATCTTTTGACGAGAGTATACCAAAGGAGGAGAGAGTTAGAGAAGGTACTGATGGCTCCCATCAGGGTGGATCGCATACATCTACCCAATGGGGTTCATGGCTCACCACTCACATTCCAAACCTATTTTAGTAGGTTGATTTAGATGATCTCTTTTGTTACCCCTCTAAACAAGCTCCAAATCGTCATTGGTAGTAAAGCGATATGGGGGTGATGCCAGTTCGATCTAGTGGGTGTTCACCCTCCACAACCAGCAGATAGCCTTCACCTGATCCACTCTCGTCCAAGCATTGCAATATGCTCCCCGAATGATGTGAACTTGGCCCATCAAACGCCAACAGATAGGTTGGTTTGATTTAAACCAAGACCCAATATTATTTAATAATCTAATTGCAAGGTCATTCTGATATTGAAAGCATTAATTCCATAACTTGGAATATACGCACGCGAGGACTACAAACCCCCCTACAACATTTTAAAACATGCATTCCAAGTGGGAAACGAGCATGCTGATCTGTGCAAATGGGAGTTTCTTTTCATGACGGTTAAGAGAACAGTGAGAATGCCATGTGAGCATCTTCCTCGGTTCATGTGGCCTTTCATTATAATACTGTTTTTTAGACATAGGCAATGATTTGGCTCTACTTAATCTGTCGTTGTTAGTCTTTAAAAAATTGAATTGTGTTAACTCAAGATGAAGTGATAGGCCAGCTATGAGGAGATACAAATGGAACTGCCAGCTTGACAATGTTTGAGGCTAATGTCATGTGACTTGTTATGTGGCTGGAACTGTTAACTTAGTTTTGAAATGCAGTGTTATCTCTAAATTAACCCACTTTTAAACCGGGACAATTGACTACGCCTGTCATAAAAAAAAATAAACCGGGGGTAAAATCCGGCCCCCCTGGGCTAACCCTCTATCAAAGAGGGGCTTAGAAGATTGGCATACACAAATTGTCGACGAAAGATATCAGTTTGTGTTTTCTCCCACGACATTAAGTAATCATTTGGGGTCACTTTGCTAACCGAGCCCGATTAACGCGACTGTGTGTGAGGAGAGAGCGGGACCCACCGCGCTCTCTCTCTCTCTCTCATCTGTCGGGTTAGTCTAACCGAATGTCAAACAGGCTCTCGAGACTTTGAGCCCCCTTTGCCCATTTTGTTCATTTTTTTTTGGACTACGTTGCGTTTGGAACGGATGTTAGGTGTAGAGATTTTTTCAAAATCTTTAGAGAGAGAGGAAGTTTCCTCGAGACATGAGATTTTAAAATCTCTTCAAACTTCAAAATCCACGTAAAATAAAAGTTGACAGGACACTGAGATATTTGAAAATAATTTCGGGGGAGTGAGGATTCCAATCCCTCCCCAACATCCGTTCCAAATGCAGTCTAAACTCTTCTTTCTTATCTTGTACACACGCATTCACATCATTGCATGGCCCGACGTCACACACAGGTCACCTTGTAAGTGGTGGCACACGCCAATTGCACAGTGAGAGGCAACACCAACAAGATCACACTATGAAATGATCAACCACTCTTTTGATCATTTCGTCTCTATAAATTTGGGTGCCTCTTGTTTTCCCCCTTTCCCTTCTCTCTCTTCTGTATCCTCTTATTTCTTCTAATGAAAACGCTTGTCTGGTGGCCCGGGTGAATCATCAACGTACATGGATCGCCTTTTAAGAGGCTTTTACAGCCCAAACACGCACTAACACAAGAGACCGGTGCCACACACGCAGTAACGCACACACACACGCAGGCTATGGTCTGTTAACCTGCGTTTATAATGTCTGATCCATACGCAATCCGGCCCATTTAACACACAGGATCTATTTTTCTTCAGTTCATGCATGGTCGGCCTTCAAATTAACGGGATGCATGGGATTAATCTTTATACCTTGGTATATGTTCTGCACTAAGATCACTAAAATCTACAACAATATATATATATATATATATATATATATATATATATATATATATATATATATATGGATGGCGATCGACAAAATCCTCTCTTTATGTTTAAAAACTTTAAAAAGCTTTCAAGAATATTACCTCTCTAGACGAGGCGCGCGCGCGCGCACGCATGCACGCACGCACGCACGCACGCACACACATAACAGATCTCATCAGTCGCCGTTCAATGCTGAACCCGATCTAGAGTTGCGACTTGAGAGCTACGTACGTAGTCCAACCAATCCAAAACAGCCCCATCACCTTGCACACGTTGATCACTTGTTGAACTTATTATAACCAAGCTAGGGGTGGCGCGACCGGCCACTTGACCGTCGATCGACGGATGGCTTTATTTTGCGCGTAGAACCGAACTGGGGGTACGTACGTAGCTTGCCAACAGAGAGTGCGAACTGGATGGAATAATGTACTTGTCACAACTACTCCCATATATACAATATTTGTGACAATTCTGCCTGTTAATATAATTAAGTGAGCAATTCATCTAGCTAGCTAGATCGTCTCCCATTGTGAGGAATGAATTTCTTCCTGACCCTGTCACATATGGGAAGAAGAAGCACTTGAACATACACACTTGTATGTACCTATATATATATATATATATATATGGGCTAAATCTCTCTCACACAACTATATATATATATGGGAGGTGAGGTTTAAGCTCAAGACTGCCCAAAAAAGAGAGATAATTAAGGTGGTAACTGAGCACGCTCGTTAATTAACCCACATGTCACTCTCAACTAGTCTCCCTCTTACATATAAACCCGGGCTTTCACATCTCCTAATTTTGCCCTCGCTGCCTCTTTCCACACTTGCAGGTGTTAATTAACTTCCAATAACTTGTTTACTCATTCGAATATGTTATTAATTTAAAGAATAAAGTGTAGAAGACCTCTTTTTTTTGCTATGTACTAATTCTTTTTGAGAATTTTTATAAATAAATCATTGTTAAATATAAATTTATAAAAAATCACTCCTAAAAATATATTAACAAATCTACCACTACGTAAAATTATATCATGTAAATATGTCACCTTTATTTATAGTCATATCACTTTTTTATCAAAAATTTATATAAAAAAAATCACGCTTAAATGACCATGCACAGCATTTATATATTATTTGATTTTTTTTCCAATTATATGCCTACTAATAGATTTTGAAGAACATTTTTTATAAATTCACTTATAAAAATAATTTATTTGTAAAGATCTATTTTTTTTAATGTGGAGAGGGAAGCCATGCATTATCGGACATCCCCCAAGGGAGAGAGGTGTGCATGGTGAGACCACCGCCGCGATAACTTACAAAATGTAAAAGATAATATGGCCACATATATAGTTAGAAGGGTCACCAAGCTAGTTCAATGCCTTGGAATGATCCACACAGAGGGTTGAGCCCCTTAAATAAACATGTTTTAATTTGTTTCCCCTGCCCTTTAATTTGTAAGGTTTTACGTACATGTGACTTATGATCACTGATTAGCTAGCTAGTGAGCCTTAAATATAGACGAATTGAATGGGTAATCGAAAAAAATCTTTATCATGCCACCAGCTAGCGAGTCAACCAAGCGATTGATAGCTCGGTCAGCCGCTGTTTCTCACTCGTACCGTAGGAGAGGCGGGTAAAAGTTATTGCCACCGTTTATTAAGAGTACTATTTTATATATTGAATTCGATACATAAAGTCACCTTAAATTATAATCTCTTCTCTTAATAGTCTCTCAAAAGGTTGAAATGATTATTTTCATTGCAAAAAAGGTATCCTGCTTCTATCCCGTACGGTCCGTGTCAGATCTGATCGGCCCACTTTTTTACTTGACATAAAAATATAGGAGTGAAATATTTTATAAGATTAAAATATTTTACTATATAAATGAAATATTTAATAAAGAATTAAAATATTTTATTAAATTTTATTTTTATAATAAAATATTTTGTTTTTATAGTGTTTTATCTTTATAACAAATATTTCGTTCATGTAACAAATATTTTATTTCTATAAAATATTTCATTCGTTTATTTTTATAGTCAAATAAAATAATTAATTCTTATAACAAATGTTTTATTCTTGTAACAAAAAATTTCAGTTTTACAAAATATTTTACTCTCGCATTTTCCGCCGAATAAAAAATCGGGCGGACCGGATCTGACACGGACCGTACGGGACAAACGTGGGACGTCCCTTTTTGACATAAAACGGTCATTACAATTTTTGGGGGGCCAATGAAAAGAGAGATTATAATTTAAGTTAGATTTGTACACCGATGCACATTAATTAATTAAGTGACTAGCATCGGCACTAGCACCAACTGCAGTATCCATCGATCGGTAGAGATCCTTCTATATATAATCAAGTAATTAAGAGAGAGCGGAAGAAGCTCCATTAATTCCAAGCTACGGTGCGCACCGTTGAGTCTGCTGCCTGCGCCCCCAACCCTGTCCAATTATCCTTCTTAATTTCCAGACGCCACTCGCGCGCCATGCACCTTTTCAATCCTTCCTTCCCTCCCAATTAAGAGCTCCAGTCTTCCCTGTGCGTGTCTCTCTCTCTCTCTATCTGTGTGTGAGAGAGAGAGAGAGAGAGAGAGAGAGAGAGAGAGAGAGAGAGAGAGAGAGAGAGAGAAATCATAGAAAATTAAAAATATATATCTTGAATTTCTAATAAATATCTTTGGTTATCACTTTCACATTGAAAACTGGTTGTTAAAACTGAAGAATACTTTAATATTATTTTTGATAATCTCATATGGCCCCATCATACGAGCGGGCGCGCTATCCCAGTCGGGCGACTCGGGGATCATCCTACGCCATCCGAGAGTCGGTTGTTGTTGGAGACTTGGGAGGGGCGCGAGGCCGGGGGGGGGGCACCATCGTAATTTTCACTGGGAATTCTTTAAAATAGAAGGCAAAATACAAGGGTAAGGAAGGGAGAGTGTGTGTGTCTCTGTCTCTCTCTCTCTCTCTCTCTGTGTGTGTGTGTGTGTGAGAGAGAGAGAGAGAGAGAGAGAGAGAGAGAGAGAGAGACGCAGTTGGTATATATTGGATTCTTGGCTGGAACCGCAATCTCGTATTGAATTCCTGGTTGAGTGGACTACGCACTTCGGCCCCTGTGGATTTGTAGGAGCACTCCCTTTTGAATGACCAACAGTCTTTTGAGCTGGCTTGGCTCAGTTCCATTTGGGGGGGGGGGTCACCATCTTGGGGACTTCAAACTCAGAAGCCAATTATCGAGAGAGAGAGAGAGAGAGAGAGGCCCCAGCTTACAGAGGGTTGACTACAAGGGCAGAACTTGGTCTCTCCTCCTCCTTTGTACTCCACATTTTTTCAAGATCGATCCCCTTTATTTCCCTCTGATCGGGCCAAACATCTCAAAGTGCTAAACGGAGTCAACGGTGAAGACTTCGTATATGTCCACTGAAACGATGAAGACAAGAAAACAAACGGGTGGGCTAGCTGTTAAGATCTTCCGGATACTCTTTATATATGCATTCCATCAGATGGATGGATGATTGATAAGCTCCTCCCCGGGCACCCCCGGCCCCATTTTTTTAATCAAACTAGAATATTTTTGAGCATGCATTCTCGAGTATGTATGTCACATATATATATATATATATATATATATATATATATATATATATATATATATATTCACAGATCGAATGGTAGGTAAAATATATATTTTAAATCCAAATTTTCTTTTACGATCGAGAAAGGAGATCGACTCACTTTGACGGTGGTGCTGACTGCTGAGCCACAGGCTGATTGACTTCCTTCCCTTGCCCATATCCTCTCACATGTTCTTCTTCTCGATCGGTGAATTGAAAGGCCACGATAGAAAGCGAGCGCCCAAATTAAAAGGGGTCGTGCTTTTCGTACGTACATTATTGATGTCCGGGATGCCCATCCACACTGCTACGACGCTCGATCGGAAGCATGTGGCATGTTGTTGTTGTTGCACCACCACTAACGTATTTGCTGGTCAATACATGGTGGTCACTGGGCTACTTGCTCGACCCCGAAATGGACTACCACCCACCCCCCTGTTGGGCCCGCCCAATTAGTCCTCCTCCACATCCGGACTGTGTGCGAGCCTGTAAAGGTAACGTCGCTTTGCTTCTGGTGTAGTAACCGATCCTGCCGGGTACGTGATAAGGATCCAGATGGTTCGTACGATCGACGTCTCTGTTCACGACTCCAGCGAGAATCCTGCATCATCGGTTAATTCACCGGGGGGGACGATAAAAACGTTGCTAGATTTTGATGTTAAATATTATAAAAATATCATGTTTTATGTGTCGTTGATGGTTGAGGTGCATGCACATCTCCGGGTCTTACTTGCACATCCGTGGAATGGTGTGCGGTGGACTCAACTTCTATCTTTTTATTTTTTAAAAAAAATGTTGATGTTACGGACGACCCCGCCCAAGATATATGTCTGCATAGTGCGCATCGTGATCGGGGGTGACTCGAGAAATTCAGGGAAAAAAAAAGGAGAACAACGACGAGTTGGCTCGAGTTATCAAGGATGTTTGATGTTTATAGTTTTTTATATTTTTTTTAACCATCCAATCATGCTATACAGATATATGAACTTAATTTAGGTGGACCCCGATGACACTATATATATATATATATACACACACACTTTTTTTAAAAAAATAAGAAAACCCATTACACACCACAGGTGTGCTAGCTATATGCCTAGTCATGTGCAGATTACTCTATAATATTTTATGATATTTTGCAGTATTTACTTCAAATCAAATGACTTAATTTAAAAGGGGATGAACTCTCTCTCTCTCTCTCTATCTCTTGCGGGGGATGTTTGATAGTAATAAGTAATTCTGTCAATATTAGTTTTGATATTGGTATTAATAATGGGTGTTTTGTTACACCCTATTAATTAATTTTGATGCCAATTAATGTCATAGTAAGATGTATTGTCCTAACAAGAACAATAAAGATCTGAACCTGATTAATGATGAAATATGGTCCTCGAGAGTCTCAAGATTCTTCTTCCTTTCTCTTTCTCATTCATATAACACTTATCCTTTTCTTTTAGCCATCTTTCTTCGGATTTTTGAAATATTAATTCACTATATTTAATTCTACTAAAAATAAATTGATATTTATCAAAGTGAATACTCTGACAAAATGACCTTATATATTATATTAGGGATTTTTATTTGTTAATCCCTACAAATAAATATATATTTATTAGTACTTCAAATATAACTATATCTTTAGTCTTTGTAATAGTTTAACTCTTACGAATAAGTCCATGTGATTTACATACGTAACCAAAAGGGAGTACGACGAAGCATATTCCATCTCAAGGGTAATCGAGTATTAAAAAATCTAGAATCACTCATGCTCTCACTCTCTCTCTCTCTCTCTGCTCTCTCTCTAGTGAGAAGTGGCCGTCTTCGGTCGACATGGTCTACATCTAGGTCATCAGCACTGGCGTGATCACCGGCAAGAGGGAGAGAAGTCGTCGGCCAACTTGGGGGAGGAGAGCATGGGGAGGGAGAGGGGGAGGGAGGAGAGGTTGTTGGCTATCGAGTGGGGTGGGGGGGGGGGTACAAGTCTATGTGCACGCGTGTGTGTGTGTGAGAGAGAGAGAGAGAGGGGTGGAGAGGGATTTTTCCATATGACATTGGCACCGGCACCCCCACCTGTAGGTGGCTGGGGTTCCAATCTGAGAGAGAGAGAGAGAGAGAGAGAGACTTGACCCGCCTGCTTCACCGAATCAATGAGCCTATCGAGCTATGGTGCATCCTTTACTATCTTGACGACGGCGGCATCCCGGGCACATCCCCCTCTCTCGCATGCTCCCTCCTCCCATTCTAGCTTTATCGGCGCCCCCTTCTGACTGAGCAAACCTAGCAACACCCCCAACCTTGCAACACCCTCTCGTCCCCCCCAACCACCCCATCAGAGCCCCCCTACCCTCCCCTCCTCCACGTAGTCAGACCCCCCTTCCACGCACGCAGTCGAAGCACACCGTGCCCGACCACAGAAAAGCACCTCTCGGCCCCTGACCCCTCTCCCCGACCCTGCAACACACCCCCACCCCCAACCTCCATGCAATCGAAGTCCACCCCACCCACTGATCTGAGCCGCCCACCTCCTCGACATTGTAACACCCCCCTCCCATGTCTCCTCCTTGGCGGAGTAGAAATAACCCCTCACCCCCGATCTCTGAGGTAGTTTATGTTGGGAATAAACAGTGTAATGGGGCAACATCATGGCAACAACCGGACCAAAATACATATAAGGCAAACCAGAGTATACATGCATATGGGGTTGATTCAACAAAGAACGACCAAGAAATAAAATTAATAAGCATGATTATAATATAAAACATGGTTGCAGAACAAGTAAATAATATAGAGTAGAAGCGTCTCAAAGAGACTCCCCTTAGAGAAGATATCACCCCTCACAAGAACAGTGCGATGAGTATGGTGGTCTTCCCCCAGGATACGACTACTAACACAAGACCCTTAAGCGCACCCTTAAGAATCTAAAGAAAATGCTATGCGAGAAACCTAGATCTCTTCTTGAAAGGAATATATATATATATATATATATATATATATATATATATATATATATATATATATATATAAGTTGAAGAACATGCACCGATCACCGACGAAAGACAGTAGTAGAGAGCGTCGTCTGTGCGCGAACGTCGACGACCGATTGGTGTTGGTGATGTGCAAGGGAGGAAGAGCAGCGTCTGTGACTGACGGAGACGAGACAGAGAGCAGATCGCGAGCGATTCCTCGGGGGAGTAGAACAGCAAAACAGGATAACCGTAATTAGGGTAATGCTAATCACTCCTGTAATACCCACACCCGCGAAGGTTCGCCTCCAAACAAAAATCGTTCGGAGACCCCTCTTTCTCTCCAAGAAAGGGTAAAACAGTAAAAAGAAATCCAAAAAGGTGCTAGGGCAAGCCGGCTGGACCCGCACCTCACACACGCGAGCCCGCCCAGCCCCGCCCGGCCCGGCGCGTGTGTGCGTGCGTGTGATAGGTCCTAGCTTACCTTCACTATTATCTATAAGACATAGTCCAGGGGGCCCTATGAATTATAAGGTCTCCTCACCTCTTTGTGTTTTTTAATGTGGGACTAAAGTCCCCATACAAAACACAACACTTGAGGTAGCACTCTTTGGATAAACCTTTGAATTTCCCTTTCTTAAGAACACTTCTAATCTACTTCAACCCAACAGTTTAATCTTTTACTAAGTTTTGGTTAATTTAACCCGGATTCGATCCCACTCTGATTACTGAACGGCGGAGACTATTAATATAGGGACTAAAAAAATAGCTTAATAAAGAAATACATTTATTTATATGGACTAATAAATAAAAATCCCATTGTATTATATATGATTATTGAGATTCATCGGCGCATTATCGCTACATTATTTATATGAAAGTTTTTTTTTTGTTTTGCTGAGTTATTTGTACGAAAGATGCAGGTGCAACGGGTCAACTCTAAGCTTTCATGCTCGTGTCCCTATCTTTTGCCTTCCTTCATATAGGCCCATTTGGGGATCGATCCTATCCTCTCTTGGGCATGGAGGGCCAGCGCTTTGAGTCTTTTGACCCACACCTGGACTAAACAAGGTCAATTGGCTACGACATATCCTTTAACTGGTCACCCAAAAAAGAAAAAGTCCTCTGACTAGCGTTACATCTTCCTAGCATCGTTCCATTCCGAAGGTTACGTAAAGTGATCAAACGCGGCATCTGTCATCAAACCACAGACTAAGCCCATCTTAATTAGTACAAGTTTGAATTATCTTACCTGTGTGTAGGGATCGAAGCACTTTGATTCATCAAATATATGTGTTGTTAAGTGACACTTGGACAAGCGTCCGAATGTGTAAGGATAGTTTTTGCTCCACCTTCATCTCTGAGAGAGAGAGAGAGAGAGAGAGAGAGAGAGAGAGAGAGAGAGAGAGAGAGAGAGAGAGAGAGAGAGAGAGAGAGAGAGAGAGGATGTACGTATCCGTCAATCCCAAACTCCATAAAATAAGCATTTAATTAGGCCTGCAACTTTGGCCAATCCGATGGATGGGTTGGGTTGAATCTGACTAGATTCGAGTTGAGGTTGAGAGGGTTCAATTCTAACCCGACCTTAGATGGGTTAGGTTAGGGTTCGTGGGGGGGGGGGGCGGGCGACATTAGACAATCTGAACTAACCCGCATCAAGATCTATAGATAGATAGTTTCATTTGTCTCTTTGGATGGGAGCTTTTGATAGTGTGACAGGCAAAAAATACATATAATCCAAGCCAACCCCAGTGGTCCGGCTAAAGACGACCCAACAAACTTAAAAGGTTAGGTTGTCCATGTTGGGTTGGGTAGAGACATTGTAGTACTGAATGGGTTGGGTTGGGTTAGGGGTCGTGGTGAAGGTTTCGGGTTGCGGGTTGGGTTGTGTCGGGGGTACGTCGGTGGATTAGGAGGATCTTCCCCAACTTGACATGACCCGATCCGAACTAATAAAAAGGAAGACTAAAAAGTGTGCAGCGGCATGGGCGTCGTGTTCCGTACGGAGTACTCCTCTCGTGCTGTAGCGTGAGCTGCCTGGCCCAGCAGCATATATATACATATAGACATATAGAGGGCGACAGTTGACCTGTGAAAGGAGGGAAAAAAAAGTAGTGAGTGGTCTATGAGATCCTCACAGCGTAGAGTCCACGATACGCACACTGTGGGCTGCCTCTTTTTACTATTTCCGAAGGTAATGTTTAACAGATTCTACTGAAGAGATTTGTTGACTTGATGATCTGTATTGAATCGAGGTCTGATTCGATACGATATATCCGAATCATATGTGACTTGGACTGACTCGATCGTCACTCACCTCACCAGGTAGATATTTCTTCCCTCGTCCCAGCTCGACGACGGTTTCTTCTCCCATCCTAGCGCCCCTGCCCCAGCCCCGACAATCTCCTACCACGGTTGACAACATCCCTTTTGACTTGATCATCGTCGCCACCGCCGGATCTCATCTATCACCGTCGGATCCTCGCCGTCACCATCAGATACTCGCCGGAGCACACCTAGAAAGTCACAAAGAAGGGTAGAGAGAGAGGGAGGAGCGACTCGGTCCGAGTCTACCGGATCATATCTCATATTTTTGTGAATCTGAATAGATCCACCCGAGTCATCCCGACTTGGATCGAGTCCGCAAACCATGGTGTGAGAAGAGCGCTGTTAATATATGTGCCGTACAAGCATCGGTAGCTAGGCAAAGAACGGGTAAAAGTAATATGTATCCAACGCACCTACGGTACAATGAAATCATTATTGATCATAACCCCAATTATTTGTTCTATTTTGAGGATATATTTTGATAATATGTTTAAATTAATGAGAGAGAGATTTGACAATACACATATTTACAGGGGTATATATATATATAAATTTTTAACCATGTCTAGGTGCCATAATATTGATCTAATTCCAACAGTCCTCATAGTTAATTTTCAGGGATAAATAAGCAGGTATATTCTAAAAATGTTAATATCAAATTAAAATTATACTAAAATTAATATTCCAAGTTTCCAACCGAACAGAACATAAAAGGTTGGAGTCCACTATAATTAATCCCTTATGGATTAATGTAATCAGATGGTGTGTCAGAATATATATATATATATATATATATAGTCTTTTATGTTGAGTCTATTGACTATATCTGGAACAAAACAAAGTATATTTAAAATAATATAAATAACTTTTTCTAATATCCTAAGATTAATCTTAAGACGTCAAATACTTAACTGTCCTTCCTTTTCTAGAACAACAAATCGCGGAAGGTGCTCTTCCAATCTTTTTCCACTTCATTTCCATGCTCCACTTACATACTGCACCTCCCTACCCTTCTTCTGGGAACCCAAACAAGAGGACACGAGCGCTCTCTCTGTCTCTCTCTCTCTCTCTCTCGCATCTTTTTCCACCATGTCCACGCTCCACTTACATACTGCACCTTCCCACCCTCCTGCTGGCAACCCAAACACGAAGAGACAGACACACACACTGTCTCTCTCTCTCTCTCTCTAACATCTTTTTCCTCCATTCCCACGCTCCACTAATTATATACTGCACCTCCCTCACCCTTCTTCTGGCAACACAAACAAGAAGAAATCTCTCTCTCTCTCTCTCTCGGCCTTCACTTTCCTAGGAAGAAGGAGATGCAAGACGAGAAGAGGACGAAGGTGAAGAAGGGGTGGCTGGTCGTGCGGGTCGGCCTCGACGGCGAGGACGGCGGCGTCCGGCGCTTCACCATGCCCATCTCCTACATCCACCACCCCCACTTCAAGGGGCTGCTCGAAGCGGCCCAGGAAGCTTACGGCTACCACTCCTCGGGGCCCCTGAAGCTGCCGTGCTCGGTGGACGACTTCCTCCACCTCCGGTGGCTCATCGAGCGCGAGTCGCGTCACTCCCAACATCACCACCCCCGCCCCCACCATTCTTCCTTCACTTTTGCCCACTGCCGATAGCGCTTCTCTTTAATTTCTTTCTAGGTTTTCTCATTTATTTGAAGGTCTTCATGTGCATGCATGCAGGTCCCCTCTCTGCATCTGTACGTTCTTCCAGTAATGTAACTGTATATTAAGAAGAAGTGGAGAGAAAAAGAAATGAAGAGATGGAAGCAGAGATTTATCCTTTCAACCAGCCATGGGTGCATGAGGTCCTGTGGAGTCCATGCTTGAGCTATATATTAGTCACCCCCCCCCCCCAACCACGGTGCCCCCGCTGCTCAGAAGATGCTGCCAAACTAATACCTTGTCTTCTCTACTAAAACAGCATTTTCTAGGTTCATATATATATAGGTATTAAAGCATTGCAAAGTAGGCTAGCCATGTCTCCCTTAAAACCCAAGTTGATTTCATTTTTTCTTTAATTTTCAGACATGGTGCTTGTCATTTTTAATGAGTGTAGAGCATTTTCTGCTTTTCCGATGTCCAAAAATTAAGACTCCCGGCTACATGCGTTTCCATGTGGCTTCCTCTTAATCTCTAGCGTGGGTCTGTGAGACCGTGGGACTAATATCATTTGTGTTTAATAAGAAGGGAGCTGAATCAGCACATTGGGGATGTAGCTACTACGGCCTGTTGTTAGTCTTTCATTCCTCGTCTGCACTTTCCCCACGGTCGGCAAAAGTCGTTGAATGTCGAGGTCATGGAGTAATGTTTGATGTTGCGTTGAAAATTTTAACAATAATATTATTTAAATAAATATGTATTCATGTACGTTCACTTCCAAGATATTTCTAAAAATATGCTTAACTACTTCCCGTGGTCACATGGGTAATCTTGTCACGGTGACACGTCACGTCGTCACGTCTCAATCTTTCTTTGATCTCTCTCCTTCGATCTTTGTCTCTCTGTCAAGGGCACACCGGCCGCCGACGTTGTACGATGGCCACCGATGCCGGCCCCAACGGCGTTTTGACGGCATCCCTGCCGTCGTTCGCACCGGTCATCGACATCCAACACTCTATCTCTCTAATCCCTCTCTCTTTCTCTCCCTCTATCTGTGCTCACTCCTATGTGAATTATAGAGGACAACAAAATAGAGGCCGACGGCGGCGGTATCCGGCTAGAAACTCACAGATAGTGGGGACGGCGACATTTATCCGAGGCGAGACAAGCGAGAAACCCCCATTCGGCATCCTCTCCCCCTCTCTCTCTCGGATCTCTCTTTCTCTCTCTACTCTCTCTCTCTATAAGATTGTAGATTGCCTGTGCCAGATGGGGGTGTGTCAGAGGGGACTCCGACACCTACTCCGGTGTGTCATTCTACAGTGATGTTGGTAAAAAAAAGACTGGCTCTGTTCATGTTCATCGGAGAAGATGAACAATGTTTTTCCATAATGAACAATATCACTACTGTTCATTCCAAAAATCACTATTCAGCCTTATTTCCTATTCATTTTACGCGTTTTGACCTTATTTACACTTTTGATTTATGTTTATAGATTTTGGCCCATGTTTACACATTTTGACTCATGTTTACACATTTTAGAATTTGTTGACATATTTTGGCTCCTATTTACATATTTCATCCCATGTTTACACATTTTGGCATTCGTTTACACAGTTTGGCTCCCGACCACCTATTTACGTGAAATAAGAATTGTCATGTATGCGTTCCCAACCGTGGATTAGGGGACTCTTCGGACCTATTAGAGGCTGCGAAGATGATGCAGATCGATATGGAGGGGACATTGTCTCTCGCCAATTAAGTGTCGGAGTGTCGCTAGATCAAAATTATGTAAGCTAGACCCAAAAAGTGTAAATTAGACAAAAAAATGTATAAATCACCAAAAAGTGTAAATTAGAGTCCAAAACTGTAAATGAGAGTCAAAAGTGTAAATTGGAGCCTAAAATTGTAAATATCTGTTAAAAATTATAAACGGACGTCAAAAAGTGTTAACCACGGAAAAAAACTATAAATAGACGCCAAAAGTGTAAATTGGAGCAAAAAATATAAATTGATCAAAAAAGTGTAAATTGAATCGAAAAATCATAAATATGAGCTAAAATGTGTAATCAAGGGTCATACTGCTCAAATAGACTCCGAAAAGTGTAAATAGAGTCAAAATACATAATGTAGGTGCATAAGAATAAGATCAAGTAACATAGGCGCAAAAAAATAAGGGTAAGTAACATAGACATAGAAAAATAGGGATAAGTATAATATAGACGCAAGTAACATAGGCGCCTATGTATCTCTGTGCCTATATTATAAGGTACAGTAACATAGGAGCAGTAACATAGACGAAAGTAATATAGGCACCTATGTTTCTTTACGCCTATGTTATAAGGTGCAGTAACATAAGTGCCTATATTAGAGCGCAGTAATTTAGGCACAAGTAACATAGGCGTCTATGTTTCTCTACGGCTATATTACAAGATGCAGTAACATAGGCGCTTATATTTCTCTAACATGGGCGCCTATGTTTCTTTGTGCTATGTTACAAGGTCAAGTAACATAGGTGCAATTAATATATGCACGTATATTTCTCTACGCCTATATATGTTACAAGGTAAAATAACATAGACACATATGTTTCTCTGCACCTATGTTGTGCCTATGTTTCTCTGTGACTATATTACAAGGCCAAGTAACAGATAGGCGCCTATGCTTCTCTGTGCCTATGTTACAAGGCCAGGTAATATAGGCACAATAACATAAGTGCAAGTAACATAGACGCTTATCTGTTACTTGGCCTATGTTACTTGGCCTTGTAACATAGATATAGAAAAACATATTAGATGCCTAAATTACTTGTGTCGATGTTACTGTGCCTGTGTTACTTGACCTTGTAACATGTATATGTGCATAGAAACATAGGCGCCTATGTTGGCCTTGTAACATAGGTGCAGAGAAACTTAGGAACCTATGTTACTCTCGACTATGCTACTGCGTCTATGTTTTTCTGTGCATATGTTTAGTTTTATTTTTCTACGCCTATGTTACGTATCCTTATTTTTCTGCACCTATGTTACTTGGCCTTATTTTTCTACTCCTATGTTATACTTAGTCTTGTTTGTCTGCGCCTATGTTACAAGATGTGACGACCCGAGAATCCGATTACCGGGAAGGCCCGATAACCCGAGACTCGCACCGCCACCCACGAGCCCGAAGACTCGGAAGGGTTAAAAGGATGGTGTGGAAACTACACAAGCATCACAAATAATTGCAGAAATTAAACAGTTATGATATTAAGCAGGAAATGAATTAACATTTTACATGGTCCTCAATAAAATAACAACAACAGCAGCAGTAGTCCACGACTAGTGCAGTGACAAGAAAGAAAAGTACAGCTACACGGGGCATCCCCCGGCTCTGACCTCTGGCACTACCTCTGGGCACCCGCACCACGCTTCCGCTGCGCTCCAGACACGCTCCCCGAAGGTGGCGCCTCACCTGAAACACGGTGAAAACACGCAGGGAATGAGTCTCGGAACAAGACTCAGTAGGGATCACTCGAACCCTACCTCGAAAAACGAGAAACCACTACTCTAGCGGTAGAAAGGTACCTCGGAAAGGAAAGCCCTGTACTCTACAGAACTAGACCCTAACGGCACGCAAACCGACACACGTGCCACGGTACGAGAAGACCGAAACTCAACGGTCGAACCGTCAAAACCCGAAGGTCGGAAACACACGACTGACAGTCTGACACTCCGTACTCAACAGGAGTACCACCCACTAGAAGCACAGCCGGTAGCGTCCCCTGACGTCTTACACCGCACCGCAGGTGAACCGCCTGACATGGTAGGTCCTACCCGAGGCGCAAACACCGTACAAGTAACTACAACAAGTGACTAGCTGGGGTCACGCCCGTCGACGTGGGTCCAACCGCCCCCAACCACGTGTGCACACACAGACCGCGCGTCCCTGGTCTGGCCCTCTGACCGGTTTTCCCCTCAGCCGGACTCTGGCTGCAAGACGTGGGGCCCAACGGTAACCGGTCCACAAACCGTCTCTAAAGGTCAGCCCGTACACCACTCCCTGGTGCGACTAGCACACGCGTACTAGTAGGCTACGACTAGTGGAGGGTCACAGAAGGAGTAGACTCTCAAGTCTCGGAAAACAACGGTGCAACTGCAGGTACGAGGAACGCTCCTTGTACCAACACCGACGCACGGTGACCAGCTGACAACAACATCTCCCGGTACACTCTGTACGACGAGAGACACACCGACGCAACCCGTACCCTTGAACGGTCCACACTGGGCCGCCCACGGAAGTACGGTCACACAGGGACCGCACAAGGATTAGAACGGTCATATCAGGACCGTTCCACCCAGGGTCCAAACGACGGATAAACGGCCAACACAGGACCGTTCAAACAGATGTGCGGCCAACTCTTGACCGCACGTGGGTGAGGAACGGTCACCCTACTGGCCGCTCGTCTCCCAACGGTAAAAAGCCTGGACGGTTAGTCCTTAGCCGCACTTGGGGAAGGGCGGCTACGGCTTAGCCGTTCAGGTGTTGTGCGGTCAGGGCCAGACCGCACATCCAACCATAGCGCTAGGGGATGTACGGCCAGCACCTGGCCGGGCAAGGGGTTATGCGGTCAGCTCCTGGCCGCACATCCCAGAGCACTGCACAACGGTCACAACCAACGGTCAAAACCCTTGGGGTTGGGCGGTAGCTGTGGGGCCGCACATTAGGATATGCGGTCCCACGATGGACCGCCCAAGCCCACTGCGCGCCAAGCCTCACCCAAAGCGCGCCGAGCCGATGAACGGTCCGAACGGAACCGCATAGGGGTTGTGCGGCCACTGGTTCGACCGCACATCGCTCACCGGCGAGAAAACGGCGAACCTCACCGGAATCGCCCAATCGGCCTCAAAACAAACCCCACGGAGGGGGAAATGGCGAGAGAAGAACCCCCAAGCCCCCTAGCATGCTCCTACGCCCTTAAACCGTGAAATCGGGGCTCAAAACGATGGATCGGACGAACTCACCCCGCGGCATGATCGACCCTTCCCGGCTCAAAATAAACCCCTCTCGACCTCGTCTCGAGCTGAAACTCACGGGGACGGAAGACATGAGGCTAAGGAACGTCACCCTACCTCCGGTCCGCGACGAAACGCTCCGATCCGAGCTCGAAGTCGCGAAGAACGCCGCTAGAATCTCGCCTCTCCACGCCTCCCACGCTCGCCGTATGCCCGCACGATCGCCACCACGTCACCCACGTCCTCGCGCCGTCGCACCGCCGCCGTCTGCAGCCGGAACGGGGGTCGGCACGGTCGAACGGGAGAGAAGGAGGGAGAGAGAGGAAGGAAGAAGAAGAAAAGAGAAAAGAAGAAAAAGAAAAGAAAAGAAAATGGGAATATATAGAAAATCCGATTTTTCGGAAAAATACCGAAAATTAGAAAAATACATTTCCGGAATCCTCGGAACGCACCGATCGCAACGGTACCACTCGTGCCTCGGGGAACTGCCCGGTTCGCCCGCAGCGAGCGTCCGAAGAAAAAGCCGAAACACACACCGGAAATCGGAAAACACGCGCGGAAAAAGCCGCGGAACGCCTCCGGGCCTCCGAAACGACTCCGGATCGCGCCGATCCGAACACGAAAGATGTCCGAAACGAAATTTCGGACACAACGGAGCCGGACGCTCCGAAAACTAGATCCGGGACCCATGAAGAAGGATCCGAAAGGTCCGGGATATTACAGCCCTCCCCCCTTAAGGAATTTCGTCCTCGAAATTGAGAACAACCCAAGGGGAAAGAAGAGGAAGACTCACTCAAACAGGTACGGGAACTGCTGACGCATCTCGTCCTCACGTTCCCACGAAGCCTCACCACCAGAGTGTCGTTGCCACACGACCTTGACCAAGGGAATAACCTTGTTCCGCAGGCGCTGCTCTCGCCTATCCTCCACGCGGATCGGAAACTCTGGGAGAGAAAGATCTGGAGTCACCTCAGGCCAAACGGAAAACTCGAGCACATGAGAGTCATCGGGCATATACTTCCGCAACATAGAGACGTGGAACACGTCATGCACCGACGCCAACTCAGGAGGTAACTGCAACCGGTAAGCAACCTCACCGATGCGTTCCTCAATCGCGAAAGGACCAATATAGCGGGGACTCAGCTTCCCACGCCGTCCAAACCGCATCACCCCCTTCATCGGAGAAACTCTCAAGAACACATGATCGCCCACGGCGAACTCGAGGGGCTGCCGCCTACGATCAGCATAGCTCTTCTGCCGACTCTGGGCCGCCAACATGTTCTGACGAACCAGGTGCACAACATCCACACATTGCTGCACCAATTCCGGTCCCGTCAAAACACGCTCACCCACCTCAAACCAATCAAGTGGAGTCCGACAAGGACGCCCATACAATGCCTCATAAGGAGCCATGCCGATGCTCGAATGAAAGCTGTTGTTATAGGCAAACTCCACTAACGGTAGGTGATGAATCCAACTCCCCTGCCACTCCAGGCAGCAGGATCTCAGCATGTCCTCCAAAGTCTGAATGGTCCTCTCAGACTGACCATCTGACTGCGGATGATACGCCGAGCTAAATGCCAACTCCGTGCCAAGAGCTCGCTGGAAACTCCTCCAGAATCCAGAAGTGAAGCGCGGATCCCGATCCGACACAATCGAAATGGGAACCCCATGCAACGGCACGATCCGCTCCACATAAAGACGAGCCAACTTAGGCACGCTCCAGCTGACTTTGACCGGTAGCAACCGCGTCACCTTCGTCAGCCGATCCACCAGCAACCAAATACTGTCCTGCCCAGTCGGGGTTCTGGGCAACCCCACCACAAAATCCGTGGTCACATGGTCCCACTTCCAAGCAGGAACATCCAAGGGCTGGAGAGTACCGCCTGGTCGCTGATGCTCCGCCTTCACCTGCTGACAGATCAGGCACCTGGCCACAAATTCGGCAACATCCCTCTTCATGCCAGGCCACCAGAACTGCCTCCGCAAGTTCCGATACATCTTCGTCGCACCCGGGTGCACAGTGTACCTGCTCCCATGAGCCTCGCGTAACACCGCACGACGAACCTGCTCCTCCGCTGGGACGTACAGCCTGCCACGAAACCTCGCAGCACCGTCCTCGCCGAGCTCCACATCAGCCATCGCAAGAATCCGGGGCAACTCAGGGTCCGCATGCTGAGCCTCTGTCACCTGACGACGAATAGCAGGAGTGACAGTCAGACTCGCAAGCACTGCCAACCCTGGCTCCTGGGGAATCTTGAGCCTGAAAGATACTTCGGGCACCTGTTCCCAGAGCCTCCACTTCCTCAGCATCAAGGTACTGACCGCCACCTTCCTACTCAAGGCATCGGCGACGACATTCATCCTGCCCGGCTGATAAGACAGGGTGAAGTCATAGTCCTTCATGAACTCCATCCAACGCCTCTGTCTGAGGTTCAGATCTCTCTGCGAGAACACATACCTCAAACTCTGATGGTCAGTGAACACCTCGAACTTCTCACCGTACAGATAATGCCTCCAGATCTTCAGCGCGAAGATCACTGCCGCCAACTCAAGGTCATGGGTAGGGTAGTTCTCCTCATGGGGCTTTAGCTGCCGAGATGCATAAGCCACCACTCTACCATGCTGCATCAGAACAGCACCCAATCCGACGCCGGAAGCATCTGTACACACCACAAAACCTCCCGATCCAGAAGGCAAAACCAACACCGGAGCCGAGGTGAGCAATCTCTTCAGTTCCCTAAAGCTCTGCTCACACTCCTCGGACCAGACGAAAGGCACATCCTTCCGCGTGAGCCTCGTCATCGGGGTCGCAATGCGGGAAAAATCCTGGATAAACCGACGATAATAACCCGCAAGCCCCAAGAAACTCCGGATCTCCGTCACCGACCTCGGCCTCGGCCATTGCATCACAGCCTCGACCTTGGCGGGATCCACGGAAATGCCATCACCAGAAATCACGTGCCCCAGAAAGTGCACCTCGCTGAGCCAAAACTCGCACTTGCTGAGCTTCGCAAACAACTGGTGATCTCGCAACGTCTGCAGCACCACACCCAAATGGTACGCATGCTCCTCAGCAGACCGCGAATAAACAAGGATGTCATCCACGAAAATGACCACGAACTGGTCCAAATACGGGTGGAACACCCTCTGCATCAAGTCCATGAAGGCTGCTGGGGCATTGGTGAGCCCAAACGGCATCACCAGAAACTCATAATGCCCGTACCTCGTACTGAACGCAGTCTTCTCCACATCGGACTCGCGAATTCTCAGCTGATAGTAACCGGACCGCAAATCAATCCGCGAGAACACTCGCGCGGACTGCAGCTGGTCGAACAAATCATCAATCCGCGGCAACGGATACTTGTTCTTAATGGTCACGTCATTCAGCTGCCGATAGTCAATGCACAGCCGCAGACTACCGTCCTTCTTCTTCACGAACAACACGGGCGCACCCCAAGGGGAAAAGCTCGGACGAATGTACCCCTTGGCCAACAGTTCCTGCAACTGCGCCCTCAACTCCCTCAACTCCGCGGGGGCCATACGGTAGGGAGCCTTCGCCAAAGGTCCCGTACCAGGTACAACCTCGATCACGAAATCGATCTCCCGCTGGGGAGGTAATCCAGGCAACTCCTCAGGAAAAACATCGGGAAACTCGCACACCACCGCAATGTCCTCGACATTCGGCTCCATCCGGTCAGACACAACCACAGACGCGAGAAAACCCTGACAACCTGAATCAAGCAATCGACGGGCTCGAATAGCAGAGATAAGAAATCGAGAAGAGGCGGAACGGATACCTTGGAAATAGAAGGTCCTCTTGCTCGGATGTTGGAAGTAGACCCTCTTCATCCCACAATCCACCACCGCTCCATGAGTCTCGAGCCAATCCATGCCTAGAATCACGTCGTAATCCCGAAGCTGCAACGCATACAACCTGCCTGGCATACTCCGCCCATCGATCCACACCGGAACCTGGTCGAAGCAATACGGAGTGACCATAAAGTCACCCGAAGGCAACTCCACAGCCAAATCACAGGACAACTGGGTCACCGGCTCCTCGACGCTCGACGCGAAATCCTCCGAAATGAACGAATGAGACGCGCCAGAATCAAATAAAACCCGAGCCGCACAACCCAAAATCTGAACGGTACCTTCCACGAGCTGCGACGCCATTGCCTCTGCCCTGGTCAAGTGCGTGATCTGGCCACGAGCTCTCTGCCTGCCTCCCACACTAGCTGACCTGGGTAGCGGCGGATACTGTCCCTGCTGCTGCTGCTGCTGGGAAACCTGCTGCTGCGGCGGCCTCTGAGGACAGTCGCGCGCCATGTGCCCTGGCTGGTCACACCGAAAACAGATGATCGGCGCCGTGCACTGCCTGCCTGGGTGGGTCCCACTACACCGTGGACAAGGTCCTCGCGATCCACCCACCGATCCCTGTCGCTGCAAAGGAAACGGCTGCTGCACACTGCCCGATGAAGCCTGCCCCTGATCCCTTGACTTCTTCTTGCCGAACCCTCTCTTGAAGAACTTTTTGACCTTCGTGCCAAAGGACGCAGATCCTGTCACCGAAGCTGCCGATGCCGGTACTCCTGAACCACCCGACGCAGACTGAAAGAAACCCTGCTGCTGAGTAGCCGACTGCTGGCTGCGACCTGACACAGACTGCCCCTGGCTGATCGGTCCTCGAGTCCTCTGCATATCCATCTCCAAGGAAATCGCAACACGAGACGCCGTCTCGAGATCAGTGGCCCCATTCGCGATCAGATGGTGCCTCAGCTCCAACCTCAAGCCCTGCACAAACTGCGTCGTCCTCACCCTCTCATGCTCCATGATATGAGGTGCGTACCGACCCAGCTCGACAAATCGGGCCCTGTACTGCAACACGGACATGTCACCCTGCACCAGCTCCAGAAACTCCCGCATCCGCTGCGTAGCAACAACATCTGGACAGTACGTACGCTCAAAAGCACTGACAAAGTCATCCCACTCGATCTGCTCAAGCGGACGAAGCTGAAAGGACGTCTTCCACTCGGAAGACCACCACCTCCGAGCCGTACCCTGCAACTGGTTGTAGGCCAACACCACTCTGTCCTCGACAGCACTCTTCGCAGAACTGAACACCCGCTCCATCTCATCAAGCCAATCACGAGCCGCATCAGGGTCTGCCTGGCCGCTAAAGTAAGGTGGATGAAACTGCATGAAATCCCTCACTGCTCGGCCTGGCCCACCCCTGACTGACGAGCCCTCACCGGCCTCTCCGCCGAACTGCTGAGCCATGAGATGGTACATGCCACGGAGAAAACCCTCGGCCCCCGGAGCCCTCGCAGCATCCGCGGCCTCGGTAGCTCCCGGAACTCTGCTATGCTCCTCCTGGTCCCTCTGGACCCCCTGCTGGATCTCCTGGCCTCCAGCCGACTGCCCCTGCTGAGAGCGAGAACTCCTCCTCGGCGCCATTCTCGCTCCTTAAGCACAAGACAGAAAACTCAGAAACGGAAGGTCAGAATAAAACACGCGGTGCCCATGCCAGCGTCACATGTACATCATCGTTGTGGACTAGTGGACCAATACAATTACCTATGATTCTCATGTAATTCCACAACCGCGCTCTGATACCAGCTGTGACGACCCGAGAATCCGATTACCGGGAAGGCCCGATAACCCGAGACTCGCACCGCCACCCACGAGCCCGAAGACTCGGAAGGGTTAAAAGGATGGTGTGGAAACTACACAAGCATCACAAATAATTGCAGAAATTAAACAGTTATGATATTAAGCAGGAAATGAATTAACATTTTACATGGTCCTCAATAAAATAACAACAACAGCAGCAGTAGTCCACGACTAGTGCAGTGACAAGAAAGAAAAGTACAGCTACACGGGGCATCCCCCGGCTCTGACCTCTGGCACTACCTCTGGGCACCCGCACCACGCTTCCGCTGCGCTCCAGACACGCTCCCCGAAGGTGGCGCCTCACCTGAAACACGGTGAAAACACGCAGGGAATGAGTCTCGGAACAAGACTCAGTAGGGATCACTCGAACCCTACCTCGAAAAACGAGAAACCACTACTCTAGCGGTAGAAAGGTACCTCGGAAAGGAAAGCCCTGTACTCTACAGAACTAGACCCTAACGGCACGCAAACCGACACACGTGCCACGGTACGAGAAGACCGAAACTCAACGGTCGAACCGTCAAAACCCGAAGGTCGGAAACACACGACTGACAGTCTGACACTCCGTACTCAACAGGAGTACCACCCACTAGAAGCACAGCCGGTAGCGTCCCCTGACGTCTTACACCGCACCGCAGGTGAACCGCCTGACATGGTAGGTCCTACCCGAGGCGCAAACACCGTACAAGTAACTACAACAAGTGACTAGCTGGGGTCACGCCCGTCGACGTGGGTCCAACCGCCCCCAACCACGTGTGCACACACAGACCGCGCGTCCCTGGTCTGGCCCTCTGACCGGTTTTCCCCTCAGCCGGACTCTGGCTGCAAGACGTGGGGCCCAACGGTAACCGGTCCACAAACCGTCTCTAAAGGTCAGCCCGTACACCACTCCCTGGTGCGACTAGCACACGCGTACTAGTAGGCTACGACTAGTGGAGGGTCACAGAAGGAGTAGACTCTCAAGTCTCGGAAAACAACGGTGCAACTGCAGGTACGAGGAACGCTCCTTGTACCAACACCGACGCACGGTGACCAGCTGACAACAACATCTCCCGGTACACTCTGTACGACGAGAGACACACCGACGCAACCCGTACCCTTGAACGGTCCACACTGGGCCGCCCACGGAAGTACGGTCACACAGGGACCGCACAAGGATTAGAACGGTCATATCAGGACCGTTCCACCCAAGGTCCAAACGACGGATAAACGGCCAACACAGGACCGTTCAAACAGATGTGCGGCCAACTCTTGACCGCACGTGGGTGAGGAACGGTCACCCTACTGGCCGCTCGTCTCCCAACGGTAAAAAGCCTGGACGGTTAGTCCTTAGCCGCACTTGGGGAAGGGCGGCTACGGCTTAGCCGTTCAGGTGTTGTGCGGTCAGGGCCAGACCGCACATCCAACCATAGCGCTAGGGGATGTACGGCCAGCACCTGGCCGGGCAAGGGGTTATGCGGTCAGCTCCTGGCCGCACATCCCAGAGCACTGCACAACGGTCACAACCAACGGTCAAAACCCTTGGGGTTGGGCGGTAGCTGTGGGGCCGCACATTAGGATATGCGGTCCCACGATGGACCGCCCAAGCCCACTGCGCGCCAAGCCTCACCCAAAGCGCGCCGAGCCGATGAACGGTCCGAACGGAACCGCATAGGGGTTGTGCGGCCACTGGTTCGACCGCACATCGCTCACCGGCGAGAAAACGGCGAACCTCACCGGAATCGCCCAATCGGCCTCAAAACAAACCCCACGGAGGGGGAAATGGCGAGAGAAGAACCCCCAAGCCCCCTAGCATGCTCCTACGCCCTTAAACCGTGAAATCGGGGCTCAAAACGATGGATCGGACGAACTCACCCCGCGGCATGATCGACCCTTCCCGGCTCAAAATAAACCCCTCTCGACCTCGTCTCGAGCTGAAACTCACGGGGACGGAAGACATGAGGCTAAGGAACGTCACCCTACCTCCGGTCCGCGACGAAACGCTCCGATCCGAGCTCGAAGTCGCGAAGAACGCCGCTAGAATCTCGCCTCTCCACGCCTCCCACGCTCGCCGTATGCCCGCACGATCGCCACCACGTCACCCACGTCCTCGCGCCGTCGCACCGCCGCCGTCTGCAGCCGGAACGGGGGTCGGCACGGTCGAACGGGAGAGAAGGAGGGAGAGAGAGGAAGGAAGAAGAAGAAAAGAGAAAAGAAGAAAAAGAAAAGAAAAGAAAATGGGAATATATAGAAAATCCGATTTTTCGGAAAAATACCGAAAATTAGAAAAATACATTTCCGGAATCCTCGGAACGCACCGATCGCAACGGTACCACTCGTGCCTCGGGGAACTGCCCGGTTCGCCCGCAGCGAGCGTCCGAAGAAAAAGCCGAAACACACACCGGAAATCGGAAAACACGCGCGGAAAAAGCCGCGGAACGCCTCCGGGCCTCCGAAACGACTCCGGATCGCGCCGATCCGAACACGAAAGATGTCCGAAACGAAATTTCGGACACAACGGAGCCGGACGCTCCGAAAACTAGATCCGGGACCCATGAAGAAGGATCCGAAAGGTCCGGGATATTACACAAGACCTTATTTTTCTGCGTCTATGTTATTTGGCCTTATTTTTCTACTCCTATGTTATACTTAATCTTGTTTGTCTGCGCCTATGTTACAAAACCTTATTTTTCTGTGCCTATGTTATGTTGTGTCTATCTTATAAAATTTTGGCTCATGTTTACACTTTTGGGAGTATGTTTGTATATTTTAACTCATATTTATACATTTTGGCCCATGTTTATATATTTTGACCATAATTTACACATTTTAACCCCGTTTACACTTTTTGGCTCCCATTTATAAATTTTTGGCCTCCGTTTACATATTTTGGGCTTCGTCTACATTTTTTGATGTTCGTTTACATATTTTTCGATCTAATTTACACAATTTTGATCCAGCGACACTCTGATACTGAATTGACGAGAGACAATATCCCTTCTATGTCAGTCTGCATCATCTTCGTGGCCTCTAAGCCCCTCTTTGATTATGGGTTAGTCTTGGGTTACCTTTAGGTAGGTAACCCAAGATTAACTATTTTTTTACTTTGATTGAAAGTTACGTTTCATCAGATTTAAATTTGGGCAAACCACACGTTATTCCTGGATTTCAAAACTCACCTATGGAGGTGGGCTATGTCCTAACCCCAGAGAAACCTGCCATACTCTCTATATCTTATTTAATACTCTCTCTCTCTCTCCTATTAATTCTCATGGCCCAGAGAAGCCTACCATACTCTCTCTTTCTCATTTAATGCTACCCCCTTTGACTTTTAAATTTTAATTAGTGAGATAATTGATGTTATTTATAAAAAAAATTATTTTCATTGCATATTCAATTTATAGAATATAATAAAAATATTTAAAAAGTTAAATAAAATATTTTTTAAGATGAATATTAACTTAAACTATAAATAATGATATTTTTATTTTTTAAATTTAAATTAGTGAGATTAATTATGTTATATATCAAAATTATTTTTATTTTTATGATATATTTGATTTGTAGTATATATTAAAAATAATTTAAAATAAAAATAAAATAAAAAATTTAAAGATGAATAGTAACATAAACTCGTAAGTAATGTGTGTGTAAGAGAGAGAGAGAGAGAGTGACGTTAGAGATAGGGGATGGGAGAGAAGTAGAGAGAGAGAATGAAAGATATATTAAAAAAAATAAAAAATAGATATAAATATAATATTTTGGTTGTCATTATTACCAGGTTAACCTACTACTTATCAAATCACACTGGATTAAAAATAGGTTAGCCTACCTCTTAGTCCCGGATTAACTACTCTCCTATCAAGTCAAAATTAAATGGGTTAACCTCGAACTACTTTAAGCGGGTTGAGGCTCACCCTTAACCTAACTCCCTATCAAATTGAGCCTAATAAGTCTGAAGAGTCCCTCGGTCTACGGTCGAGAACCCATAGACGACGATTCCTATTTCACGTAAACAAGTGCAAAAAATGTAAACAAAATCCAAAGTGTGTGAACGATGGTCAAAATGTGTAAATGACAATCAAAAAATGTAAATAGGGGTCAAATATGTAAATACGAGTCAAAATATCTAAACGACCTCCAAAAAGTGTAAATAGGGTTCGAAATATGTAAACATGTGTCAAAAAATGTATACAAAAGTCAAAATGTGTAAACAGAGGCGAAATGTGTAAATATGAATCAAAAGTGTAAACAAATGTCAAAATGTGTAAATGGGAGTCAAACTATGTAAACGAATGTCAAAATGTGTAAACATGGGTCGGAATATATAATAGGAGCTAAAATATGTAAACGGACTCCAAAATATGTAAACATGAGTGAAAATGTGTAAATATGGGTCAAAATGTGTAAACATAAGACAAAAATTATAAATAGGGTCGAGAACTCGTACATAACGATTCCTATTTCACGTAAATAAGTGTAAAAAATGTAAACAAAACTCAAAGTGTGTAAATGATGGTCAAAATGTGTAAACGAGAGTCAAAATATGTAAATAGGGTCAACTATGTAAATAAGAGTCAAAATATTTAAACGACCTCCAAAACGTGTAAATAGGGGTCAAAATATGTAAACATGTGCCAAAAAGTGTATATAAAAGTCAAAATGTGTAAACGGGTCGAAATGTGTAAATACGAGTCAAAAGTATAAACAAGTGTCAAAATGTGTAAATGGGAGCCAAATTGTATAAACGAATGTCAAAATGTGTAAACATGGGTCGAAATATATAATAGGAGTTAAATTATGTAAACGGACTCCAAAATATTTAAATAGTAGTCAAAATGTGTAAATATGGGTCAAAATGTGTAAACATAAGATAACAAGTGTAAATATGGTCAAAATATGTAAAATAAATATTGAATTTGTAGATGAATACTGATTTTTTAAAATGAACAGTAGGGATACTGTTCATTCTGAAAAAATACTATTCATCTTCTCCGATAAACATGAACATAGCTAGAGATTTTTTTTATTTTTATTGGCATCACTATAGAATGACATACCGGAGTAGGTGCTAGAGTCCCCTTTGACATACCCTCATCTGACATAGGCAATCTACGATCTTATAAAGAGAGAGAGAGAGAGAGAGAGAGAGAGAAATAGAGATCCGAGAGAGAGGGAGAGAGGGTGTCGAATGGAGGTTTCTTGTTGGCCTCATCTTGGGCAAACGTCGTCGTCCTCACTATCTGTGAGCTTCTGGCCGGATACTGCCGCCGTCGGCCTCTGCTTTGTCGTCCTCTGCAACTCACAGGAGTGAGCACAGATAGAGGGAGAACACACAGACAAAGGGAGAGAGAAAGAGAGGGAGTAGAGAGATATGGTGTCGGATGTCGATGGCCAGTGCGGACGCCCCACTGGCCATCGACATCGTTGGAATGCCGTTAGGGCCTGCACCGGTGGCCATTGTACAATGTCGACGGCCGATGTGACCTTGACGAAGAGAGAGAGAGGGAGATAGATCATAGAGAGAGAGAGAGAAAGAGAGTGTGTGAGGTGTGATGATGTGACGTGATGTCATGGTAAAATTATCTGTGTGACAAGAATTAAACATATTTTTAAAAATATTTTGGGAGTGAGCTTGAGTAAATATTTTTTAAAATAATATTATTGTTAAAAAATTCCCTAGATATATTAAGGGGATTGTAGCTCACCTCACTAGCTAGGTAGGTGACGACGAAATGTGATAATCTTCCCTTGATGGAGTCTTTCAAAAGAGTCCCCCTGGTTATGTACGAGATTTTCTTTTTACTTTAAAAATTATAGACATATTATACTTAGATTAAGAAAAGTCAATTCTATTCTCTCTTTTTTTGGTTAGGTAAGTCCCTTTCTTTTTTAACATGCAGGGGGGAACCCGGGATCGAAACCCAAACCCGGGACCTCCCCCAAGGGAGGTTGGGGGGGGGGGGGTTTCTCGAGTTCTTTTTTCTCAAAGTAGATGTTGAATATCTCGTTCCTCTCACTTGGAATAATTAATAAATCCTCGCCACCAAAATAAAAAAAACACTGAGATAAACTCAAATAACTCATCCTGATGCAAAAACTCGGCGTCATTTATCCAATTATCACTGAGACCAAGGACTCCGACAGAATAGATGGAAGTGTAGGGACTGGACACAACAAAACTATGAACTTGTTGGCAAAAAAACAAAAACAAACAAACAAACTACGAGCTTATCCGGATCGAGCTGGTCCCTCCCTAGCTAGCCTCTCCCTCTGTGGATGGGCCAACATGTGAGGGTGGACCAGCCCAACATGGTCCCAGGAGTAGGTGATGGGGATGTAAACGGCATAATTAACATGTCTTTTCCCCTTGGTTTATCCGAAAAGTTTGCATATATGTTTTTTGACTTATAACTAAACCTATGTGCGTCGTCATTTAGACCCAGTCACTTACTTATAATTTTCCATGAATTAGATGGTTTTGTCAAGTTATCAGGGTTAAATATCGATGCTCTCTTAATTGATACTTTCCACCTACAAAACATCTCTCGACAACCATATATAACCGCAAAGCCCAATTAACAATAATTAAGTCTTTCCTTAACTCCTTTTTTGCACGTACAGCATGCCCTCCCGTTATGATCCCCTAATCTTTACGCAGATGCTGGTTCTGAATTTGCTTGTGCTCAATGGCGTTGTCGAAAGTTTTATTATTATTATTATTATTATTATTATTATTATTATGTAAATATTTATTTGAAATTTGATTTGTGCTCACTAGCTAGTTTGGAAGAATATTGCTCACACTCATGCCATCAAAAGCGCTTCTCCCCCTCCACACCGTGCCATTGCCAGGGGGTCCTCTAATTAACTTAGCCTAGGGTTTTGTCACGAGGGCCGCCAATATGTGATATCTGTAATTAACTTGTTTACCATCTCCTCCGATCTATGGGCCTTCTTGTGTCGCTTTTCATGGATGTTCTTTTGTTTAATGGCCATCGTTACAAATTTTAGTAACAGACCGAGGTTGGACGTCCTAGCTAGGTAGGAGGCCCTTCGTAGCTTATCCAGTATCATTAATTTCCCGGCAGGTCTTTGGAAGAAAACCTTGCAGTACTAGCTAGCTTCACTTTTCCTTGATCTCTGGCACAAATTAAGTTAGGTTTTATTCGAGATACACTAGCTAGGGCAGCTGTCTAGTTGATCCCATTTCAGACCCATGTGTCTCATTTATGTTGGGAAGAACCTCCACGCGCGGGCGTGAAATATGATCAGGTTTTGTCCGGTCGCTGGCTGTAAACTGGCTTAGAAATGATTGCTTAAACTTCGTGAGGAGGGAAAAATACGCCAAAATTCTAGCACAGCCTAATTATGTCAGGCCCACTGAGGTTCAGGATAATCAGGCCTGTAAGCGATCGATCCTCCCCAGCCAACTGGCAGTCCTGCGATGTGACCCAGTCGAAACCCGTCGAAAGCTTAGCCAGCACACGGGCAAGATCTCTGCGTTCGTGCATTTCGAATGTCGTAAAACTCGTCAACGGATGAACGATGGTGACGTCATCACGAGACTTATCCCGACAAGCATCAAGTTTCCCCCACGTTGCCGAGAGATCCGTCACATCCCTAGAGAGTGGATGAGTGGGCAGCGAAAGATCTCCACGATCAAGCAGGATGTCACTCTACTAATCACGTCATTTCCAAACTAGGAAAGAGGCAACGCCACTGTGACTGGTATAAATAAGTCCCCGGGGGGGCACACAGAGACAGAGATGGATACAGACAGAGGAAGACACATACAAAGAGACTCCAATGGCGTAGAAGTCATGTCACGTAGAGAGGGAAGATCGAGAGTTCATCATCTCCTAGCACTCTCCATCCCTCCGAGCACTCTCCCCATCGCCGAGCAGTGTCGCCTCTACTCCATGCTCTTTTCTTCCCCTTACCCTAGTCTCCTCTTTGTTCACTCACTCACTACTGACTTAAGCATCGTAAGATTGTCCCTTGAAAGTCTGATGATCGATCTAGTGGTCGTAGATTTTCTCAGGATGATATGCTCTTTTTTCCCAACAAACAAATCTCAAATATATAGTAAGAGGCGAAGGGAATATTTTCCGACCTCTATACTATGTATCCTCCGAGGACCTAGCCCTGAAATATCCAAGTGCTATTTCTATTCTTCCATGTATGCCCCAGTGTGGTTGAGGTTAGCAACCTTAATTGATATGTGCCAGTGGACGACAGAGTCCAGTCCTACTTGCTGCGCGGTGACACTAGAGCTTTGGAGATCTAGCTACTGCATGGGGGAGGTATCCATGCACCCGAGTAGACTGCTGATTGCCCCCCACATGGATTTGGCCAGGGTGCAGTGGAAAAGAAACCTTGTCATATATAGAGATCTTCAGATAAAGCTCCACAGGCTGGCCAATCTTCAGAAAGATTCACCAAGCTGCAAGACATGATCTTGTTATAATAATCTGCTGTGAAGCATCTTCTAAAATAGCACAACGTCGAAGTTTTTAGAAGATGCCATTTGGACATTTTAAACATGGAGGTTGTTAAAACACACGACCTTGACTTAAGTTTGCCATTTGGACAATTATAAACATGGAGCAATATATATACAAATATATATATTTCGCATGCAGAGTGCGGGACAATTATCAAAAAATAATAATAATTAACAAATTAACCAAAAAAAATCAATTGTACTTAATGAGTCAACAGTGATCAGTCTAGTAACGTAATTTCCTTTTTATGACTCTTTGTAGATATTTGATCATGATGTATCTCGTACATAACATGTACGTTGGGAGATCTCCAGGTTAGAATGTAATTCTAAAATTTTACTACACATCTAAGATGTGCAGCAAATTTAACTCTTTAACGAGGACAAATTAAAGTATTTTCTTGAGACCCAAACCAAAATCCACTTTCACCTCACTGCTCGTGCAGGAACTCCCCAGGAATTGCAAGGGAGTAAATAAACGCAGCAAGTGGTCGGACACAACAGCCCAGCTCGCATTGAATAAGAGACGTACAGAGGGCGGGGGGCGGGGCGCCCTTCTCGAAGGCCGCAGGAGTTAGTCTATCACCATCTTCTTCGTCCTCCTCCCCAATCCCAACTCCAGCTGTTCACAGATTCCACGCACGCATCGCATGTTTTTAAATGAAAAGAACACTGCAGGCAGTCTATCTCGTCTTAAATCTTTCGCATGCAGAGTGCGGGAAACTTGTGTGAAGAGCCTTCCGTTTCCTCCCTCCCTCCCTTCCCTGAGTTCTTCCCCCGTTCAAACCATGAGTCTTTATCTACTATATATACTTTGACCTAGTACGTACGTACCCATGAACCAATCAACGTCGACCATTTCGGATCGCCATTTCCCTTCTTTCAATCTGGAAGATACAGAGCGAGCGAGAGAGAGAGAGAGAGAGAATTTGTCTGTGGAGTTCCATTGTTTCAAGTCCCTTCTTCTTTTTTCACCCCATTCCTTGTCAGTCTGTCTCATCATTAACTGCATATGAATGGAGGGGGAGACGAGCCAAGATGGTGTGCAGAACGAAGAATAATGGCCAAAAATACCGAGACCTATAATATTATTATTTGTGGTAATAATAATAATATTACATATAAGAAATAATATGAGAAGCCTTGTTAGGTTAATTATATCAGTTGGCGTATCCATCTGGTGTGATGTTTCTAAATTGTCCTTGGATACAACAGCTGCCACCACCATCATGACCCCGTCTGCCCCCATTCTTCTCAGGGCGCAGAGATCGACTTTTTCCTTTCCATCTGTGTCAAAACAAGACCCTGCTCTAGCCATGAACCTCTTTAAAGGTCGTTTTAAATGCACCCCCTCATTCACCACCCCCTCTCCTTCTACATCCATAAATTAATGCGTCAGAATCATTGCTGCTATTATTATCTCCCTTATCATTTGATTTCCATGTCATTGCCACAGGTCAATATTGAAATCGGCCATGAACAGTTGAGAGCTTTCCTTGGCCAGCTTGCAGACTTCCAAAGGAATCAGAAATGCATATGAAATACCCTTATAATATGTCAATGCAATCTATATTTTGTGCAAGATCATCTGAATGTGGCACGTACTCACCACTCTCTCTTTCCTTTATACGAGAAAAGAAGTAAATTAAGTTTAGTGTTTCTGAGCTTAGGAATCTTAATTTTACGCAACTCGATCATCCGACATCGACCACGGTCAAAATAACATCGAAATAAAAACGGCAAAAAATGTAGCATGCATAAACAGTGTCACTGTAACATTTTTCAACACATCATGATATATTATACAAGGCACTCTTTTTTCTTTTTTTCTTTTTGCAACTTACAACGTACCCTCGACATGTAGAATTTCGGTGTAATTATCTATAAAAATGACTTGTTTTCCCTTCTTCACGTAAACAATTTAATCCCTTTGCCTCTCTCCACGTAAAATTTTGGGGATAAGTGGAGGGGAAGCCACGGGCAGGCATCTCTCCCTTCACTTCTTCCGTATGTACTGATCTCATATGTGTGGTGTCAGTGCTTTTAATGGAGGCCCCCGTTGCTCTCCCCCATGCAGGGCCAAACTGATCTACATTGAATGCTGTCTGTTACGTTTTCTTTGCACTTCAAGTCCACCGCACTCCCCCAATCCAGAGCATGGCATCTCGACATAAACGTCCGCACACATTAAATTGAAAGGAGACAGAAAAAAAAAATTAAGTTGGGGATGGCTGAGTGCCCACACATTCACGAGGAACCCATCTGCATGGGCACCCCTTCCATCCTTCCAAAATGAACAATACCCAATGCTTGATTATTAAAAGAAAGATGCCGATCATAACATATATAGACATATATAAGTAATGACGCACAGGAAGCAGAAAAATCTATATTCTCTATTATATGTTCATGTCTGGATGCCAGTGGCAGGGAATTGCCTGCTGAGGTGATGTGAGTCTCATCACCTGTAGAAATCAGCAATCCGTGAGTCGGTTGATTCATGGGACAAGGAGAAAGCAAAAGAACAAAGTGTTTGACCATCCCCTCGGAAAGCTGTATATATATAGAGAGAGAGAGAGAAGCCCCATAAGAAATTAATTAGTATAAAATATATACATCACTTCATCGGTTTTTCAGAGGAAACTTGGTGATGATAACATATAACATACATGGACAAGGGGTCGGAGGGAGAAGGGAGATACCAGCTTACAAGTTATATATGGCGAAGGGAGAAGGAGAATGGTGTGCCTGTTGTAGGGAGAAAGATATCAACCTGAAGAGGGGTACTGCATGTGATGGATGCATGAGAAAACCTAAACATGCAAGGAAAAGTGCACAATTAATTGGCCTCAAGGGACAAAAAGTCATTGGCTGGTAATCTAAATATACAGGCCAAACAAGGTGCATGGTGCTAACATTAGAAGACTTAAACCCAAAACTGGGAAGGACTGTGCATGTTCAATGTCTAGGGATATATCTGACACATACCTCTTGAACGCAGGGAGCTAGCTAGGAGGCAGCTACCCATGAGACGAAGAGAGCAGGAGAGCAGATGCTGGTTGAGGGGAATGAAGCCTGGTCCGAGATCACCTGGTTCGACAACAGCAACCTTGAACCATCATCCAGAGGAGACCCATGAACGGAGAAACATACCTTGACAGTCCCTGGGATGTTGCTTTCCTCATGACCTCGGACCAGACAATATTCCCCACAACCCAACCTCAATAGCGGAATCCAGAGGGAGAGGGAGAGGGAGAGGGAGAGAGAGAGAGAGAGAGAGAGAGGGATTTGAGGGGAATGAAGCCTGGTCCGATGCCTTCTTCATCCGCGTCATGCATTTCTTACACACCAGCGTTCCTCAGGTGAGGCTAAGGAGACTAAGGCATCGAGCCAGCCAACATTCCCCTCAATGTTGCCCACAGCATCTCCACAACCTTAACCTGGCCGATTTCTCAGAGAGATAGTGAAAGAGAACAGTTAAGAGGGAGAGAGAGGAAGCAGGAGAGGAGGAAGAGAGAGGGGAGAGGAGAGAATGGAGGAAGGCCTTGGGGATGGGGGCTTATGAAGGCACAGGCCGTGAGGGGAAGGCAGATGGGGGGGCATGGAGGAGAAGGGGGCAGGCAGCGGCCCTGCAGTGGTGTCACTCACCGATTTGCCCATTTCAACTTGCATTTTCAAATGGCACAAACTGCTCTGCTACTCCTATGCAATTTAATAACAACTAACCTACTACCACGGTACCCACCATCCCCGCAGACTCATTCAAAACCCCACCAAATAAATGAAAACAGGTAATAACCCACCGCACACATCCAGATACCCTTCAAATTAAATGGCAAGCATCCAACACCCACATCCACCCTCTCTCTCTCTCTCTCTCTCTCCCTCTCTCTCTCTCTCCACAAGTTTATTACCGTACCCTGTCTACCACCAAACCCCTAGGTCTTATATTTCCCATGTAACAAGGACTGGTAACTGGAGGAGGGTACTGGTAAATGGATAGGTGCACGTCGTCTCGCTTCCACCAGCTCGCCTGTTGCTCCCGGTCAACCCCACATCTGTTGACGGCGTTCTACGCCGTTTTTCTTCTCAGCTTTTTAGGACCTCCTGGCTCACTTTTATCCTCCTTTCCTTCTCTTCTCCACCACTTTCATCATTACCTTATTATTGCCCCCCCCCCCCTCTCTCGCTCTCTCAAACGAAGCTCGAAACGGCTACCCACGGAGCACACTCAAACACACGCACCTGCACTGTTGTTGTCCAAACGAAGAAGGCCAACCCTGGAAGTCCGGGAGCCCCGAACACTTCCCCACCCCCTTCAGACTGGCCGGCTTTCGTGTAACACACTCCACTGCGTACGTACCCCTACCATCTCTCCTCCCCCAGTCTCTAGACTTGTCGTCGGTCACATCCGCGCAGACAAGTCCCCCCCTCCCACCCGCCCGACCCGGGCCTGCAATCCCCGCCGCCCGCTTCAGGCAGCACCCTCTACTGATCCCTCGCTGTTTTTTAATGCAAAACTGACGGCCATATAGTATTTGACAAATTGCCCATGTCAAAAAATATCCTTCCTTCTTCTCCTCCCCCATCTTCTCCGCCCCTCTGTCCTCCAGCTGGTTAGCCTCTGCCGCTGCCTCTCGGTGCGGCCTTTATTTATCCCACAGGGCGCAACCCAACACATGCCAACAACAACATGCCATGGCTGCCGCTGCTCCTCCCACCATGCACAGTAGCGAGATGCGCGTTCCCGTTGTTGGAGTCTTCTTCCGTCGGATTCCACCGTTCTCCCCCCGAGAAACACGTTGGGCAGAGCGGACAGGAGGGACCCCCACCTCCCGCCCGCCCGGCCCGGTGAGAGCAGCCGACCCGGCCCGACCACCAGCCCCCACGGCCGACGGTCGGCTCGGTGGGCCCAACGGGCCGGGCGGGGGCCGGCGGATCACTCGCCATTGGAGGCATAAATAAATCAAATAAAATTACCATACTCCACGGCGAGGATCTTTGATTTAAATCCACGACAATGACCAATGGGATGGGAACGTTACGACGGGCTGGATTAAACTTATCCCACTCAAATGTCTCACGGGATCCACTCAAATCCGGCCGTCCGATCTGCATCAGCGTTATTATTAAATTGATGTGAAATTGTGGGCTGGATGGATCGGTGGGATTCCCTTCGTCATATCTTCTGATTCCCTTTTATTTATAACCACCCTCGCAGGTGCGCATCGTCCCGTCGTCGTCAACCCCCAGGTGCGGCAGCGCATCGGGTTCGGCGACGGGGACGAGATGGACGGCCGAGATCCTCCCGCCGGGTCGTACTCAGCGGCAGCGCCACGTGCTCTCATTCATTGCGGGGCTCGTACGGTTGGCCGTGTCGGAAGGCAGGCCCGCCACCCCACACACATCACGAGCGGGGTCCCACTTTCAGGGACGTCCACGTGCCCTGCAGCGGACGTGTGCATCGGTAAGAGGCTGTCTCCGAGGCCCCCGAGTGGGGCCCACTCGGCGTGCCATGATGTTGTAATGATGATGGTGAACAACGGGGGCCTCATAATATCGGAAGGCGGAGGCGCGGGTTCCTCGGCGGAGGCGCGGGTTCCTCGGCGGAGGCGACGGTGCCGACGCCGAGGACGCGTCGACGACGCTCCGGTAGATGCTAAAATTAAACTGCCGCACGTCGAGGGCCCCCGCGGGTGAGCGCACACACGGGAGGTGAGAGAATCCTACTTCTTCGGGCCGCGGCCTGCGGGTGGCTGGTGACGTGGAGCAGACTGGCGGTGGGGTTGTTGTCCCCGGATTTGTCTCCTCTCGTGAATGGGGTCCAACTTCACTGTGGAAGAAGTGGTATCACGAAGGTCCCACGAACGGTAGCAACTCCAGAATGTTCGTGTCCGCCACGGTGGAATCGTCGTCATGGCGTCTCTTGGTTCTATCTTTCACGAGACGATGTCTCATGGGAAGTGAAAAAGGGAGGTAGGATCAGCAGCTTTACATAATACCATCATGTGTCATGACCGCCACTCCATGCGAGTGAAACGATACATACATGCATGCCACGTTCAAAACATGAGTAAGCTGTTCGAATTAATTAGTGAGTTTAAAAAATGTTAAGGTGGTGTTAACATTTTTCTTTTTTACTCACTTTTATCATACACTTTTGTCACAGTTTCATTGAACTATGGTTATCTGTGAGGACCACCACTCCATTTGACTGAAATTGTGCACATCCAAAACACAAGAAGGTTTTTCAATTATATATTTGTTTGAAGAAATGTTTTGATATATACCACACTTTTTACCATCATTTTTGTGATACTCTTTTGTCATTGTTTCGTTTGAAAATCAGACGGCACGAAAGCTGAACTTAAATTCATTGCTCCCGAAGTTAAAGAGTTCAGCTATTCACCTTTGCAGTTTAATCTCTAGGTTAGATAGTCAAGGTGAGAGTGATTCGAAGGTAGTAAAAAAACGTGGCACTGCAACATTCCTCTTGAACACAAATCTAAATCCATTGTTTGTTAGCATTTAGATACAAAATAAACTTTTGACAAAAGTGCAATTTTGTATCGCTACATCTTGCGTTCTAAGGTGCTGGGTTTTTTTGCATATATAGTTACGTAAATATCAGTATTGTCAAATAAAATTATTCTGACTTATTATCAAAAATATCCTCGAAACAGGACAAATTGTTGCGATTATGTCTCTACCGTAACCCTTGTTAAATTAACCGTGGTTAGGTGCAAGTTAACTGGCAAAAAGACTAACCTACTCTTGAGTTATGTATCTCTCTCTCTCTCTCCCCCCCCTCTTCTCCGATAGAATCTCTCGTTGGAGGGGGAGAGGACGGCCCGTATGGGGGGCTACGAGCAAGGAGGGGGGGAGGGCGCCCGAGAGGAGAGGATGTCAACAAGGAGAGGGCGACTGGGTGGATTGCATAGGGGTGGGGGAGAGGGTTGGGCAATCGATCGTGACGCTTGGTTGGAGATGGAGACTTGCCAGAGGGGGAGAGGGGGCCGAGAGGGGTTGGGGAGTGAGAGCAGGGAGGGGGAAAGGGGCCCGGGGGGGGTGGGGGGGGGCAAGGGAGAGGTAGGGAGGAAATGGGGGTTGCTTGATGGAGGGGGAGAGGGGGCCAGAGGGGTGGGGGGTCGTTTGTGAGAGCAGGGAGAGGGAAAGGGGGGCTTGCTAGAGGGGTAGAGAGGGTTGGAGAGCTATGTCGCCTTCCTTTCCCGACCTCCGAGGGGCCCAATGATGGGGTTCTTGTCCTCGTCCGATACCTGAACGAGGAGAGGGCCTTCACGTTGGTGCAGATCTTGACGATGCTTCTCTCCCACCTGAACCATATCGCGAAGAGGAGGCTAGAGGCACCGATGTCCGACGGCATACGTACCTTGACGCCACAGCCATTGCGGGTCTACAACCACTGCACTTGATGCACGACACCGCCACCACCACGCTTTGGCCTTCAACGATGGCAGCTAGGGTGGCGCCCTCCAAATCTCCATCTGTTGACCTCGGGTGAGGGTGAGGGGCACCCGGACAGAGAGGGGGAAAGGGGGGTCATCGGAGGTGGCATCTGGCTCTAGGTGGCCGGCCAAGGTGAGGGGCACCGAAGGGGAGAGGGGGAGGGAGGGGGGTTGCTAGCCCTGGGTGGGGAGAGGGGGGAAAGGGGGTCACTGGGGTTGGGAAAGAGGGGACCGTCGAGTACTCTCTCTCCCTCCCCCTAATAACTGGAAAATTTTTGGGTATTTCACATAACTTAACCGCTGTCGTCGCATATTCCTCGAAATATTCCACTCGCGTTGACAGCCAAGAACCGTAGGGACATAATCACAATCATTCGTCTTATTTCAAGGGTATTTTTTTAAAATAAATCTAAATGAGGAGCTTATTTGACAATACAAATATTGACTGGGGTATCTGCAAAAAAAACCCTAAGATGGTTTAAACTATATAGCGTTGACAATGTAGGAAACATATCCATGCATCATAGACAAAATGTGGTATATTATCAAGTATAAGGTAATATACCAACGTCAGAAAAATAATTAGGATTTTTGCAAAAATACCCGCATTACAAATTTATTTGCAAAATTATCTCACTTAGTTTCATATTATTTTTAGTATATTATTTTTAGTAACTTTCTTATATTAATATATATCTTACAAAGAATATTCTATTTTCACCTATATACTTGGGCCCCTTTTGGTAATCGGTTGGGATAACTTAATCGACCCGACAAGGTCGATTATGTTACCCCTGGCCGGTTAGATGGGTATGGGTGAGGGGGAGGCGAATGAGAGGTGGGGCCCGGTGTTCCCCGGGTAAGTTAACCGGCCGACAAACTTTTTATCAAATCGGCCCTTAATGTTTTTGGACAAAATTTTCCTTATAAAAAGAGTTATCAACATATTGTGCCAAAGAGAGAGAAAGAGAGATAAAGATATAGATATATGAAGAGAGAGAGAGAGAGTTTATCAGAGAATATTAGTACTTTGCTTTTTTTTCTAAATTTAGTTAAAGACTGAGTAAAGTTAAATAAGAGTTTTTAACAAAATGCTAATGGTTAGTGGCGGCAAGATTATTTTTGAGAGAGAGAGAGAGAGAGAGTTTAGGAGAGATTAGTATTTTGTTCTTTTTCTAAATTTAGTTAAAGACTAAGTATAATTAAATAAAAGTTTTTAACAAAATGCTAATGGTCAGTGGCGGGAATATTATTTTTGCAAGCATTGTTATATAGCAAGGTTATAAAAAATAATATAATAATAGGAGGAACAATTTTATAAAAACTTGTGAGGAGGGTATTTGTGCAAAAATCCCAAATAATTATCCTATAGGAGACTTACATTTTACTGCACATCAAATTCTTGAGAAGTTATTGAGAAAAAGGACTGGAACAAAGCTTCTAATGAAAAAAAATGTGCTTCCATAAAACTTTGCAAATATGGAGTCAAGAATGGCCATATGTGGGGAGGATATGCCTTATATCGTAGATAGGACTCTCTTCACTACAGTCAAATTGGGATTATGTTGATCCTTCTACCCACTGATCAAACATCCAAGGGACAGGGCAACTGCTTTTGAAGAATAATGGCTGATGGGATAGAGTAGAGGAAGTTAAAAGAACATGATGACAACAAACAGAAAGCCAACTTTGTCCATCAACAGGATGCATGCCCGCATGCAGCAAAAGCCAATAGCCCAAGAATGAAGGTGACGAGAAGAATGTCATCATATTATGATTTATGACCACCAATACTTCCTGTTACACTCATCAAGAACCATAATAAAACTATTTTCGGCAACCCTTTTTCTGCAACCGCGAACGATCAGATCTCAATGAATGTGAACAACTATATGATACCATAGCATTCAAGTAGATGACAGATACAATCCAGTGGCAGAAGATTACACATCAGATGGAATGTATGAGCTGCTCACATGACGCCTCTTTCACAATTGTTCCTGTTTTCGCAAATGGATAAGAAGAAATATGGAGCAGCGATGAGAAGCTTCAAACAAGAATTCGCAAGATATCTGAATATTTCGACATAGTATCTACCTCTTGCGTGGCAGTTAAAGACTTCATGGTTCCCTTTTGATTGGAGGCGAATAATACTTGGGCTGAACATGGGCTAAGGGCAATGAGCTTATGAGTGGAATGACAGAGTATAAGTCTACATTGTAGAAACTGTTCATACAGGTGAGAATCAATCATAGATTGTTCTGACAAATAGAATGATCAGACACAATCTAAGATTCTGAAGAACAAAAAGAAAAGTCCGACAACTCCATGTATTGAGCCTTCTGATATGCTTATATCCTTCGCCTGGTTACACCATCCTGAACTGGAGAGTACGCTTCAAATCAACTCAGAAGCCTGATTAAACAGCTGCTTGTTCTAGCCATTTATCCTTTCTAACAAACACCGACATCCAGGGTCGGTGCTTTCATATTGTCGCTCAACATACAATTAATCCAAATAATTATCCAACTCCAGACCATAACATTACTCCAGTTATGGCATCGAAAATAACAAATACAACTTGCTCGGGTCTCCAACCCCTTGACGGTTTTTCAACATTGCATGTTAAAAATGAGTAGAAGTACTATATAAAATGGCACAGATGTAGATACATTTTAAATTGTTTCTATTTGATCACAGGTATATACAATATGCTAACAAAATATCAGCACCTGTTTACAATGTGAAGTTTACAATGTGAAAGAATCTTGGGCTATCCTTGCGGCACCTCTCAAACTCTCACAAAATACACAAAAAGGGGTGCTGCGCCTTTGCAAGAATTTGCGTGAGCTAATGCTTACTCTCGCACAGGAAAAACCTCCTCCAAAAATTTAACAAAACGCTTTGCGTACAACTTTGGTTCAACCGCAGATATCGTCATAGGATCAAACCTCAATGATTTGTAAGCATGTTCAATTTTCTTTTTCATATTGTAGTCCTGGAGTATATCAATAATCCCGAAGTAAAGAACAACATCACAGACGGTGAGATTAATCCCAGTTGACTCTGGACACTCACTGCACTGACGCTTGCAGTGAGCTTGGGCAGGCATGTTGACACCCAGCTGCACCCTTAGCCTGTTACCACAAACAAAATATGCAGTACAAATTAAAATAAAAGCTTCAGGAAGAAACGTTTGGGTCAATCTTTGATGAATGTAAAAAAAACCTTGAAACATTGTTGGATCCAACACACAGCATCTTAGAAGGTCATTACAATCCACAAAAAGGCTAAAAGAAAAGTACCGCTTTTACGGGCTCAACCTGGATTTCACTAAGATGGCGCAAAGATAACAGCATATAGCATATCAACTTAATTGGTACTTAACTGAAATATGTAGCTAAAAACCAACAACCTTTTCTGTATACCACAAATTACTCTCAAAGAGACAAGTACAGCGATGACAAATTCTATAAAACATCAATCAGTGGTCTCCTGAAGGTGGATTTTGATGGTGTAACAAAAATTGGAATGTTTTCTTTTTACATTTATCAACTATTCTGACTTTTAGTACCTCAACAATTGAAATATTCTCCTTACAGTAATCACAAATCACATTCTCTTTTCTCATGTGTGGAAATCTGTATAGATTTCAGTTAAGAAAAATCAAGTACAATCACATGAAACCTTTATTTACATTAATAACATTTTTTTACTTTTATTTTCAACATCATGAAGCTCTTTATCCTAGCAGGATAGTCAAGTTGAAGAACCAATTATATCATAATACAAAATGAAATAACTCTGGTTTTTATGGATATTGGCTACTTGCTTGTTTTTCTTTCCTGTTTTAGCATTCAAGTCGTACTATATTTCATCTAACAGAACATCATCCGACTCTTCTTTGGTCTACAGACTTTCTAGCCCAAACTGGAACCCAATTTCAACTGAGAACATCTTTGGTCCACGACCTTTCTAGCATTGGGGAATGCTATAGTGCCACACATTTTTGTCATACTCAAGTTTAGTGCTCCTGAGCTCGGGAGCATCAAACTTAAGTTACTTTCTTCCTGCTGAATTGGACGGCAGGAAAAAAGGGTTGGCAAAAAGTATGATAAAAAGTGTGGCACCATAGCATTTCTCTTCGCCTAATAAACTATTTTCAAAACTCTCCATGTTAGCTACCTGAATGTCAACCGTCCTGAATGTACTCATTTCTGATGCACTAAGATTGCATATCTATGGATGAAACTGCCATCTATATGTTGCCAGTTGCCTCCTAACTGGAATGGAGAAACACCACATATCACGCAGATATTTTATTTGCAAGAAGGATAGTGCAGGGAGCTGCCTCATTGCTCTGAGACGTATTCACTCCAGACATGAGGAACTAACATCCATGAATAAGACTACCATCTCATCGGTGATGACTGGTGCCAAAAGAATGCCAAAATTCCATGTTAGAATACTCCCAAATTGAAAAAAGGGAAAAATCAGAATATGCTTAAAGTAGAGGAGCCCTCTCCATTCATTATCTTAAGGTTTTTGAGTTGGATGGCCCAATCTAATAACTCTAACATGGTATTGGAGCGTATTGTCATGATCTAGGCTGAGCACCCTATATTATTCATGGTCTACATGATAAAGCCTAAATTGCTCTACACATGAAGGGGCATGCTAGAATAGACGCACATTGAAAAAGGGACAAAATCAGAATATGCTTAACATAGTGGAGCCCTCTCCACTCATTGCCTTAAGATTTTAAGTTGCCCAATCAGTAACTCTAACACTCCAGAATTGAGATAGAGTTGGATGGAAGAAGCGTGGGACACAGTAAAGATCATCACAGGGTTTGGAAGAAAACACATTTCTAATGCAAGTGGAATGAAGTCATGATGAAACAGCTGATATACCACAAGTTGGCCACCGCTGACTATTGAATATAGAATATGGTTCGTATGTAGCAGAAGAATGAGTGACGGCTAAGGATACTACCGCATCATTATATTCTGATCAAGTTCTCTTTTCATGATGACCTTTGGATCAAAAGATATTCAGTTCTCCGCAGATCACATTCATGAATCCCTATCAATATGGGGACCTTTGGGACTGGAGCTCAAAGACACATTTTTAATGCACTGGAAGACATATCATGGAGGAATCCTGGACTCCACTGAATGATTATCAGCGACATCAAGAGTTAAGAAGTTGACAGGGCCAATAATAATAACTAAAAGTTAGTTTCGTGTTTTAACGTCTCTTTTTCCTAAGAATGCTCCATGATGGTTGTTTAACTCACGGAATATAACAGATAATTAATTAGGGGGAGGGGAATAAAAAGAGACAAAGTTATTCAAAACATGAACACATATGTTTATTGACCATGCATATAAGAGCCGGTTACGGCACATAAGTTAAATATTCCGTGAATTGAGTTTATCAGACGATTAGGGTTCGAGTACTAGACAATTCCCCACCGACCGCAGTCGGTGTTTATTTACATCGGTGCGAGCTCGAATACCCTTGATTAACTGCTAAAGAAAACCCTCGATTAACACAAAGTTATTTGTGATGCTAAAGGCATTGCCCTAGGCACTAGGTTGTGCATGTCGATGCCGGGTGCCGGGAATCTTTCAGGAGAGACTACGGACTCAACCGACGTAGTGACGGGAACTGAGGTGGACCCCCAGACACAACCCCAAGGTTCAAGGCTGCCATGTGTTGCTCATCTGACCTCCATGTGACTAATTGAGTCTCGAACCACCATAATTATCTTTGCATGATGCGAAGCATGGTGTTTCATGACTCGAGCATTCACAGAATTTTATGGAGTCATACTCACATGGCCATAAGTATATTTCATAAAGTATTATAAGGTGTACAAGATATTGCGAGAACATTTCATGAGTAGAGACTTGTCGACAAGTTTTTTTTTTTGATTGCACATGACCCTTTGTTCATAGGCCATTAGGGTTTTGATCATACATGACCCCTTTGCTCATAGGCAGTTAGGGTTTTGATTATACATGACCCTTTGCTCATAGGCAGTTAGGATTTTGGTTGTACATGACCCTTTGCTCATAGGCAATTAGGGTTTTGATTATACATGACCCTTTGCTCATAGGCAATTAGGGTTTTGATTGCAAATGGCCTTTTGCTTATAGGCAATTAGGGTTTTGATTGTATATGACCCTTTGCTCATAGGCGATTAGGGTTTTGGTTGCACATGACCCTTTGCTCACAGGCAATTAAGGTTTTGATTGTATGAGCCTTTGCTTACAGGCAATTAAGGTTTTGGTTGCACATGACCCTTTGCTCACAGACAATTAGGGTTTTGATTGTATATGACCCTCTGCTCATAGGCAATCAGGGCTTGCACAAGTGTCCTGGCCATACCCAGGGTGTTTACATAATCACATCACAGGGATTTAAAGACTTCTCTACATAGAGAGATTTTCTCTAGGTTACACAATTCACAAAATGAGTTGTGATGCACATGGGTTTATGACATACCCTCACAACACAACCACAACACGAGGCTTTTAAACAAAGCACAAGCACCAAACACAAGCTCCGCTCCCGTTGCGCTCTGGGTTCTCTTCTTTTTTGTTCTCTCTCCATGTGTGTGTCCCAAATGGACCCCACTGGGGTATTTATAGAGCCTCGAAGGACTCTGGCAGTTACACCCTCCGTCGGGACCAAAACAAGGGATTTGTGAGTTGATCTGGGCCAAAACCCATGTGGGAAGGATGGAACCGGTCCAAAGCCCCATATAGGGGGTGGAACCGGACCAAAACCCCATGTGGGGGGGGGGGGTGGACCCGGTCCAAACCCCCCATATGGGGTGGAACCGGGGCAAAACCCCCATATGGGGTCGGAACCGGGGCAAACCCCCCATATGGGGGTGGACCCGGTCCAAACCCCCACATAGGGGTGGATCCAGGCTGTTGCTACCCCTTTTGTTTCAAATTTGGTTAATTTTCCCCCTTAAATAAGGGCTGCCATTGTTGTTGTTGTTGCTGAACTTATGATTGCAGAAGTGAAGGATGAGAGAGTTTTGCCTTCAAACTCTGATGTTGTTGCCGCTGTTGCTGCTTCTTTGTATTTTACAGGCCTGCTTCTTGTAAGACCATTATCATTCAAAGTTGTATCCTTATCCATGAAGGAACCCTCCCTTTCAAATGCTAAATGTTGCAAGATTTAGCACCAACCACCTCACTGGTGAATTCCTCTTCTGAGATTACATATTTGCCACCAAAACTCTTCTTCTTTAAGAAAAATCCTTTGGGACCTAACTGTGAATTGAAGGGATGCAAAGAACCTGAGCTGATGATGTCTATAGACATAAGATCAGTTGATGTTGGTTGAATTGAAACTTCCATTCCTTCCTTCAATCTGAGATCTTGAAGAATCTTCTCATCAAAGCATGTAGCAAAAGACACCTCACTATTTCTTGCCCAAAAGAATATCAGGCACATCCGGTGTCAGGACACTAACAACTCTGTCGGGGATCTCTTCTTCGCCAGTCACTTTACTTGAAATTATGACTGTTGGTCTTTTATTAGACTTTACTATGAACTGCTTTCAACTCAGGTACATAAGTTATGAACCCACAAATTTCTGCAGGACTGATAACCTGCCAACTTCCTAGATTGGCTATTTTTTTTTTAAGAATAGGATCCCCATGGTTGACAAGCACAGAAAGTGTTGCTCCTGATCCTGCTCTAATCAACTCCTCTGTTAGAAGATCAACATATTGTTTATCCACTCCTAGTAATTTGCCAAGATACTGTGCAGCCGGCTGTATCATTTTCTGGTAGTGTTGAGCCATGCCAGGAAGTGTAAGCCAAGAATAGCTTTGGCTTGCAAGGTCCATTCTCGATCATTTTGTTTATATAATTCACATACAAGAAACCAGTTTTTTGTGCACTATTTCTTGATTGTTGTCCATTGACAAGCATACATTTTGAAGCCTCAATGAGATGAAAATCAAATGATCTGCTGCTGTAACTGCTTCTGTGAGCTGCTACCACTGCTGTTCACTTGTTTTTAGCTGCTGCAAGGGTGTTGCTGCTGCTGGTATTATGTTGCTGCTTCACTTGTTGCTGCTGCTGCCACTGAGCTGCGGCCCTTGTGTTGCTGCTGCTATTGAGCTGCTGCTGCTGCCACTCAGCTGCTGCTGTTGCTATTATGTTTCTACTGCTGCAGCTAGTTTAACAGTTAGGCTGCTGCTTAGCTGCTAATGCTACCTCTGTTAGCATGCTTTTTGCTGGTCCTTCATTAGGAAATCAGTGCATTGCATGCTAACTATGGTAAAATACTTATTTAAGGCTTAATCAGCCTCATTTGAACCTTAATCAGGCCTCAAAACCCTTTTAACTAAGTGTTTAGGGTGGACCCGGGGCAAAAACACTCCCTTGGGGAGTTGGAACCGGGGCAAACCCCCTTGGGGGGGGCTGACCCGGGGCAAATCCTCCCTTTGGGGGTGGACCCGCGGCAAACCCCCCCAAAAGGGGTGGACCCGATCCTAAACCCCTATAAGGGATGGAAAATAAAGTTGGCTGCCCCTATAAATAGCTCCTCCACTGTTCATATTTCACATGAAGAGAGGGAAATTGACGTTTCCCACGTGTGTGGTTTGGTGATTTTGTGCTAGGTGGGGGGGCTTTCATATCAATGACTTCACCTTCCTCACCCATTTCACTCACCATGTATATTGTGAAATTTCAAATTCCTTGACAGAATTTAACCATCCTTGGGTGCCTTTTCCCCTAACTACTTTGAGGGGATAACAATTAGGGATTATCCATGGTTCCATGTTAAGATCAGCTAGAAAGAATCTTGTGCTTGGGAGGTTAACTCAAACACAGCTAGCATAATTCTCATGAAAGTGGAAGTCTCCAAAACCAGATACAAAGAATGTTGAACTGGTGGCATGCTCCAAAGACCACTATCAGTGTAATTCTAATGAAAGGAAGTGCTAGTCCTTGAGACATAGCACCATTCAAAAAACGAGTGTGCATCAAGTTTGGAAACAAGCAGTGAAAGTTGAGGCCCTGTTTGGTTGAAGTATCATATTCGATTCCTAGTTCGTAGACAAAGCTGATTCGAAATTGTCTTTCATTCCAAGGGGCTTGCACTTGTATCCATGTGCTTCATATTAGCCTGGAGTTCACTCCCAGCAATATAGCTATACCTATGCTATCACGTCAATCCCATGGGCCTCTTATCCATTCTTGTTCCTATTCAAGTTGGGACTTCCATTCCCAAACTTCCTTTTCCCCTTTTCTAAGATTACCCTCCCTCCATTCCTCCGAGGAGCTTGCCTACAGTATTAGTTTTCAAAGTCATGTTTTTACAATACACAATAACATTATTTAAATTGGGTATGATGCAGACTTTTGTTTTTTAAGGAACATGTATCACTATAGAATATCAAATTTCTTTTGCCGACTTGATCGGCCTGCACGTGTCCCATGACCGTGGAGGCCTGAGATGGAACGAGGTTGAAAGATGTCAATACTCTGCCACAGTCTGCAGTGGGTTGCCTCAGCCACGGTGGCTCCCTTCTCTGATGATGTGATTGCGGATGACGAGGCAATGGGGGAGTCAATCCACAGTAGCATTGGCAACGATGCCCTCTTCAACTGCCACAACAATGAGGAGCACGGCAGCAAGCTGCTGCACAAGTGGATGACGAGCAGTGGACCCGTGGTGTTAGTGTCTGAAAGACAAAGAGAAAGAGCAAGGCCGAGAGAGAGAGAGACCGAGAAAGAGAGAGGAGAGTTCGATGCCTCTGTTAGGCCGAACCTCCCTCTTATGTTTCTGTATTACTCCAATAAAAAATAAATACAAGAATACACCTCATAAGAAGGGCAGCCATAAAGAAAAAAGAAAATTACAGAATAAACCCTGAAAGACTGAAAATTACAGATGTACCCAAACTACCATTAACTATCTACTTCTCAACAGTGTCCTTAAGCCAGAGCAGCTCATTGAGGCTGGATATTGATGGGCGTCCTTTCTCACCAGACCCAGTCCTCCACTGCCAGATCCAAGCTGCAACACGAGATCCAGGCTCCAAATGTGTCCTTTCTGAGCAGATCCAATCCCACCACCACCAGATCCGGTCCTGTGGGTCTCTTCTCAGCAGATCCAGGCACACCAACTCAGACCTGGGCCACTGCGAGCATTGCTGGTAGCAGGGCAGCTCCCCCTGCCCCTTCTTGCCAGAGACCACCATCTCCTAGACTCCTACCATCTCACATGACCCCGCAGCCTTCTTTGCCATTGCTGACAGCAGGCTGCTATTGCCACCTCCTCACTCTCACCCTGCGGCAATAGCATCACCTCCCTTGGGTGTGGGTGAGGCGAGAGATCACTGGGGTGCAGGAAGAAGAATGGGGGAAGAGAGAGAAAGAGCTGTAAACAGGCTGCTGTGTGAGAGGTTGGGTGGGTCGGGGTGCTCAATAACATTTTCAATACAAATTCCTACCAGTATTAAATTTAATATTGTTATGAGCATTTTTGTGAACAATTTTTAAAATTGAGACAATGCAACCAAACACCTAAATTAAACCCTTTTAGTATCAACATGAAAAGTGATATTGATACAGGTGATTAATACTATAACCAAACAGGCCACATGCATTGACAAAAGTTTCTTGCAATTGCCCTACCACATTTATTATCATGAACTTTTACATAGCACAAGCCAAGATGAAAAGTTGAAATTTCCTTGAAGAGAAAGGATGTTATCAACCTGACAGAAATCAGCGTACAGACTAGAATAGTCATTTTGAAAGTTGAAGACCTGATGCGGGACAGAATCTCCGAATGGGCTGATTGTACTGAACCCGACGAGGGGCCTGCTATTGGGCCAGACTGGGCTTCACTTGGTGCTGCCGGGCTCGTTATTGGGGTTGGTTCCTCTGGGCCTAGCCGGGACCTGTGTAGAGTTGGCCTGTAGCGTGGGGGAAAAAGAACGGAGGAACAGAGGGAGGAGAAGAGGAGGCGGGGCTTGAGCTGTCGTTGTGGCAGCTGAAACCGGTGGGCCAGCGGACGAGGACGACGGACCACGAACTGCTAACGGCACTGGAGGTGGCTGGCGGGCCGGGAAGGAGCTACGGGCGGAGCCGGGGCGCCGCAACGGGGTGGTGGGGCCACGAGCAGCTGGCCGGCAGGTTCGTACTCAAATGAATCCGACTAGGCGACGGCTCGCTGAAGAGCGGGGATCAAGCTGGGTCCGCGGAGGCCGTGGGGATGGGAGGCGAGCGGCCTCTAGCGTGGTCGACACGGCGGCAGGGAGGGCAGCGTTGACTGCTACAGGCACCGGCGGCGTGAGGGCTGGCAACCGCGCCGGTGGAGCCTGAACGGTGCACAGGCGGCGGCGGAGGTGGGAGGGGTGGTGCTTGGAGCTTGCACGGGACACCCTGTAGGCCGCAGACAGGAGAGCTGGGGCGGCCACGGGAAATGCAGACAGCGGCGACGATCGGAGCTGGGGTCGCCGGTGGTGGCGCAGGCGTTGGGATGAACGCCGACACTGCTTCTTGTTCCTGCCAACGGTGCAAGGTGAAGCGGCTGCGGTTGGCGGTGGTGGCACAGGAGGAACGTGGGCTGCAAGTGGTGACCGGCAGGGGGGGGCACCGCGGGTAGCTCTGCACGACGGACAGGGGAACGGGAGGGGCAGTGGGGATGGTCCGGTGGTGTCTAGGTGGAGGTGACGACAGGAAGGAGGAGAGCGCGGCCGGTGGTACGGTGGCAGGGTGGATACTGGCGCAGGGGTAAGCGACGAGGGTGTGCTAGCTCCCGCTGGGGTGAGCGACGAGGGTGTGCGTGGGCGGTACAGACAGACAGGGAAGAAGAGGGGAGTAGAGAAGGGATGGCTGCTGGCGGGCTCGCGGCAGACGGGCAAAGTGAGAGAACAGGGAAGGGGGGGAGAACATGCAACGTGGGCGCACAGGGAAGAGGGGGGGGGCGCCGCGGTGGTGTGGTGGACTGCTGGCTGAAGAGAGAGAGAGAGACCGCGACGGTGGACGGGTTGGCTCGTGGCTGGGGGGGGGGGGGGGGATGCTGCAGGGCAGGTCGTGGTGGCTGGCGCCGGCGGGCGGTGGCTCCTCCGTGAACGCGGCGGGACAGGCGGGGCTTCTTGCGGGAAGGCTTCACGAGTGCGGGGGGGGGGGGGGGGGGGGGGGGACAGGGCCGGCGGGGACGATGGCCACGATGGTGGCGGAGGAGGAGGGTCGTCACTGCACTGCGGCAGTGACGGCGTTGGGGCGATCTGCTGCTCGCCCTCCCGGTGGCCGCAGGTGGCGGGGATCGCAGCCGGCTACGGTCCTGGCTGGGAAACGCCGGTGGGCCCTGTGGCGGAGGAGGTCATCGGCGGCTGTTGTCGGCGGTTGGGTCCCGTCGTCTCTGCAGCAGGTGGTGGGGTGGTCGCGAGTTCGCCCAAAGGGGGGGGAGAAGTTTTAAACGCGAAGGTGGGAGGGAGGAAGAAGAGGAGACTCGCGTGGGGGGTGGTGGGGCCACAAGGGGGGGTGCGAACGCGGGAAGGAAATGCAACGTGGGAGTGGGGGCGACAGGGAACAATAAATGTTTGAACCGGAGAGAAGTACGCGGAGGATTAGACAAGGATGGCAGTATCGGTTTTGGATTCGGTTTCGACTGAGTCCGAAACCGATACGACTCGGTTTCGGTTTCGGTCGAAACCGGTCGAAAACCAGTGAAAAGGTTCAAAAAAATAAAAATAAATCAAAAAATCATAAATAAATAGAAAAATAAATAAATAATCACATAAAAATCAAAAAATTCATTAGACATGCATTTGATTGTAAAGAACTTAGATTAAGTGCAATAAACATGAAGTAGGCATTGAAGTTCAAACATTGAACATGTTAAACTAATATTCTTGAGTGCATACTAAACATGAATTAGGTTCAAGCACAGGGGAATAAACCTAATTAGACACAATAAATGTTACAAAAATTAAATGATCTTTACCTAAATGAGGAAGCACTAATATGGGTAATAACTAGAACCTTCTCCCTTATCGTCTGGCTTTTGATGTTGATACCCATAAGAAGGTTGCATGTATTGTGTATATTCACTATAACCAAACAATGAGATAGCCAAATCTTGTATCCCTCTTTGGATCCCTCTTGGAGTGTAAGGTTGTCGACTTGATTCGAATCCAGAATCAGCGTAAGAATCTTGAGGATGAGAAGAGGAACTGGATGGAACTTGATGGAACTGAAAATTTGGTTCATGACCCCACCCATAAATGGCTGCTTCATGTTGGCCACCTTCATAACCAGATGGATGTCCATATTGACTCTGTGAATCATATCCTCGCTCACCCTGACTGTATCCTCTGCCTGTGTCTGCGTGGAAGGAGGAAGGAGCACCAACAGTGCCACCACCAGTAGTAGCACCTGTAGCACCTGCAGCTGCACTGGGATCATCATCATCATCGTCATCACCATCAGAAACCAGTCGTCTTTTAGCCTTTGGAGATGCTTTTTTCTGTTTTGGTGTGATTTCTTCAGTCACCCTTGACATGAATCCTTTTCCCCTTGGCGCGTGCCTCAGATAAATCTGCTTCAACTGGTCAATTGTCAGGTCCTCTTGAGCAGCAGCACTTGTCCTCTCAGTTAGCCCATGCACTGATGTACTTCTTCTTAAGGATGTAGGTGACTTGCCCATTCTAGGAGTGATTGGCCTGCTATCTGAGTCTGAGTGTCTAGCTGGCTGAAAATCAGGCTGTTGCTCAGTGTCATCAACAAACAAAGTTGGGTCCCTTCTCTGGTGTGCTTGAGTCTCTCTGACCCTCTTTGTTGCTCTTTTGAATTCTAAATCTCTTGGCTCATCTTCATCTAGTATGCCCTCTGCCCATCTTCTATTATCATCATAAAAAACGGGCTCATCAATCTGCTCTCGTGTCTCCACCCAAGACTGCAAGGGATTCTCATCATCAAATAAAACGTCCACATCAATTTATGGCATTGCATCCTCTGCGACGCATTTGTCTCTCAACTGTTGTCTTATCTTCATGTTCTTTATTCTCAGTCTCATATTATAGTGACAGTAAACCAATTTTTCTAACCGTTCAACCTTTAGCCGATTGCGAACCTTTGAGTGTATAAGACTGGATGTGCTCCAATTTCTTTCACATTGACTAGCCGATGTTGTTTGACTAAGCACCCTAATTGCAATGAACGTCAATGCATTATTGCCCACATCTCGGTTGTTCACCATTATCCACCAGTCAGTTGTTCTACCAACCATAAACAAATAAATGTAAGGTGTAGAAATACATATTGAGGTTAAGAAATCACAAAAATAAAATATATTTGGGCTCACTCTTCCCACAGCGTATTGCAATTGGGAGTCAGAATATGTCCCAGTCCTCATTCTATAATTGTTCATCTACAAAGATAAAGTAATAGATTAACATAACTACTTAAGTAAATTCTATACCTCTTATTAATAAAATCAATAAAGGTCAACTTCTACTTCGGCCTGAAGTCTCTTTTCTGGTGTCCTCGATAAACGACCAATGACTTTTAAAGTTCCTTGGAGCACCTCGCCATCAACATGTGCATCGACATCGTACATAAATCGAGGGTTGAGGAAATAACCTGCATTTGTGTATAATTAACTAAATGTTAGATATAAAATAATATATAGGCATTACCCTCATTTAAGTACAATTAATCACTCACCAGCTGTATGCAGGTCGTAGTGTAATGTGTTGTCCCATCTCTGGTCAATCATTTTCCACCATTTTGCATAATGTCTGGGAAGGGAATCCTGCAACTCTAATTTGGCACGGTCCATGGCCTCGTACAGATAGCCCATATCATTCTTCTCGTCGCCATCCACTATTCTTAGGACCTTCACGAGAGGTGTGACTACTTTCATGTACCGTGAGACCCTGCCCCAGAATTTGTTATCTTCCACGATTTGGCAGACATCCAAATATTCCATCTGAGCATCAACATTGCCCTTGTTGATGTATTCCCGCAGGGCATTGTGGTACATGGAAGCTTTCAGCTCATTCTTATACCTGTGCAAATAAATGAAATTTGAATCAAATATTGTTACACATGAAAGGCAGAATCACACGGGATCGGATCGGATCGCCCGATCCGATTGGATTTTGGGGTAAACGAGCCGATCTTGATCCCATGTGAACCGATCCAACCTGGGATCGGCCTAGGATCGCCCGAATCGGCCCGGATCGGCCGATCCTAGGCGATCCTAGGCCGATTCTACAGTTTTGGGGGGGTTGTACTCCAAAAAAAATACTGTATCCAGTGTGCATTTTTCCTGTGGATTCCAGTATCATCAGCTATATGTTAATACTTACAACATTAGATGGGAAACCAACATCAAAAGAGACAAATGTCCAGTTTTGAGAGCTGTAGGGACAATTTGATTAAAGTAAAAAGCAAGATTTTTTTATTCACATTATTTCTAAGTTTAAACCATGAATTATGTTATGCATTAATATTGTTTTTTCAATTAGCTTTCTTAATCATGTCTCCTCATAACCCTTTTTGTTTCTTTTTACATTCTGCTATTTTTCAGTTAGGCTTTGGAACTTCCAAGGCCTTCCCAGTCATTTCACTACAATCTATAAGAACTTCCAGTAAAAAATCCTCACATTTGTAGGTGAGAACTTCCAGTCATTTCACAGCAAGCTAGTTTTCAGTTAGGCTTTCATAACAATGCCCCTGTTATAAACATAAATTTTCTTAAGAAGGAGGAAGAAGAGGAGACTCGCGTGGGGGGTGGTGGGGTCACGAGGGGGGGTGCGAATGCGGGAAGGGTGCGAACACGGAAGGAAATGCAACGTGGGAGTGGGGGCGACAGGGAACAGTAAATGTTTGAACGGAGAGAAGTACGCGGAGGATTAGATGGATAGAACAGTGGAAGGGGGGGAAAGGCTTCACACCTAGGGCTTTGTGCCCCACAGAAACCCTTCACGGGAGGAAGACGGCGGCTCCGCTCAAAACTCTATCTTTTCATTCTTTTTCATCATGCCCAAAAAGGAGAACTACATGCGTATTTATATTGTAGGAAAACCCTAGTGATCTCCTCACAAGACTAAAGACCAAAGTGTCCCTGAGACCTAAAATAGTGCTAAAATTACACCAAAAAATACACAATAAATAGAAAATACATCAAATGGGCCCCTAATGGGCCTCCCTCTCAAATAAAATAAAAATACATAATAAAAATGAAAATGACACCAATAAGACTCCGATCGCCTGATGTCTCGAGTCTCGCTCCGCGTTAAGACCTCTAAATGGTTGCTCCTAAATCTGTCTTTCGGCTTTCTCTTATAGGGCACAAGCACCTTCCCCGGAATTTCAAAATCTCTGGTGGATTATTCTTCACCTAATGAAGTGCAATAACTATCATGATATCAAACTAATGAGGTAAACTATGAAGCTTTATGAGAGAGTAATTGAGGAGCATCTTAGGCTTGTGACTAATGTTTCTAACAAATTCAACCTAGGTATATGATAAGTAGATCCACTACAGAAGCTATTTTCTTATTGAGACAGTTGGAGAGGTATAGTGTAATGAGGAAACATCTACATATGATTTTCATGCTCAAGTACCAAGAGCCAATTTGGTGAATTTTAGAGAAGAGGGGACTAAGGATATATTAATGTGGTTAAGGATATGTATGAGAACTTTAATATCTGGTGCGGACACACGCCGCAATACGCATTGGTGGCCGAGGATACGTCGGGGCCCGCTTAGCTCGCGGAGGACGTGACGCATCGGCCGAGCCATCACCTTTATTTCACATTTTTAGGCCATGTTGGGCCCTATTGTAGTCCATGTTGGACAATTGTGTTAAATATGGCAAATGGGCTAGGCTAGGTATTGGGCTAGAGTTAATGGGCCTTTGGGCCTTAATTGGGCCAAAAGGGGCTTCAATGTGAACATGCCTAATGGGTTAGCATGCTAGGTATGAAAAGGGAAATGGGATGGAGGCTAGGTGGCTAGCGGAAGGGGGCGCCTCCCCTTCTTGGTCCAAGAGGTAGGCAACCTACCACCCTTGACTTCCCTCCCTTGAATTTTCAAAGTTAGGCAAGTCCTTGTCCCCCCCTTGGTCCCCCTCCCTCTCCCACTTGGCAAGTGCGCACCCCCTCTCCCTCCCCTCTCTCCCACGAGATTCCCAGCCCCCCGACCCCTTGCCATTCCCTATATAATCACATGTATAGTGTCATTTGTGGAGCTAATGAAGAATTAATGAAAGATTAGTGCATTTTGCCAAGAGCAAGCCTTGGGTGCCCTCTCTCTCTCCCCTCTCCTTTGCAGCATGGATTTACTGTGTTTCTAGGGTGGATTCCCTACAAAACTTGGTGGATTCCAAGTGATCTCTCCTCCCCGGAGTGCGAAGCTCCGCCGCCACCGCCATCGAGCCGCCATCGCACCGCCACCGCCGCTTCATCGGAGTTCTGTCCAACCCTGGACAGAAAGCCTAGTGCACAATTTTTAGCTCTCAATCATGAGCTCAGATCGTGTTAAAATTTGGAGGTGAGCTCCCCACGTCCACCCCATCCTCCAAAAAAAAATCAGGTTATTTCCCCTCGTTTACCATTTTTCCCAATCTGTTCTTCCCACCCTTAGTAACCTGCCTCCTGTGCAGATCCACCAGCCAGCAAACTACCTCTTCGCCCTTTTCACCCACTTTCCCACTTCAGATTGATCTGAAATTTTAACTGGGAGTTCTGTCCACCAAAGCCATCGTCATCAATTTTTTTGTGATTTTAGGAATTTTCTTTCCCATCCAAAAATCACTGCATTTTCCTAAAATCTGTTCTGTCCTGTGCAGTCCAGATCCGACCACTTCCACCATAAAAATCCTTTTCCCCATCAAACCACCTCCAAAAATTACACAAAAATTATCCCCGTGTTCCTTACATCCCATCTACCATCCATAAAATTTTAGATCCAAACTCCACCGTTTGATCTTCGGTCAAACCGAGTTCTCAGGCAGATCCACTTTCTGCCCTGTCTGATCTGGGTCTGTTGTAAATTCAGCCACGGAGCATACAAAGAGATTAAAATTCCTGTAACAACAGAGGGTTGTAGATCTCGAGAGAGCTTTCCAACGGCGCTAGTCTCACGTCGTTCTGAGCTCTGGTCTGATCGCAGCAGCCGTTCTCGTCGGGTCGCGCAGTGTTGTGACAGCATAACAGGTCCTGTGGGCAGCAATCAACAACGCCCCCGGTCGGACCGCCTCGCCTCCCACGAGGCGAACCACCGCGATCCCTTCCCAGGGGTCGTCCCTCCAGAAGTCCCCACCGCAGCGATACCACTCCCAGCCCGTTCAGCCCTCCGACCAGGACGTGGGCCCCACGATCGTTGGCACGCGTTACCGCCGAAGCTGTCCAAGAAGCCGCCCGTCAACCCAAGATCGGTCCTCCCGGGCTCCACTTGTAGCCCTTTACCTCCCTGCGTGGAGTGGGCAAAAGAATTCAATTCTGTAATTTATTTGTAATTGTTGTACCGGAGTACAATCTTGGCGGGAACGTCTTCCCCACGCCGGTAGCGTGGAGGTAAACTCGCCACCTCTCTTTATCGCATTTGCTCAATTCGTATATTTTGATATGCCGCTGCTAGAGTGATAGGATGACTAGCTCGAATATTTCTTTTATCACCGCTGCGAGAGAGAGCGAAACCCGTCCCGTGACTCAGATCCGGGCAGCTGAAGAGAGCCGACTACCCGACTCATTGCCGTTCCTCACCGCGCAAGATCCCGCGTTTCCCTCGCTAGGGACGTCCGCCGAGCTAGAGTCCCAAGTTCGCGTCCCATCCCGCATCAAATTGGTATCAGAGAGGAAGGTTGAGTCTAGGGTAGTCTTTGTTTAAAAAGAAAAAAAAATCAACCAAAGTGTCTAAGTCGTCCAAGGTTGCATTTGCATTCCTTTATTCGGTATATCAAAATGTGTTGCCCGAACGTTAGGTTACGCCTATCGGAAGGTCGCACATTTGCATGAGCGCGATCTTCGGATCAGAACTCCGCCTAGTACCAGATATCGGTTGAGTCTAGGTTTGTAGTCGAGTCGGTACTCCAACTTTGCATTGTTGTTTTAGGGTCGTGTCTAGTCCAAGAGAGTCCAGTCTTGTCACCGTGTGTCTACATGTCCACTACCCGCCACCCCCATGGCCGTCCCCTCGAGACCATGCGTCCGATTGGTCATCCTTGGTGGCTAATTCAATGCTTTCATGGCCCGACACCCGACCCCTAAGCCAACAATCGAGTCGTTCCAGCGACCTATAGTGTCCACTGCCATCCTACCTAATGGGTTGCGTATGGAGATCGACTTCATTAGTAGGGTGTCATCTAACTATGTCTCACAAGACATAGTTGAGTCTCTCTCTAAGACTGGGAGATTGTTCTCAATGGTGGCTAGCATTCGTAGAGTTCCAATGAGGTTCGGCCCCGTTCTTTATGACGATGGAGCATGGTGCAAGGTCGACACACTTGCTGGCCCATGCATCATTTTAGGGCAAGATTGGTTGGAAGAAAGGAGAGCGACCTTTGACCGGGATAGGAGGACCTGCACCTTATACCCACCTCACCTACCCGGCGAGTTCGTCTTCCACGACGGCATTCAGCCGACCACCTCCGTGTCACCAACCACCCAACCCCAGTGGCCCGTTCCGCCTCCGGACTCACGCCCACCACCTCTCCCGGAGCCCACCCATGTGGCCCCCTGTAGTGGGATTAGCCATTTCTCCGACCCGTGTCCTTCACATTCCCCTACCTTAGAGGACAACCATTCGGAGGATGCCTCACCCGGGCTTATTCTAGTGAGTTATGAGGCTGACCAAGAGTTGGCCGAGGAGTATCTCACTGATGTTTTGGGGTTAGAGAGTGATCCAATAGAGGGCCAGGGACTGTTAGTCACCCCAATTCCACCGGTCATCCCAGACCTATCTGTCCTGTCCACTTTGTCCTCGGAGGACCCCACCATCCCACTTCTACCCGTCTCTCCTACGGTAGCACAGCCACTAGTGACTACCGTACCACTGTCGACGCCCTATGTTGACACGGTATGGTTGGATTTCTGCCACGCGTACGAGAGACAGTATCCGAACTTCCTTTTTGTCGTGCTTCACACTAGACGTCCGGATTACATTCTCGTCACCCGCCTCCTGATCCTCCCGCACTTTCATACCCGAGGGCGAGTCTTCTCCAACCGGAGACGGTTGACGAGAGTTGAAACTCACAACATTAAGTTGTGGGTCAGTCTATCTTTACACCTAGTGTATGCAGACGGTGTCCAACATTCCCACCGAGTCTTCCTTAGTAAGTCTCTTGCATGTGTCGTCAGTTATAAGAAGTCATTCGTTGGTGTCTCTCCGTCTGTCCGCATACCATAGTCTATGAGTCGATTTTGCTTATTTATACAGTTTGTCTGTCGAGTGCATAGTGAGTCTGCATACATCAAGTTGAGTCGGTCTATTGTCAGCTCGCGTTGTCAGTCCCTTTCGAGTGCGAGGCAAGTCAGATTTAATGCGTACGTTGTAGACTTGCTGGAATTTGGGATCGCTCTACCTCAACATATCGGATCTAGTCACATATAGGGATCAACGTGATTCCTAGTGAGTCTTCGAGCCGTCTCCTCCTTTGAGAGTGACCCCACCCCGGAGTGTCCACCTCTAGCCTCATTCCACAGCAGCATGAGCATATCGAATATATACGGGATGAGCAGGTGACGATTACTTGGAGTGGAGCGTACTCCGCGCTACCTGGTCGGTGACAGATCCGTCGGAGCCACACGAGCAGCCGCACCCCTTACTCGACGGGGTCGAGTTCCTCCCACCCGGGGAGAATTGGTGCGGACACACGCCGTAATACGCATTGGTGGCCGAGGATACGCCGGGGCCCGCTTAGCTCGCGGAGGACGTGGACGCATCGGCCGAGCCATCACCTTTATTTCACATTTTTAGGCCATGTTGGGCCCTATTGTAGTCCATGTTGGACAATTGTGTTAAATATGGCAAATGGGCTAGGCTAGGTATTGGGCTAGAGTTAATGGGCCTTTGGGCCTTAATTGGGCCAAAAGGGGCTTCAATGTGAACATGCCTAATGGGTTAGCATGCTAGGTATGAAAGGGAAATGGGATGGAGGCTAGGTGGCTAGTGGAAGGGGGCGCCCCCCTTCTTGGTCCAAGAGGTAGGCAACCTACCACCCTTGACTTCCCTCCCTTGAATTTTCAAAGTTAGGCAAGTCCTTGTCCCCCCCTTGGTCCCCCTCCCTCTCCCACTTGGCAAGTGCGCACCCCCTCTCCCTCCCCTCTCTCCCACGAGATTCCCAGCCCCCCTACCCCTTGCCATTCCTATATAATCACATGTATAGTGTCATTTGTGGAGCTAATGAAGAATTAATGAAAGATTAGTGCATTTTTGCCAAGAGCAAGCCTGGGGCCCTCTCTCTCTCCCCTCTCTTGCAGCATGGATTGCTTGTTTCTAGGGTGGATTCCCTACAAAACTTGGTGGATTCCAAGTGATCTCTCCTCCCGGAGTGCGAAGCTCCGCCGCCGCCGCCATCGAGCTGCCACTGCACCGCCGCCGCCACTTCATCGGAAGTTTTGTCCACTCTAGATAGAAGCATAGTTCACGATTTTTAGCTCTCAAACAGGAGCTCACATCATGATGAAATTTGGAGGGTGAGTTCCCCACGTCCACCCCAGCCTCCACAAAAAATTCAAGTAATTTTCCCTTCGTTTACCATTTTTCCCTATCTGTTCTTCCCACCCCTAGTAATCTGCCGCCTGTGCAGATCCACCAACTAGCATGTTACCTCTTCACCACTTTCACCCCCTTTCCCATTTCAGAATGATCTAAAATTTTAACTGGGGGTTATGTCCACCAAAGCCATCGTCTCCAATTTTTTTTGTGATTTTAGGAATTTTCTTTCCCATCCAAAAATCATTGCATTTTCCCAACATCTGTTCTATCCTGTGCATTCTAGATCCGACCACTTCCACCATAAAATCCTTTTCCCCACCCAAACCACCTCTAAAATTTACAAAAAAACTATCCCCATGTTCCTTACATCCCATCTACCATCCATAAAATTTTCAGATCCAAACTCTACCGTTTGATCTTGGTCAACCTCATTCTCAGGCAGATCCACTTCTAGCCCTGCCAGATCTAAACTTGAGGCCAGCTGTTATAACTTCCACCACGGCACTACAGAGAGATTAAAATTCTGTACAACAAGGGTTGTAGATCTCTGAGAGAGCTTTCCAACGGCGCTAGTCTCACGTCGTTCTGAGCTCTGGTCTGATCGCAGCAGCCGATTCTCGCCGGGTCACGCAGTTTTGTGACAGCATAACAGGTCTGTGGGCAGCAATCACAACGCCCCCGGTCGGACCGCCTCGCCTCCCACGAGGCGAACCAGGCGCAATCCCTTCCTAGGGTAGTCCCTCCAGGAGTCCCCACCGCAGCGGTACCACTCCCAAGCCCGTTCGGCCCTCCGACCAGGACGTGGGCCCCACGTTCGTTGGCACGCGTTACCGTCGGAGCTGTCCAAGAAGCCGCCCGTCAACTCAAGATCGGTCCTCCCAGGCCCCACTTGTATCCCTTTACCTCCCTGCGTGGAGTGGGCAAAGGAATTCAATTCTGTAATTTATTTGGTAATTGTCTAACCGGGAGTTACGGTTCTTAGCCGGGGTCGCCTTCCCCACGTCCGGTAGCGTGGAGGTAAACTCGCCACTCTCTTTATCGCATTTGCTCAATTCGTATATTTTCATACGCCACTGCAAGTGATAGGTTGATTAGCTCGTTATATTTTATCACCGCTGCGAGAGAAAGAGCGAAACTCGTCCCGTGACCCGATCCGGGCACGTGAGAGAGTTGACTACTCGACTCATTGCCGGTTTCTCAACCGCGCAGATCTCGCGTTTCCCTCGCATAGGGACGTCCGCGAGCTAGAGTCCTAAGTTTGCGTCCCGTCCCGCATCAATATCAAATGCAAGCAATGCATTCACCTAGGCAACAAGGCAAGGCAAGGCAAAGTTGTCTAATCCCGATTCTCTACCCCACATACTGGGTCCCCATTTGCCCTCCTCCCCAATCCTTTGCCCTAGCCACTCAACCCTCAGTGACCTCGGTGAGCTCAGCAACAATATCTTCTTGGTGACCTAGGCTTCTCTCTCTCTCTCTCTCTCACACACACACACACACAGAGATGCACACAGGATGTATGCATTGGGTAGATTCTACATTTTCTGGATATTTCTGTTTTTTCTACATTTTTTAATAAAATATCACCTCAATGCTATAGCATTGCCTAAGCATTTTGAGGCTAAGGCGACCCACCTCAGTCACCTCTTGCCTCTGACTACATAGTGTGAGAAAGCTTCCACCATTGTCAAAACTCTCACTGGAGAGGCCTCTGAGTTTCTGCTATTATACCATCAACACCTGAAGACTTAGGTGAGTGCTTAGTGATATTAAGCTTACATAAAATAGGCTTAAACATGATCTAGTCATGTACACTGACATCCAAGTTCAGCACCGGTTAAGAAGTGTGATTAAATTAAAATAGAGGAGGATTAAAAAACTCTGGGAAGACCTAAACTGAAATGGTTAGATGTAGGAGATTCGAACTTCGTAGGCAAAACTACAAGTATGGTGCCAAATAGACTAAAATGGTGGGACAGGATTTCTCAAGTACAGGATAAGGTTCCAATGACAATGACGACGATGATAATGATCACAATGATGATGATGTTGATGATGGCGACAATGACAATGACATAATGTGCATATTGCAAATACAAGGGGTTGCTGGCCATTCCAAGACAACTTTGGCTTGGTGATACTGTGAACCTGATTTTTGAGGTCATCAAGCTGATCTAATAGGGACTAGTTAGAAAGAGACTAGAAACAAAAATGAAAAGAAAAATCTCTCATGATCTCATCGCCCACAAGGATGGTGACCTGTAAAAATTATACAGTTAATTTCATATATACCATTGTTTAACTCACGGAATTAAATAATAAAGATAAGGAGTAAAATCGTTGTTCAAAATGATAGAACAATCGTTCGTTTTATTGAACATATGCGTGCATAAGTCAGCTATAGCCTGTGCATTATTTATTCCGTGGATTGAGTTTATCAGACGATTAGGGTTCGGGTACTGGACAATTCCCCACTATCGCAGTCGGTGTTTGTTTACGTCGGTACGAGCCGAATACCCTTGATTAATTGCCAAAGAAAATCGTTAACCGATACAACATCAGTCGTGATGCTGAAGGCATAACCAAGCGCCATGCCATATGATGCTATGCCAATTGTCGGAAACGTTTGGGAATTTAAAAAAAAAATTGCAAACTCGTCCGAGGTTGTTATGCAGATTGAGGTGCTTAGTGACGTTTGCACCCATCGAGGACATGCATATAATTCCTACGTTAGGGCTAACTAGGATGTACGCTTAACACCCTGCCCACATATGGAGTACTCGTAGTCATGTGCGGGATTGGGGGCCTTTGTTATCGCAAGGGAATATTGTTTGTTTGCCATTTGACCTCTCGCCAAGGTTTGGTTGAAATTTGTGGATGACTAGGGAGAGTAGAGTTAGGGTTCCGCAAGGAGCCGGTTCAACCTCCTTCAGGGTCCAGACTCTTATGACCATGGAGGTGCCGATTAAGGTTGGGTGAATTTGAAGACTCTTTTAATAGACGAGGTCAACACAATCTCGGACGTCCACCGTCATTTAATCATGATATAAGACATCATGTCTTGTGACGGAAACATTCATGCAATTTCAGAAACCCGCAGGATCAGACAGCCACAGCATGTTCTTGTAAATCATTGAAGAAAAATAGGACATCATTACAACATTTGTAATCACAAGGTTTTTTCGGCGAATTCTCAAATTGTACAAGACCCTTTCCCTTAGAAGATCAGGGCTTATACACAGTTCCCGGACATGTCTCGGACCTTTACACAATTACAAGGCTCATAAGGGCCTTTTACAAATTAGAAGTTTGGGGAGGCATGACATCATTTCCCCAAGTACATAAATCACAGAAGTCACAAAGGTATTGTGCTGCATATGGGCCAAGACAGGGACTTTTTTTTTCTAATGACATAGACATACCCTCACAACACCAGTACAACACCACACAGGCACGAACAAAACCCACAGGATGGGCCTTCAAAAGCACTAGTGTAGACACGCCATTTCTGACGTTACGGTGAGAAAATTTCATGTTATACCGTGATGCCTCAAAGTGATTACGATTTCTTCTTATTTGAGTAATTTTCGTAATTTTGGTTAAATTATATTTATTTGAGAGAGAGAGAAATTAATATAATGCATATGTATATATATAATTCTATTAGTTTTCTTTAATAATTTTATCTTCATATAAATATATATGTATATATATATATCAGGTGGTTATTATATGTAAATTAAGCAAATATATATATATATACGTTAAAAAGTAAAAAAATATAAATAACCATTACGAATGCAAAAAAAAAGAAACAAACAAAGTAAAAAAATAAACAAACAAAATATTATATATATA